>JARDWD010000833.1:6165664-6765664 GCA_029034505.1 Ornithoptera priamus | reverse complement strand
AACCAGTATGGTAGATATCTGATTTTATATTTCTCTTTGTGAGGGAACGCCTTGAATTCCAGCTGTGGGAATATAAACTATGATCACATCAAATCGTTATGGTTGAAAGGTAAGGAGTTACGATGTCAGTCGTACAGACAGAGACACGAATGAAACATTTACCCACCCCTTTTAGTGTCGCAGTTAAAAAGTAGTTAATAACAAAATATTCATTCAACATAACGAATATGTGATAAAAATATGAAAGCCTGGTGATTATTCTTAAAAACACCTTATGGTTCGAGCATACGAGAAATTCGCAAAGTACTTTGTTATGCAAAGCTGTTTGATCCGGAGAAAAAGTTTAATGGAGTGCGAGATGATAGACTCTCAGTCTAAAAATATGTTTAACTAATATTATTCATTCCGTACACGTTTTTAATATGCTCCGAGTACTGTCCACACAATATTTATAAACTTGAAATAAACTTTCTACGTTCTCTCATAATTAACAAGTGTTTAAATAATGAATGTCTTCATGTAATAAATAATACACTTCTCAATGTATTATACCAAATAATTTTGAAGAGGCACTTAATTAAGTTACAAATAAAAATAGCGTTATAAAGACATGACCTATAGGCAATGATATTTGGTCTATAGAATGAATATTACAAGAAAAAATTTAATATTGTTATATAATGAGCAAAATGAGAGTTGATTCTTTGTTAAATTAATATAGTACCTTTTTAGCTTTTAATAAAACGATCTATGGAAATATATTTCTCGTATATAAATTCTGAATTCATTGATAAAATCATCCTTACTAAGTATATGAGTAAGACAGTTCATGCTATCATAAATTTAATAACCCAATAATACTAAATACACAAAATCTACTTTAAAGCGAATAACAGTATTATTTAAAAACTTTGCCATAAAAGGATACAAAAATTTTTTTTTAAATTGATTGAATCCTTTCAAAGCTATAAAACCTCAGTGCACTAATGTATTAAAAGTGTTACAGTTTCGTTTTTATTCGCGCATAAGAGACTCCAAAAAATTTACTTAATAATAATAATAAATGTATACAAACTAAACAACCATTATTAATTGCTACTTTGCAAACACTAACTTTAGTATGTTAATGCATCTTCGCAAATAACAGTCTAAGCGTAATTGATAAAAGCACAAAGTTTAATGCATTAGAGTCACTTTAATGGAACATGTTCTCACACTACATCTGGTATATACAAAATAAATTACGATGGTGATCTTATTTTTCCACGGCACAACAAGTGGAGTAATCGCTTAATAGTAAACACTTGGCAAAAAAGTGATAGGTCGTATATTTACACAAAACCAATCGTCTAATGATGATTTCATATATCTTATTAACCTAGTAATTTCACTAAGAAACCTTCGAATTGAAACTCGGGTAAAGTTTGCACACTACTGTACAGTTAGCGGCTTAATTAGGCGCTAGGGTAGCAATTTTGTTTAGTTTGAGGGAGGTTAAATTTAACAAGACAATTTGGGGAGATAATATGAATAAATGTAAAACTACCTTTACAGAACGTCTGGGTATTTTAATATCCTACTGATGAAACTAGACGGTTACCGGAAAAAGAGACAAGCAGAAATATTTAATCTACCAGTACATACTATTGCCTTGTAATTACTAAAAATAACAACACATGTTTTTATTCTATATTAAGCCATACAACTTATAAGTTAATATGGCTACTGCATAGTTAACTAATAACTATTTTAATATATAATAAAGCGACGAAGCGGCCGGACGTTCACCTAATTGTCAGTTATACGCTCGCCAATAATAACGTGGCGATAGTTAGGTTATTATACACTGCACAACATTGAGCTCGTCGCCTGAGACATATGTTTAGTCTCGTTACCTCAGTAATTACACTAGCTACAACGCCCTTCAAACGGGAATACTCTAATGTTTGCACACTACTGTTTGGCGGCAGAAATACGCGCTGCGGTGGTACCTAACCTACCATCAGTAAGTGCCTAAGAAAAACTACAAACAGAGAATCCTAAGATACTTTCCCTGCCGTTGCATTTAAAATGTGACTTAATAATTCTGTGTAAAATAATCCATGTCTACTACATCTAATGTCCCTAATAATATTTGCTCTGTATGGTTTGTTTATAATAACTATTAGCAATTCCTTGTTCAGAAGTGGGATAAGCGGGAACAATTAGAAGTACTTATAAACCAAATACATGTAATGCATTCAGCCCACGTTTTTCATTTATCGCATGCCTTACTATGAGCAGGCTACGGCGATGTCATGTTATTGCTAACTATGAGTATATAAATGTTCTGCGCCATTTCTATTATGTATGAAAAAAATAATGCTGGCACAATTTTATCAAGACTCTCAGAAATATATACACTTACACCGAATTCTCATCATACTCACCTAAATACAAACATGGAATGTTTCCTCGGTACATTATAAATACCGACTGTCAGTCCCGCGCAACAATTCACGAAATCCAAGCCAACCTCACCTCTCTCAGCCAACCTCACCTCAAAGAACGAGATCCTGGCTCCCACCAACCAAATGGCCCAAATCCCCCCATGTGAATGCCTACACACAAAAGCCTTTGGTGCCCGGCGATACGACAGCGCAGGATCAATCGATATAGGGGTCTCTTGGAGAGGCTTATGTCCAACAGTGGACGTCTATCGCCTGATGATCATAATTTCACTATATTGTGAAGTCGATACAAAATTAACCATCGTTAAATATCTAGTTGAGTTAGTCAATGCCTATTAACAACATGAACAGTATATAATATGAATAAAGAAAAAAATCTAATAAGGCCTACCTCTTCTCATAATACCTAAAAAAATCTGCTTCGTACAATTGAAATATTATAGAACCATCTGCTCGCATGATATAATATAGTAAAGATCATTTTAAAAGGAAAGCCTCCATGAAAAAGTTCCATTAATTTTCAGTTTCAAAAGGTTTACGTCGACATGTCGTAAGAAACATATGTTGTAAAAATTTTAATCTAAAAAAATATTAATAAATCAGTAAATAAGAGAAACGATAATGTTATTCACATGTCATTTATAGACACAAGATTTAGAAATAGGTATATAGCAATATATATGTATGTACTAACTGGTCTCCACTCGTTTTGCTGGCGGTAATATAGATTTAGATCTGAAATTTAGACTTGAAAGTTTTCAGAAATATTCCCGCCCGGTGGCAATTCGTCGCCCCACGGGCCGATTTCCGTTATTAATACCTTCTTTCTGGGAAAATGAATTTTGTAGTCTCTTCTTCCCTGACTTCTAAATAGCAGAAGCGATATCTCTACAAAATTTTGAATCTCACTTCGAATAGCTTCGGAGATATCATGATGAGTCAATGATTCTCTGTATATCTCGTATAAAAACTACCTATAACTAAATATATACACATAACCATGAGAATACTTAGTTAAGATGAAAATTCTAGCCCACGTAATATATAGAGTATTGTGTAAAACTCAACATCTATCTAGCAGAGAAAGCATTGAAAAAAAAATGTCAAAGTCCGTACACGATAAGAAAAGTATCCAATCTATATGAAATTCCTAGGCTATGTATAAAAATAAACAGTTTTCCCATTTTTCTATATATTTAACAAGTGTTAAAACAACTACTGTCATGCTCTTACATCCTATTTAATAATTAATACTTTCAACTATTTATTTATTCTTTTTGTAACACGATAAGCACAGAGTACAGAGACAGGACGGAATGTCACAGTCAACCCTGGGGAGGAAATAAAATTTGCATGTGGAAGTGAAAAAATTTAAGACAAATTATAAATACATTTATACGTCAAAATACAGACCACATAGACACTTAAAATTACATATTCATATATATATGTATATATATTTAAATAGGATATATAGATATGTAAAAGTATTACATATACCGTAATTATTCTGAGCGACTCAGTCGGTTTATACAGTTTCTTTTAAAATATGTGACCGAAGTTATCCATTAAATGTACATCTGTTTGGTGCTGTCTTCGTGTTAAGCTTAGAATTATTTATCACGATATAAATAAAGGGTGTAAATGTATGATGAACGCTAATAAAGAAAATCAATATGATAATACATACCATTAGCGTTACACATACACGCACTCAACTTCCAAGAACAATCCCAAGACTCTGCATTTATTATTCAAATCAACTTAGACTACCTATATCATGTTGTGCGAGCGACACGAGACATTTTTCTGCGCAATACATTCGAGCATTATTAATGCAAGAGGGGGAAAAAGTCGACACTTGACCTTAACTTTGTCTCATTTCTAATGTACATTTTACAGTACAACGTATTGAGAATTACCGGCGGGGGACATTATGAAATAAGGTAAAACGCATTACTCTGTAGAACCTCTAATAATTTTTTATACGCAACGATAAAATAACGGAATTGCTAGTAAGAACTACAATGTATATATTTGTAGTAATGTGATGTGTCGTGTTTTTGATAAACTGGTGGTAGATCTCTGTAAACGGAGACCACCTAGGTAAGCACCACTGTAGCTCTTATTTCTGCCGCCAGTAGCTAATAAAATTACTGGAAAAACGAAACTTAATATCTTATGTCTCACGGCGAAGAGCTCAATGTAGTTCAGTGTTTATTATCCTATCTAGAGCCATGTTATGGGCAGGCGTATCACTTACCTTCAGGTGAACTTCTTGTTAGTATCGGCGATCAAAAAAAATTAAAACTAAGGGTATCACGATAAACATCTAATTTCAGAGAAAAAAAATAAATATAATTAATTACATAAAGAAGCTATGTATTTAGACACTTATCTAAACATCACCATCATCATCAACTGATAAATATCCACTATTGAACTTAAGCCTCCACCAAAGATTTTTAAACCGATTGGTTGGAAACGGTATATATTCAAAATCTACTTCACTTGTACAATGCAAAGAGGGTTACTTAATAGAATAATTATAAATCAAAAACGGCTCAATCTACAACAAAAACTTTACTTGCTATATAATAGGGGAAGATAATAGTGAGAGACTATTAAACTAAAATAACTATTAATATTGTTAATACCACATAAGAGAAATAATTCGGAGGGAATCAAGAAATCTAGTATATACCAACCTTAAGGTATCATGTTATCGAAAACTATTTACAAGATTTAGAACTATTAATATGACAAATGTAAGAATAGTATAAAATAACAGGAAGGAAGGTTTAAATTATAAAGGATTTAGATTTAATTAAAAAGCAAGCGATATTGAAAACGTTCTTTCAAACTAAATTTACTTCGCAGTGAAGGCGACATTTTAATAACTCGTTCCGACTGCTTGCCGTCGTCGCCCTCAGTAGATCCGACACTTACAAAGATAATAATAAGCCGCCTTCTTTTTAGAAAGTATTCCGTTTTTACTTGTTTTGTTTGATAAGTAATTAAAACTTTTATTTATCTACTTAACTAAACTTATTTATTTTTAAATCATTTCATATCCCCCAATATTTACGATTGCTTATTGTATACTGATATGTAAATTCGATAAAAAAAAGCTCAGATGAAGAACTGTAAATTTTCTGTTTTTCACTTTTAGTAAAACTATTATAAAATGTTTATATGTTTTTCGAAAGTTATCTCACATAATTTTATAGAAATGTTAGGTCCTGCAAAATAAGTAGGTTATCCGTTATACTTACACCTGGGTTATACGTTTTAATTAAAGCCCAGTGATCAACTGCATTAAAAAATTAAACCATTACCTGCATCCTAAACATCGGATATTTACAGTAAATAATATTTCCATATCTTACTTTTATAAACACTCAGATTTCGCTACTGTATATGACTAATAATCTTGTGGGTTATTCCTAAGAAAAATCGATTTTAAAACATTATCAACTTTCAAGCTTTCTATTCTCAAAAAAATATATAATCATGAAAATGTATCATTCCATGTTAAATACAAAGATTATATTCAATAATGTACTATGATTGTTAAGTACTACCCACACATATCAGTATCAGCCCACGTTTACTTACACAAGCAATAACGTCTGTCATTAGCAGAAAATGTAGCCATTAAACCATTTGCCGGGCATCTACCTACTTAATTATAACATTAATAAAGATTTAGAGAAATCTAATATAGTTCTAGATTATTTTGTGATATAACAGAAAACAAAAGTACACATTTCATTACTGATATGTTTATAGCTGTCGCTGATTACTGACACTTCTTCGAACCACATGAGGAGAGTATTTCTTCTTTTTGGTTATATTTATTGATTTATTTAAACATTTTTACTGAGTAAATATAATAGAAATAGATAGACAAAAAGGCAGACAATGTTACAAGACTCTCCTCCAGACAACCTTTCGAGTTGTGAATAGAATAAAAATATCAAAAAGCGTAATTACATTACAAATACAGACTAGAACATATATATTATGGATTACATTAAATTTCATATACATCAACGTACGTACATGTATATATATATATACATAACCCGTTCAAATATATGGATCCAGGTAATGCTTTTTACACAAAATATTAACGAAATGTTTTCATTTGATTTTTAGAGTTAATTTTTTCAAATATTGAAATAACATCAAAATAGAGTCACCCAATAAAAAATTGCGTGAATAAAACACTTCTTTCTTATTAATGGTTGAAAGTGGTAACTGTCTCTATTATCCCACATTCGAAACTGTTTTCTATATCAATTTTTTTTTTGTCATAAGCTATTTGTAATTCACAAATGTAAAGAATTCAAAGCAGACTATAAATCCATGAAGGAATCATATAATTTCCTTTGGCGCCCGACATTGCGTCGCCCATCATAAACGACATAAATTTTTTTTTATTTAACAAACCGGCGAGACGTGCGGTACGTTCACCTGATAGTAAGTGACACGTCAGGCCATAACAATGACGCTAGTTAGGACGAAAAACACTGAAGATAATGCTATTTGCTTTAAGATAAACGAAATGAAAATTTATATTTAATACCAGGTTATTATGTAAATACTAGGAGTTTCGGCTGTTCTACTAACATTACCTATGTATTATATACTACAACTACCAAATGTAGTCTTCCATTAGGTCCAGAAGACAATAGCAAACGGCCCCCAATGAGATTGTACAAACATCTTACACTTTGTTGATGCTGTGACAATAAACTTACTTATAATTAATCGATAGCCAAACAGTCGACTCCATCTATTAGCTTTTAGCTTATGTAAGGTCGAACGGGTATTAGATTGTAATTAATATTAAACTTAACGCAAATAACATATAACATTATACACAGTCATTTATTAACAATTTGCAATAAACAGTTTACTTAAGTATTGTATTATGTGGTTAAACTAATTTACTAACAATGATTCACTAATAATATAAAGTTCTGGAGATCAGGCACACAGTTGTGGATAAAGAACAAAAACTTACACACATCAAAGTAATAAAAACTGTACTATAATTATTTTTTTATTACTTGTAACATAGTGTCAGTTATAATTGATTAGGATAAGCCATTACATCTGCATTACACCAAACGGTACGGCTGATGCTGGATATATTTCAACTTTTTATATAATACGGCTGGTATGTTAAAATTCGACCTATCATCATATGATAGCCAGGAAGTGATCTTTATCTCAATAACACTTGGCATGATGTGACATTGATGTCGTACTAACCAATTGTTATTAAGGGTAGGTTCCTCTTCCCACCTTGATTAGTATCAAAGTAAGATTTACTTCTACCGTCAAAGTGTACCGTATTATCATCACTGTGTTCTTATCTGTAAATCACTGTAGTAATGTAGCTAATCTCTAATTACAATGATTCAATTGTCTTATTTTCTTTAATTTTTAAGTGCAGTGTAGTGCAATTCTTGTATTCTAAGACATTTTTTTATATTAGAAGAGCGTTTCATTTCATCAATATCATTATTAGCCGATACATGTCCACATTGATCGACCCTGCGCTGCTCACATCCTACAGCTTCCTATGACTTTCGTTTATATGGGTTAATTTGGGAGGATTTTTTCCACCACACTGGCTCAATACTGGTTGGTACGAGCGGAGGTTTCGTTTGTTGATTAACGGAGTGCACGACGAGTAGATGAGATTGACTTGGGTCTCGTGAGTTTTTGTGTGGAGTCCCCCTACACCCATTCTTACTTACTACGTTGCCTTCTATTATTACAAAAAAATAAAGGTTATTAGGTGTATCTTAACCTTTATTCATGTACATTTGAGGATAATTTTATAACAATATATTTCCCACAAAACAAAATGACGAATTTAATAATTTATTCGCCAGCCGTCGACGTCTTCTGAAAGTGCAGACACTTGTGAGAAGATATAAACTGACAGTGAGATCTCTTCACTTAAGTAACGTTTCTCTATTTCTCATTGCTCTTTTATTTATTTAATATCGGGAGTATTTTTTAACCTTACTTTCCTTTTACGCAATGAATGCTCTATTTTTATCATTGAATTAAGTTTCCCTATATTTTTTTATTTATACGTCGCACTGAAGAACATAGAAATTATTACTTTATCATATCTAGCTACTTTAATGTATTGTTTTCCAATAATATTAATTATAAGTTAATATTGACAATAGCATATGAACAATAAATTTAATCAACAAAAATGAAAAGTGTACATATAGCAGAGTAAAATTAAAAACTCCTATATATTTGATTACTTTTTTACAAGTACAGTGTTTTTGCACCATCATTCAATCTCTTTTCGCAATTTTTAAAACATTTCTTCTTATATTCGTATGCATAATGACTAGTTTATAAAAACTGCTACCCAAATACATTTCCTTCTATAACCCTAAAATGACTCTACTGGTGGTAGGGTGGTTGTTGCCGGAGCCCTGTAGTCTCTGGCTATTAAGAATAGGACTAATGTATTCCCTGCCTGTCGTACAAAGCGACTGAACGGTTCCTCGGGCTCGTAGACTTTAAGGGTGGGGGCCCTCACAGCATAATTATCATCAGAGGTTTTGTGTTTGCCGTAGCACAGCGTGGGTTCAAAGCAGGGCTTTGCCCTTCCGTGGGATGTTTTTAGCTAGAGTGCAGGGGGTGCCGGTGCGTTCCGTAAGAGATCCCAGAGCCCTTCCTAATGCATTGAGGGAGACCACCGAGCGGGGTTTTAGTGGGTAGAAGCCCGACATAACCTTGCCTTCCCCCAGAAGTAAGGTATGTTTTAAGAAGATTTCCCCCGGGATAAAAAAATATATGTCAATTGCCGGAAACCGTCTTGATAGGCATCACCGTGTTCTGTCTTGAAGGGAGTTGTAGCTAGTGAAATTACTGGGGTAACGAGAATTAACATACTGTCCCAAGGCGACGATCACAATGTGGTGCTTTGTCTCTCACTAGCACCACATTGTTACGGGCAGGGGTATCATCCACTATTAGGTAAATGTTTCCTACCTACTGACATATTCTAAGTCAGTTTACGTTGTAAGTTAAATTTTTGCTTACATATAAATGATTGTTTTATTTTGTTTATTATTCAAATAAAACGAAAGCATTTTGTTTCGCGTAATGCAAAACGTCGAGGAATTAAACTTAGGTGAGATTGTTTTATCAGTCCAAAACAAACGTTGTAAGTGTGGGGCACAAAGAGCCCGGTAAGCAGTCGGCTTTGTAACGACAGGGAACACGAACCCGGCCACCGGGCGGCGACGATAACGAAGCGCCAGGGAAAACGCACACACGATGAAAATATCATAATATGAAAATTATATTTTAACTCTTCGTTTACAGACTGCTAAATTATTTACATCATTTCCCGTACAGAGGACTGACTTTCGGAGTAAAATTCTCTGCCTGTCAACCCTCGAAAGACAAGAAATTTTGAAAGCATATGTAATAAAAATATACAATAATATAAATAATAAGCCCCCTATAAATCTAACACCACGTCCAGCACGATCATCTATCGCTACGTGGGGGGCGGACACTGACAACTTATAGTTATATTTATTAATGATAAATGCCGCAGATGTCACGCACAATCCGAAACAATTCAGCATATCACCGGAGCATGCTCTACGCTTACACAAACAGATTATACCCATAGACGCAATGAGATAGTCAATATAAGTCACCAAAAGCTTACACACAAATACCAATTATCCATGGATGCCACATACATACCATATTATAAATACACACCTAAACCTATCTAAGAATCCAGCTCTCATAAAATGCACTACGATCGCGCTATACTTACACTTAAGATAATACATTATGGACTCGACATAACACTACAAGAAAATTACGTAAAATCACTTATTTAATAGACATCTCTGTATCCAATTCCCATAATTTAATTAAAACCATTTCAGACAAAATTCACAAATATATTGATTGAAAAGATAAAATAACAAGAATTCGAAGACAAGAAAAAGTATACATAGTACCTATTATAATTACTACAGGAGTGGTTCCTAAACAGCTCTTCACTGCCCTAAAGCTCTTTCCGAATAATACTTTTATTCAAATACAAAAAGCAGCGATTTTAAATACATGTAGGATTGTTCGTAAATTTTCACAAGATGCCTCTCATTTGCTTGGGGAAACCCCGTAAATTAGTAAATCTAACCGGCTTTTAGCTGAGATTTTACACACATAAAAAAATTATGAAATAAACTTATAAAACTATATATTTATATGAAAATACATCAGATCGTCTTAAAGTAATGGATAGAGTCATTATACATGTATAAGTAGATTATTATGTCTTTTAAAATATGCGAGTATATGTATTATTTTATGATATGCTCTATATTTTTATATTATTTATATAACACATTTTATCACATTGTAGTATACTAACAATTGCGAAACTACGTAATAGGTTTGCAAGCGTCTAGCAGTTCACTTATAAATTTTGTCTTTATATTAACAAAATGTATATGATATAATATAAACATATGATGTCATACCGTTCCTCCTATCGTAATACTTTAAACATGCTTTGAGACACTGCTTTCTTGTAATTCTCTCTTCTTCTTGTTACAGGAATTTTTGTGTTTTTTTCTTCATAATAATTATTAGTCATAGCGTATCTCTATCTACAGTCTCTCATTTTTCCTATATTCCTTGTTCCATATCTATTAACTATTTTGTATCTATAATCCTACTTGTATTAAAATCCCTTTCTTACTTTTGTTATATATTTTTCACTTTATTTGTAACTCGGATATCTCTGGTTTGATTCCTAGACTAAATATTGTGGCCTTTAGTTGATGACAAGGTTTCATTCTGACCCGCGTAGCTAATTACTACATCTACAAAGAAAATCTAACACTGTCACAATATTGTTCTTTTCCAACTGTTAATGTATGAGAGTCAAATTTTCTAGACAAGAATGTTTAGCCATGGACGATCTCATTATTACTTAACACCATAAAACTTTGAGATATTACGATATTTTATATAAACGTGTAAATCCTCCTTCGCCCTCTAGTTACTATTTCATTATTTATTTAACACGTATACCTATGAAACATTTTGTAGCAACAGTTTGTAACATTTCACTTTAATCTAAGTCCAGGAGTAGTACGTAGATATTTATCCTTTGCAGAGATATTTACCTTTGAGGTAGTTACCTAAAATATAGAGTACATCAGAAGCTTTCATGTTTGCCTTACCCCTACATCTACAACACAATCTCTCGAGGCTGCATCCACACATGTTCACTGAAATGTGAAAGACGTCAGAGATACGATTAAATTTGCTTTGCAGCTTCATCTAAATTTGTAGTCATTTGTAAAAGGAAATATTTAAGCACTTGATTTTAATATACTGTTTGATTATCTTAAAGTATCTTTCAACGAAGATGACTTTAATATTTGTGTTATTTAATTAATAAATGTTTTTATTAACTGATTGTTTTATCGCTAACGAGTTAACGTTTGAACTTAATTTCAAATGATTTTGTTAATTGATAATAACACCGAGTATGCTTCTCGAGAATACTCTTGCCCTTACATATTGATAGGAATCAGCAGATTTACAATATGTGGTATGTAGCTAGGGAGTTGAATTGGGACCTATTACAATTCAAACTTTACCACACAAAGCCTCCGAGTTGAATCTGGGTCATCTATATTAGAAAACAAGCACTTATCTACTGCGCGGTGCCTATCAAATAAAGATCGGAACGAAGTAAATGTTTTTAAGTCTTATATTTCAGTTACCATAAGTACTCGTGCTTAATTTGTAAATTATAATATTCAACCTCTGTTTGACGTAAATAATTACAATAATTTACATTTCAATATACTTCATTTGTATGATACGCAGCGTAATATCCTTATAATTTACAGTAATATGAGAAATGATTGCTTTTGACTGAAATGAACGTCGAATCGTCACAAAGCGTCAAAGAGAACAGACACATTCAATACTGTCGTACTGCACAAATGTATTGAATACTGCGAAACACGAGCCGAGTACCTATTGCTGTTCAGAAGGCGAAGGCTTTGTACTATAGAGATTTATTTTCTGAATCGAGTACTTATTACATATTAAGTTGGTAAGAAATGGTACACAATTTAAAAATAGTACCAGGACTTAATTATTTAGCCTTTGAGATGAAGAACACAGTTAAGTGATGGTGTGAACATCTTTACAGGCGCCTCATTATGAGCAGACGTGTATTGATACCGTTATTTTTACTAACGGATTGACATTAACGACTGCGATAACTCTACCATCAGGTGAGTTGCCAGCTCATTTTAAAGCTTCGTAGCCTGCCTACGTAACAAATTTACCTTCACGATATAAATAAAACACCTATGAAAAACTAATTTTAATAATTATAGCCATTGACCATAATTATGTAGTTAACACTACTTTGTTAAAGTTTTTAAAAATGAACGAGTTTTTTTTTAAAATTTAATTGTGTCTGTTACGGACTAGACGAGGCGTGTTGGACTTCCGCCTCTAACAATGATTAAACGTATAGTAAAAGAGTATAAACTCTTCATGAATACTACATGCACCCCACAAAGTTCTATATAAATGAACTTCACTACGTAAAATTGGAGTTCATACATGAATAAAAATACTTGCAACATTTATTTGTTTTTCAGACATCGTAAAATTTATTTCAAAGTTATTTTGCTGTAGATCACAATAATTTTTGAATCTAATTGGCATCTGAATCGTCGAATCACTTGGGGACCTATGTCTAGAAATGAGTAGACTTCTGTAGGCTGAAGTAAAGATGATGATACAGATGGTATCTGCTTTTTTTTATGTAACCATTATTATATTTTTTATCGTTTTATCATAAAGATTTGGAAAGTGCTTGTAATGGTTTTGGGAATAATTTAAATTTTACCTCATGCTCAATATTTTGTAAAAGAAAAACCTTACAATATAATAGAGACGAGACGGCTAACGCATTTCTAACGAGAAACGAAAATATTGATATTATGCATACCTTTTAAGAAAAATGACAAATTTATTTTTTATTACAATCACTTACCATGTAGTAGTATATAATAGTTGTATCATTTACTAAACTCTTACTTTCAAATGAAAACAAACATAACGAACGTAATATGAAATAGTTTTTATTTTGATTAACGTGGGGGAAATGCTTGTGCATACCACGCGGGGGCAAGGGCAGGTTGTGTCGAAGTTGCACCGACTAAAACCCCCACGTTGTTGTTTCTCGTCGCCTTAAGGCGGGATCACGGGAACGCTTTCGCACATATCCGTGACTCCGCCATCGCTGGCCGCATGACGCAGCCCTACCTCGGGAAGGAGAGAAGACCTTTCCCTTCCACCTCTGTGGGGGCACGCCGGAAAACACAGCGCGCCCCCTCCTCGGCCTCTTGCAGTCGCGCAGGCCACGGATTTCTCCGAACCCGTCACCCACAAGCCGTAGGAGCCAAGAGAGAAAAAACTCTCCCGGCTCCCTGCGGTGGATTCGATGTTGGGCCGGCCGCCACCCATTATACGGCCGCAGAGAATAGAGAGCGGCGCATCGCAATACCGATACTCCTTTTCCCCCGCGGCGCCACCGCCGCCGCATCAGCGGTGTAGCACCGCTCAATCGCAGACGGTGCTCCCTCCGCGACTACACCTCGATTGCAAAGGGCAGCATGAAGCCGCCCCAGCAGCCCACCGGAGCGCATCCGAGGTGAACTCACGGTGAACCTCCGGAGCTCTAACTTAGAGTGGCCGCCTCGGGCCGGCCAGGTAGGTTCCTCTTCGCTTCACCGTAGACGACCCAGCCACAGCTACTAAGCCCCTCCGCCACGACAAGCCGGGAAACTGTTAGGGTGTAATAGGAAATAGTTATAATAAGTTAAATTAACTATTACTGTAACTCGTTAAAAAGAATTTAACGACAACAGTTATTAGTGTTTAACTTATACAAACATCATCATTTTTAATAATTTAGTATATTAACATAATTTGTTAAAAAAATTGAAAACATTCAACATAAGTTATATGTATAAAATCATTAAATTCCTTTTGTGTATACTTTTTTAATTTTTATAAGAACAATTTAATTGTTTCCAAAAAGAAAACCTCTTAAAATGAGACCGCTATATGGAAAGTAATGTATAGTCAATATTGATAAAATAAAAAATATATATGACTTACCAAGAACTTTTCCCGTAAGGTAGTTTATAAATAATTACTTGTTGTAGATCGACGCAGAACATCAGGCTCATTGGACGAAGCTGCCGAAGACAGCAGTGACAATGGAGGCAGCACGCCTAAGAAAAAGACTGCCATCGAAGAACAATGGGAGCGATCCGGCGGCTTCGAACTTACATCCGTGGAGCAAGAGACATACGAAAAGTACTTCTACGGTACTGAACATTGGAACTATTTCACCAACGACGAAGACCTTGGCCCCGTGATATTATCCATAAAGCAAGAGACGTTGAACTCCCGGGACCAGTTCAGGTATGTTTGATGACTTTTAAAATGATAAAATTATTAAATTAATTTTGTTTTTGGTTTGTCGTAAGATATTTTATATTACACAAAAAATCATATATTAACAGAAATATGTAAAGAAACTATTTGCTAAATTAGGGTTATCTCATCCTTTATTAAAAATTAAAAAAATAGAGGGACTTAGTATTTTCTATCAATCGAGTCTATATATATACATATACCAGCTGTTCTTCGTCCGATATGCGGGCCAGTAGCGAGGGTGCGCTACTCCCTTGGGGGAAAGAATTTTGTAATAACTCATTCTTAGCTGAACTCTAAATGGCGGAAGCAATATTTCTATTAAATTTTGAGTCTACACGTCTAATAGTTTCGGAGATCTCATGGTGAGTCAATGAATGTCTGGATACCTTCTATATATGTAAAAGTATTAATCAAGAATCGTCTAAAGAAACATAACATGATTTGAAAGCACTTAATATCTTCTTCTTCCTTCTGCCCTTTTCCCATTCTATGTGGGATCGGCACAGTATGTACTTATCTTCCACATCTCTCTATCAGCCGCCATATCTAAATTCACACTCTTCTTACACATGTCATCTTTCACACAAGCACTTAATATCTGATTGATTTAATTTATAACAACGTTGAAATCAAAAATCGATTGAACACATTTATGTCACAGTTTGATTGCTCGCTTGGCAGTGATTCGCAGAGAATGGAATTTAATTAAACGACTGATATTAAATTAACAAATAATTTCAGTATTGGGAACTAAAATTAACAATCCACGTCAAGAACATTCTTCTTGAAATGACAGCCGTAATGTCAAACGCTGTTTCGGAATAATTATAAATTAAATCTGTAATTAAACGACAACATGATATCTAAAAGTGTGTTTACAGTTGTAAACCTGAGGGAAAAAATATGGTAGATATTTTTTTTATCACCTTAAAGTGGAATTCAATTAGCATAATGTGATGGTGACCAATCGTAAAGTTTGCTTCGGGGCCTTCACTCAATATAGCTCTGTTACAGCCGCAATGAATGATGTTTTTCATTTCCGCCACCTGATTTATTGTTTTGATAACGCGCATACTTTACACGCAGTTAATGTCGAAACATGAAACATTTTCAATTTCTTTTATTAAGCGAATAACCGCCTCTTACATTTAAGAAATGGTGACAATGTTATAAAACATGGATACATAATAGTAATATTGATTGTTCCTATATATATTTATTTAATTATGTCTCATAGTCAACATAGCCTCCAATAGTGCCGCGAAATCTTTAAAGGAGGCCTGTATCCAGCAGTGGACATCTATATGCTGATGATTGATGTCTGATATTCAATTTAGAATGGGTGCTCTTCTTTTAACATCATTTAGTAAACACAGCTAAGAGTCTACATTAAAAACATAACGCTTAATTATTATGTATATTTTCCGTATTCATTACAAATGCTTACAAACCATCTCCTCGCTCATGCTTCATGTTTTCTCACAATAATTGTAACAAGTCCATCACGGTCTATTGGAAGTTTGCTCTTAAATCAACAAGGAACCCGCTGTAGAGTTATTAACGACTCGTCTGCAAATTCCTAATGTTAGTACTGTTGCCTTTGGGGAAACATTTCCATGAAGCAATTTATTATTACAGCAAATAGCATATTTCATATGTTTAACGACTGCTATGTTTGTTTTACGAGTATACGAGCGAATTCAAAAAGATAAATTATGTATATTACTATTTATTAACGTTAACGTTATTACGTTATTATAAACTTATAATAACCATTGATTATTCAATTAGTTATAAACGACATATCATTGAATAGACAACAAGCTTTTCTTTGTGTGTTTATTATGTTAAAATTCAATCTATAATAATGAATTTTCAGAAAAAAAAAACAACAAATTACTTTGATATCAAAAAACAACTCTTTGGCTACAAAAATACATTAAATATAGTGAGTTTGAATTACAATTTTTAAATTTCACAGCCTTCATTGTTCAGTGGCAAACCGAATACCTAGTAACACAGCGATTCCCAATTCTATTTGGGGACACACGTGTAATTTTCACGGCGGTTGGGTTTTTTCGAAGTCCTCCCCACCCCTCAAAACACTTATAATGTATATCTGGCAATAAAACAGCATCACTATGTTCCGACTAACAACTTACGAACTCCAGTGTAGAGTGGACGAGCGCGCTTCACCTTCAATATCACCTAATATCATGTGAAATTAACATAAAGTATTAGTTATAGATACAAAAAAATACTATTATTATATCAAACATATATGTACAATAAAAGACGAACAGAAAATTCTCTTATATAAGATTACTTCAAAGTTGGAAATAAAAATGCTAACATCGTCGCTGGCGTGAACTCGTAACAAGGAGCCGTACCGAATCACAATAAGTTCTCATGTTCTTCGCTTCCAAAAAAAACAAATTCAACTATTATAAAATCAAACAACCACGAGAAAAATTTTTTTTAGCTAAGGATGAACATAAAATTTAAATATATCATAATAACTATAAAATACCTAACCTTAAAACGGCAAAATAAATCCTTATAATTCTATACAGATACATAATCAACATTGCTTTAAAAAATTCCTTTTTCGCCCTATGATAGTAGATCAACGTATTATTATAACATCCCTTCGTTATACAGGTAAAAAAACCAGCTCATATTTTATTTTAACATACCCTATTAACAGAATAAGGGCTTACAATGACATCACATTAGGGTAGTTGAATTAATAATGTTGATGTCACTAAAGCTGATGGAGACGAATAATATTTCTTGAGATACAATATTTAAATTGGAAGTTTTTAGTAACAATTTTTTTTATTGTTATATCTGTATTTATCTTTTTTTTATTGTTATAAGTAAATATAGTAATAGTGATATTTGTATTTTAGTTATTATTACATTTTTTATAGAAAATTGTTTATCGGATATTGTCTTTGTATACTTTTGGAACTATAGCGTTTTTTTTAGGTCCCACTGAAAATCAAGGTTGCGGTCTTTATAGGCATATTATATAGGCTCTTAGTAGATCTATTATTATTTACATACTATTTTACTCTCTCTATATCAGTTCTTAATTTTTTGATATCCATTTCCAATTATGAATTTTTCGGTTATATATATTAACGTATTCGTTCAATCTCTTACTTTCTTTTAGCCTCGGTACTTTAGGCCTAGTCGTGAGATCTATTTCTGTGTACTGAATAAGAATAGTTTCTAATTGATTTATTAGTCCTTCAACAAAACCTTCGACTTGTATCTGGTTCGTGGTTAGTTCATGTTCTGCCTGAGATGAAACTATTTGTTTATTTGTTTGAGTTGATATGTGTGGATTCCGCGGTAGAATACTGTGTCAATGATAATGGCTAGATCAAAAGGTTGAGAGATGAAAGTAAAAATGATTGATGAGAATAACATGTGATTGCCGAATTTATAGACGGATGTGATGGTAAAATTTGTGGTGAACCGTTATTTTCTTCCCTATTAAGTAAAACGGATACTTCTTTTTTTTTTAAATGTTTGTCATTTCGTCAAAGGTTTATTTCTAATAATAACGCGCCTTTGATCCGCAATCCTTTGTACAGAAACATTAATATGGGGATATTTAAGTACAAAATTGTCATGAAGTTTTTTACAGTACATGGTTTTGGTTAACATCTTCAGCCCATTTCACATGCACTCTGGGTTTCCCAGCTTTGCTGGTCGCAGGTTTGTTCGCTGATGCCTCCCGCAAAACATCCTCAGCAGAAGTAACTGATCTACTACTGTCTCTGTCAATCCAATCTGTCGGTATATAAGTTAGGGTGGCATTTTTATCGGTGGGAACCCGCCTGCTCAACTCCCTACCGACGATGGTTCGCATACTGTGGCATCCAGCATCGGCTCCAGATGGGCCCCGGCGATCACCCCGGGGCCTTATACTTTTTTTACTATTACGAGTCTCCATATTGATGGGTTACGTTAACCTCGTAGGCCGTTTAGGTTATTTACGTTACCGCTCCATACGTGACTAGATGTTCAGCTCGGACGTGAGGTAGGATTTTAAGGGGCCTATTATTATTATTAAATTTCTCTTGTAGTTAAAACTTAACCACGACTTTGTCAAGTCTCATAACAACCCGCCGCTCCAAACTGTAAGGATTCAGTATAACAGATAAGTAAAATCAATTGTTTGATTGAAATGTCTTTTGATCTTATGATCGAGATGAATCTTTAGATCTCCTATATAATTATAAATAGAAAACTATTTATTTATAATTTATAAAGAGCATTTTATTTACAAACGTTATCATCTTTCAAATAATCATCTAAACAATATGTTGTTTTGTATAAGATCTGTTTCTCGATACTTTTTATGTTAATAACAAATAAATTGCTTTCCAAGTAATTTATATAGAACATACAAAAACGAAAACATCGACCTCATAAGGATTTTATACTTCATGAAGCAAACCTGAATTAGTTTTTATATCTTGGAATCAATTCTAACGATAACAAATAAAACAGTTGTGCTTATTTTCACATAAATATCATTTATATTGATAAAACGTTATTCTTTCTATATTCCAACTAAAGTTCTTTCATGTTCTGTTTTGTATGAATTTAGTTTCTTCTTACTCTAAAAAAATAACACAGACGACATTTTTCATATTGTCTAGTTTTTTTGTAGTTCATTTAATTATTAATATATTTATAATTGGTAGTACTTATTTTTTCATATTTTCGCAAATAATACTTTGAGCTTTGAAAAATGATGATCGATGAAGACATACTTTGGAATCAGAATGAAATTTACATTAATCGATACTTTCATCGGATACTTGTTTAAGAAATAAGACTAAGAAGTAAGAAGTATTAGGGTAAGTCTATTTGAAAAACAGCTATTGTTGCAAGAAATCTCCTTTTGAAGGCGAATACTCACTCCTCAGTAAGATTCCGTAGACGTTTCGTTGAATACCAGTATTTTCATTACTCTCTGTCATAGGAAAACTGAAAGGGGCCGACAGCGGGGGAATTTAATACAAAACGCCGCATAATCAAAAATTTTCAAATTGACTAAATAAAGCAAAACATTTTAGAGACATTTAATATCTATTGAACATATGATAACATAAGAAAACTTAACAAAAATAATGCAACAATTTATTTAAACAATCGGGTCCTTAATAAAATATGCATATATTTTTTGTGACAGTGTTAAATACAACTTCAGAATCATTTATTATTATTGTGATATAGGTATAAGTTAAATGCTTAATAATAATATACCGAGCATAGTAATTGTATAACAAATACCGGAAATATTACACCTTCTATTAAATAGTATATTGAAACAAGACCAGAATGTCAACTAATTATATACGAACAAATATCTATAATCACCGATCCACACTTGGCCTACTTGGCTTGGCTATCTGACCATGGCCCATTTCCTGACGACCTCATTTCGGATCGGAGCACCGGCGTTTAGACTGTTACATAACTTGTGTAACCCTTTTACATGACTCCGTTAAATCGTAACTAAATGTTGACGAAAATCCCGCTCCGCTTTACTAGATGCTATCCCAATTAGTCGTCTTTAATACCCATTAATCTATCATTTACCCTCTCAAGCTCTCCTATGTTTATTGCACATCGTTAACGGTTTCCGTAACTGTATAAACGAAATCAAAATAATCAAGCTGTATTAATATCAATTAAAACATTAAAAATTGCATAATTAGTATCCTTTATAATGGCTATTTATCTAGCTACGAAGGTAAAATTAGCCATTGTCAGAATCTTCTTTAATACCTCAAGCCAGTAGATAAAAAAAAATGTTAACATTCGTAATGTTTTATTTATTCACTAGTGGTAGATCTCTGTTTCTGCCGCCGAACAGTAGTTGGCAAACATTACCGTGTTCCGGTTTTAAGAGTGCTGCAGCTAGTGAAATGACTGGGGTAACGAGACTTAACATGTCTCAAGATGACGAGTTCAATGTGGTGCTATGTATACCATCATAATCAGCGCCATGTTATTATGGGCAGACGTATCACCATGAGATGAAAGTCACGCTCGTCTCGACGCGCCGTTAAATAAAAAATGTCATATGAAAATTGTAATTGATAAGGATTTCTACATTATGAAAAAAGAATTTTTACGTTTAATAACTTGCAAAGAAAACATTTTCAATATTAATCGCTTGTTTTTAGGATCCTCGTGCGAGCTATCAGCTACACGGTCCACGGTTTGATTCCCGCGTCGTGCGTTTTCGCGGACCGTTACAACCGCGAGGAAGTGGTACGATCACTGGGTAAAGAAGTTAACATAAATCCTCCTCTTATGCTGGGACAGCTGCCCGATACACCGGAAGAGCTTCTTAAACTTGATCAAGTAAGTAAAGCCAATATTTTTTTTTACACTATGTTATATGAAAAACTAGCAGTCTAAGATGCTTTTTAGGATATTTACACAACATTGCTCAACAATCTCGAAATATAAATGTCGCAAAACTCCTGCAATTACAATAAACAAGTCAGAACCAGATAATTTTAAAATATTGCTACTAGCCGATGTAAATAGAAGCATGACAGTACCTGTGGTATTTCCGGCAGGACACACTTTTTTTAATATATGTGATAAGTTTAAAGAGACGAATAGAAAGGTTGATATGGAAAAATAAATCAACGAAATGAGTGAATTAATATCACAAAAAAAAATTACTTTGTGCTTTTTCTAATTGTTGAAATATCGAGTCATTATCCACTAACCAATCTTCCCTCCTGCTGTAAAAGATTGTGATCTTCTGGAACACTGTAAACGTAATTTTATTCCGTTTTCAAACCTATGAATATTAAATTTTAATTACGGTTTAATTGGCTAAGTGTAACCCCAAGTTGAAGTACTAACTTTGTCGAATCAACGAAATTCTCCGTCTTATCGTATTTAGCATTCGGACGGGGGGAAACTTGGGATAAATTAGCAGCAAAACCTTTCGTTTCCGTTGTGATTGTTTTTTCAGTTCCCAATTACGAATAAACGACGCCGCCGCTCACAGCCGTGAAACATTAATGAGCCCCGTTAGTCGCGAGGTGGGCGGCCACCTGCTCCTCCCCTCTCCCGTCCTATACAGCCGACTCGGGTCACCCCTATCCTCCCACTCCTCTTATAGCTTGCAACTAATCACGGTAATGAACTAATGACAAGTTAGATACGAAACTACTCTCGAGGCAACCAGAACTTTGTACTTCCAAAGATACATACATCCTCCTTGAACACTAGTTATTTCTAATATTTCAGTTTAAGTAAAATAAGTAAATAGTTATAAAAAATTTAAACACAAATATAGCCATTCACTTTTGAAACCTGTTTTGAGTATATCTCGAAGTAAACTGCTCTCTGTATTGAATTATTCTAGATAACGCTTCACTAAGAGATAATTAAATTCCAAGTACATTGTTACTCCATTATGAATATTTCAAATCATTTCCGTTTAAATTCGGATGTAACCACCAAATGAGTTTTCCATTTTGCTCGTCAACAAGGCGACTTTCAATAAGCGTAAGAAGCTTTCCCGAAAATGTGTCTCTATAGCTCGGCTGCGCGCAATATTCGACACATACCTTACTAAAATGTATCAGAGACTAACCATTATAAGAGTTATTTTTCTAAAGCAATATCGGGCGGGAGAAGTTTGTTCGATCCAGTGAGATGCCAATCTTCATTAGGTAACATCCGAGGTACGAATATAATTCGGAACTTTGTTGAGTACAGACCGGCCGTCCTTTTGCATTTTGTATTCACCGAAACGTTGGATGTCATGAATATAATGGTGCGACGGCTCACGTGTGAGTTAATCCAGGCTAATGGAATTGAATTTCAAAACGTTTTCTGTACTCAAAGAGACTTCACAATGTTAACATTACACAGTTGCTTCACAAACGTAAAGCATTGTAGTCACCTTATTAGTTTTATGAAAATAGAGTACTTACAGATTAACCTTTAAAGTTAAAAGTTACATAAAGAACAACAATTATTACTCTGCAGGGTTTATTTAATAACAATTTTTTTAACGATTTGTGTAAGGTGAAAAGCATTTATCACACTATCATCGGAAAGGGTGTTATATTAATACCTTTTATGCAGAACGTATGCTAAGAGAAACACCACCAATGCTTGTTTTTTTTCATCGTCTTGAATTTTTGGGACGGAATGATAGTTTTGGTTGCTTTTCACGAAGCCGTAGTAGTTTATTAACATATAAGTCAAGCTAAGTGGAAACATGCGTTAAAGTTGTGATGATATATACTTAAATGAAACTTACAATATTTTTATTAGGTATCATTTCACCTCAATTTTGTCTAACGTATGTCACACAGCCAGAACACATCAATGTTATTGTCAACAGATTTACAATTTACGATTGGCAGCTAGACTAGCTCTAAAATACCTAACGACCTATATTATTTCATAAAATATTACTGCCAAATTCAAATAGAGACCTCCGTATTACCAGGCCAACCATTAACGGTTAGTCTCAACCACAGAGTCATTAATGATAGACTACCAACCGTCATTGGGCTACCGTGGTGGGAAATGACCCAAATCCCCTCATATGAATTCCTACCCGATCGAAGTGGGAATCTTTGGGGTACGCCTATGCCCAGTAGTGGATGTCTATTGGCTGATGATCATGATACATATATAATTTAAATAGTATAAACGACTGCTACTATGTTGTTAAAATGTAAGATAACAAACTCTTTAGTGATTTATTATTCCTTTACACTTATGATTATCCATTTATTATTTCTGGAAAGCAAATATTTTATTAACGAGGCAAAAAAAAAATTTTAAGGTTATAAAAATAATAAATCGTTGGACGCATGCAATCTGCGCTTCTGTAAAATTTATCATCAAATTCAATATCGTCTATCTGGCGCTAATTCAAACGAATTTAAAACTTAAACTAATACATTAAAAACATCATTACATGCTCTTAT
The DNA here is from genome assembly GCA_029034505.1 of Ornithoptera priamus. Lineage (NCBI taxonomy): Eukaryota > Metazoa > Arthropoda > Insecta > Lepidoptera > Papilionidae > Ornithoptera > Ornithoptera priamus. The sequence continues at coordinate 6,741,642 of JARDWD010000833.1, read as the reverse complement.
ATATAAGAGTAACAATTAACTGGGAATTTTATAAAATAAAGTCATCATCATTATCATCATTAGCCGAGAGACGTCCACTGCTGGACATAGGCCTCCTTCAAAGATTCCCACATCAATCGGGTAAGAATTCATATAGGGCGATTTGGGTTATTTCCCACCACGCTAGCCCAATGCTGGTTGGTAAAAACCAGAGCCTCGTTTGTTGATTAGCAAGGTGCACTGCAAGTAGGTGAGGTTGGCTTGGATCCCGTTATTATTCCTTTTATATAAACCTGCAAATTAATATCCATACAATTCGGAAGTTCTGCTGTTGTCGGTCAGAGCAGGTATCTATTTTCATAACTTACTGGTAGGATGCATAATAGAAATTTCAGAGAAACACTAAAAGTTACTTACTTAGGCAGTTTTACTTTCGCCTTCTTATTCAGTAAACTCGTTAATTTACATAAATTTAGAGCAAAGTACAACTGGAGTTAAGCGATGCGATTACTTATTATCAGGCGCTTATTTTATTTTAGTTTGCCTTTTTTTAAATTTTTTACTTGAATTACTGAAATATAATTAAAGTAATTTTAGTTTAAGGACATAATTAAACGACAATACGTATTCACGGTGACAGATTGAGTATTGAAACTTATCACTACTATTCATCAAAAATTGTTCAGAATTGAACGACAACGTGATGAAATGACGACAATTTCATAAATATCGTAATAATTAATTTTTTGAGGAGGCTATAAATGTTAGGCCCTGAGGAGGCACGAGTTCGATACTCAATCAATACGAGTATTCGGTGAAAGAGAATATCTCTACTGATGGTAGATCTTTGTTGCCAGAGACCGTCTAGGTAGGTACCACCGCAGATCCTATTTCTACCTCCAAATAGTAGTGTACAAACATTGCTGTGTTCCAGTTTGAAGGGAGCTGAATCTAGTCTAATTATTGGGGTAACGGGGCTTAACATCTTATATTTCAAGACAAGGAGCGCAATATGGTGATGTGAATACTGTTCTAGCCACGTTGTAAAGGGCGAGCGTATTACTTACTCTCAGGAGAACGACCGCTGGTCTTATCGCGTCATTAAATTAAAAAAAAACTTGACAAAACTAACATATAGGAGAAATAATAACATGGCTGTTTATATTCAATATATTATATAATTTATAAGTATTACTATAATTTTAGTATTTTAATATCATAAAAGATTTAAGAAACAACTATAAATATCCAATTACTTCATTGAATGCTGTTGCAGAATAGCAAGTACCTTTCGCCCTATTTACTGGTGAATTTATTTTTTAATGAAAGGTTGTTTATCTTATTGTAATCTAATACGAGGGGGTGAAAGTTACGTATTCTTTTGTCAGTCCTTATAATGAGATGTAATCCATACTGAAATATTCGGATGATACTTGAAAATAATGAAGAGGAATGAAATTCTTTAAAAGAATTTCTCCGTATTATACCGTATAAATTAAATAAATTTACTGGTGGTATAGCGGAATGTAGTTCTTTATGTATCATCCTAACTACCGCCACTTTGTTATGAGCAAGCGTATCACTTACCATCGGGTGAACTTCCCGCTCTTCTCGTTGCTTAATTGATTAAAAAAATACTTAAAATTCCCTTTATAATCTATATATATATAGGAGATATCCAGAGATTCATTGAATCATCGCAAGATCTCCGAAACTTTTAGACGTAGACATTCAAAATTTGGTACAGATATTGTTTGTGATATGTAGATGGATTTTACAAAATTTTATCCCCGAAGGGAATTGCCGGGTGTTATGGCCAGCAAAGTGGGTGGGGGACGGCTACTTCTACATACCCGTAAAACATTTATTCATGTATCAACCGATTTCTATATCATTTTTGCTAGTTCATGTAAACCAAAAAAAACATTATGAAGTGTATTAATTCTTATTTTTCTTTGTGAACTCTTATAATAAAAGTGTCTAACGACTAACTGAACACTTTAAAAGGGTAACTCGATAAAAGAACATTCTTTTCGTATAACTTTTATATTTTCTGTTTGAAAAACTGTCTAACTTCATTAATAACGGTCGAATTATTACGTAACAGTACGTTATATTCACAATCATTATAACTTCATATATTCCTTTAACCTGTCCATAAATTGAAGCCTTGCACAACATAGTTTTTTACTCTTTTATTTAACACTTGTTTATACCCTTTTAGTTGCTAATAAATTTTCTGTCTAAAAGAAGAACCAAAGACATAAAAATAGAGGTTCTGTTCATCATTGTACAATATAGAAATATTTAATACAAAACTAAGAAAATTTAAATTAAATATACTGAAAAGTAACTATTGTTAGTTTGATACATGTAGTTACATAGGATTCTTGCAGATCACTATTTATCACATAATTAAATTGTCCTCAAAGCAACAGTGCACCAAAATGAAAATACAATTATTCGCATAATTTTTTTTAATGTCAAGCTATCCGCTTTAAATAATGAACAATTAACTTAATTTGCATTTACTTAATAACTTATTAAAACATTTATGTTAATGGCAACCAAACTGGATTACACAGAATCTTAACAGGGTCTCGTCACAGTCCTAATAAAGTTATCACAGAATATCAAATTAAATAAAATGTTAACATTCAAAGACTTAGTAGATTTTCCTTCAGGCCAAAATTTTATAATTTACAAAGTTTTATAGCCCTCAAATTACAAATATTTCAGGTCTACAGTAATGCCCATGAAATTTACTAAACTTTAGCTTAAAATGTGTTAAGCGGTCTGCAGGGTTAACTTTTAAGTAAAGTGCGCTTACTATATTTAAACAATTTGTTAGTCTTATAATAGATTTTCTATAATTCTAGTTAATAAATAAAATTCCAAATATATAAAGTTATCGCTACGTTCACCGTGGAGTTATTATGACAGTATGCTTTTTTTATATTTACTTAGAGAAAAGTTAAATTTTTTTCTGTGAAGGTACTACTTCGATTCCCATGTTGTCTAAAAATGTACGCAGTTCATGAATTTGGAAACTAAACTGACATTTTTATATTTTATTCTTATATTTATGGATTATTCTGATTAAAAATCAAAAAATATATATTTTTTTTAAATTAGATTAAACTTATTGTTGAATATGTTAAAATTTATCTGAATAAGGCTCAAGCCCAAAATTCGCTAAGTAATTACTAACTAAAATTGCTGTTTGTTATTGCTATCATCGAATTAAAGTCAATCTATGGTATGAGTACTCTTCATCATCTTCAGTCTCATTGAAACTTAATATCATGTGTCATTGAAATAACGTAATAGGCAATTGTCTATGATAACAGTAAATTTAATAATATGATAATTTTTTTTTATTTTCACTTTACGGTAATGTAACATCAGTGTAGATAAAACAACATTAACGTTTTACTGCCCGCGAAGTATTCCTAATAAAGCAATATAGAAGACATAAAAAGTAGTAGTGGCCGCTGGCCTAGGAGCACTTTTATGACTACTTTATTAGTCGGAAGGTCGTAAACTGTATTCTCATCAGTTGGAAGGGGGTTCTGTGCATCACCTACCACGTTTTAACTCCATTCACTCTGTGATTACATCACTTTGGAGTCGAAATAAGTTTTTGGAAATGTCGTTTCTCTATTATTCCTTCTCACAAACGCAGTATCTGATAATTCTTCAGATTTTACGGAATAGATTAAACAAGGATATATCTTAAGTAACCAGGTTTAGATTTCATGTTTTCTTCGGTCACTAAATAAGTAGTTATGTGTTTAATGCAAATAATAGTAGTTATGAATACTTTATTTAATAGCGTCAGGCAACATTGGTAAAGACTTAGTAATACTTATACTTTTATATGATACGATAGTGTTTCATAACATTATCGAAATGACAAAGGAATTGAACATTAAAATTGTGCATTTAAGATTTCGCACAAAAAATATAGATTGATGTTGTTAAAAAGGTAATAAAGCATTCTTTATATAGGTACAAGTAATAAAAAGTGCGCTCACAGCTGGTCTTAGACTGTTTTATGTCTACTTTATTATGAAAAATGCCGTTAAACAATTCTCGCTGATATTATATTGCAATTTATTTACACACAGTGCCTTATGAGATATAACCACCAGTTTAATCATTAGAATTTCAAAACACGTAGAAACGACCAAAGCGATTATATAGTGATAAATGTAACGCCTACTCATATCAATGACTCCGGTAGCCTAGCTTAAAATTAGCTGTACTAATAATTATTTAGTACTTATTTACTTAAAGGTACCATAAGCGATAATTCAAAACATAAACTATTCTTTCTTAGGAACATTACCAGATTTTTATGTCGATAGTTTTGTATATTTCATTTCAGAATATCAACATCAAAACACGAACATTTGTTCGTCGTAGCGACGATATGAGTCCTTATCTGATGGTACATAATGCGCCTATCCATAGCAATATGGTACTAGTTAGAATGATATAAATTGCACAACACTGTGCTCGTTTTGAGACCATAATGTACTATGTTATGTCTCGGTATCTCAATAATTTCATAAAGTAAAACACAACGACCTTCGAACTAGCATTATAACCTTACTTGACTTCAGAAATAAGTGCTGTTATATTCTTTTAAATATGCTATACCCGCTCATGTACTCCTCAACACAGCAGGAATGAGACAATACAATAATTTACTTTCGCTGTCTGAATTTTATAACAGTCGACCTTTCATAGATTTGACTTCTAAGTGGATTGTTGTGTCAGAGTTATTCTCTTCAAGTAAAATGTACATTAGCGTTTGCTGCTTCAAAATTGAAATGTCGACGTTAAATTGGTGCAAATTTCGTTGCTTATTTCAAACTATATTGTATAAAGTTACACAATTTTAACTGAGCAGTAGTTCATTTCTATTTTATTAATGATTAAGTTCATAAGCCGATATACCTAATAACACCAAGCAACAAACTATTATATTATTCGCTACTGCTATGTACAAAGAACGATGTATCAGTATATATTTATAATGTTTAACACTTTACTATTTCATCATAAGTTTTTCGATGCAGATCTATTTGATAGTTCTCTCTTTACATATAATGTAAGTTTTTGTGGTTTTATACCAGCTCTATCTGTTCCCCGCCATATATGTGGTGTCACATACAAGTATATTAACATACAACAAACAACTTATATAAGAAAAGCATTGTAATAATAAGGCATAAGAATGAAGGTATTGAGAGCAAGCCCGATTGTCATGTTCGACATCTTTATCATTTAACAGCACGTGATATTGAAGCCAAGTATTACCCATAGCTGTTAAAAAAAAAATAGGGTTGAAACTTAACGAAATCGTATAAAACTTTGCATTTTTATAATTTCCAGGTAAGCGATAAAACTAAACAATTATTAAAATACTGACGAAGATTGTAATAGATATACATCGATAGTATATCGATAGTATTAAATTTGATCGATAGTAGATTCAATATATAATTACTTAAACTATCATTATCCACCCTTCTGAAGAGACGAGATAGTAAAGATCAATATAAGATAACTGAACATAGTGCTCGCCATGGGCATAGTGATGTGAAGATATATTGTAAAATTTCACATTATGTTAAATAACAATTAGGACGTACATGTTGAAGCGATCTCATCCAAAGTACGCTGCCTCTTAATTATTGACAGCCAGAAAACAGCAATGTGTCTATCTACCAAATTTATTTATATTTATATATATATGTATGCGGTTTTAGAATAGAACTAAACATCTTTGTGTTAAAAAGTAAACGGTTACCCCTGGCCTACGGAAGCAGTTAAATCTACGAAACTATAAAACCGATCCCCTAACGATGGCAAATGTAGTATTCGTTGATTTTATTTCTTTACATGGAAAATTATTTAATTTAAAATTTTGTTATGGTTATCTCGTTGCCGATAAAATAATATTTCACTGCTGACATCACTACTGAGTTATGAGATTCTAACGTGTTACAGATTGATTGGAGAAGCTGTACGAAAATAGACTGCTTCCTAATAAATTACTTCGGCGTTTATTATTATTCAGAATGTAGGCCGACGCAAGGCTATGTTTATTTATAGAAATAAATATGTATTAATATCATGTTTATATTGCTCTATGACTTTGAAATTTTAAATAAAAGTATTCATATAATTATTTATTGTTTCTGTTTGTCATATTAAATGTATAACGTTGTAAACTAGTACGCATAAAATTAGACCAAAATCTAAAATTACTCCAAACAGTACACACAAGAGATATGACAATCATTAAATAGTTGAATCGACTTTAAATAAAAAAAAAAAAAACAACCCTATTCTGACTTTCAATAGCTATGATGCTATACCAAGAAAACATTAACAAATACACATTTTAGTTGAGATTTAAAAATACAATAATTATGCTTCAATTTAATATTACCTCTTTATTACTTCTGTGTGGGTGACGAGTTAAAATATTTCCACCGCCGTTCTACCTACGGCGTATCGTAAAAAGTGATTACGAAGAAACAGTTACAAGATAATCACAGCTTCTCCTATGAATTTTATAAAGTACCTTACATACCACCTCACCAACTTATATACCAATGGGGACAAGTTGAGGATTTACCTCTAATTGTTAAGTAATGGAAAAGAATAACTTAAATCGATGACGTATTTACATGTGGGTATTTATAAATATTTAATGTTGAGGTAATTATAATGTTAACCATTAATATAGGCAAATTAAAAAAGATTTTTCGTTTACTAAGGTATTCATAAAATCGGAATTGAAAGTGGGGGTGATCTATGTTAAGGAGAATCAATACACAGAAGAAGAGATACTGGACAATAACGAAAATTCTCCCATGTTTGACGAATTCTTGCAAGTTTTAGGAGAAAAAGTCCGCTTAAAAGGTAAATATCTATTGCTTATTTACATAAAACAGCGCGTTCAAATGTATATTTTATACTAACTTTAGGAAAGTATTAGAATTTTTTTAAAATATCGCGTAAAAATAAATTTACTCACACCTGTCACGTAAATAAATAGAAAGGATCAGCCAGGATAAACTACACATCAGCCTCTCATAAACCTACCCAACCTTTTCCCACAGGTAGCGGAGGTTATATCTAAAATATGAACGTTTGAATATTTTAGGCTTTGACAAATACAAAGGTGGTCTGGACACGGTACACGACCTCACCGGGTTGTATTCCGTATATACGAACTGGAGGGGCATCGAGATAATGTTTCACGTGTCCACGTTACTGCCTTACGAGCGCCACGACCCACAGAAGTTGCAGAGGAAGCGCCACATCGGAAACGACATTGTTTGCGTAGTCTTCCTCGAGGCTGACAACACTGCCTTCTCGCCTTCTTGCATTAAGAGCCATTTCCTCCACACATTTATATTGGGTGAGATTAATAAATATTCCCACCACCAATTAAACTTTGACGTGTCATTTGAGCGACTAAGTAGGGAATAGATTCAGGTAAAAAGTAGCTGCTTTCGCTGTAACTACTACCAGCCTATTGTAGTCGCCAACTCACATGCCAAGCACAGGACAAGTACGGCAAACACAATTATTATGGAAAGTCTCTGCTCAGCAGTAGACTTCGATACTACTTCGACAGCCACATTTAGAAGCATAAAGGATACTAGTCTTTGTACAACGAAATTCTTGACGGTGTTCGCCATTTTTCACCATATCACCAAAAATGGAACAGCTAACGTATTTATCTAGTAAAATATTATAAAACACTGAAGATCTACATAGTAAAATATGCCTGTTTGTTCATCAAACAATATAAAAGCAACTCCATACACATCCGTTGATAGTCTATTAATTTTTTTACGCAGTTAGAGTATCCGCTAAAATCAAGAGGCGGCCAACGAGATATGAAGTGTCTGTTGTAACTCGAGATGAGGTCGGCGCGTACAAACCCTATTTATGGGAGCAGAGTGTGTTTGACAAAGGCCCTATGTTCAGGTTCGTAATTTTGGTACTTCACAATACGAATGGCATGCTCCGAATATAATAAATGTTTTAGCAAAATAATTGTCAGACAAGATTTATTATTATTACTTACGTCATTGCTATAATTACAATTGTAAAAATTGTCAAGAAAGTCAAAAGGATTGATATTTCTTTAAGGTTTTCTTAGTGCTCCTCTTGATCAAAACATTTACGAGTTGTATTAATAAACATTCAACACCTTTCTTCATTTATTTATGAACTAACTTCATTTAAAAAATTAAATTTGAATAGTCTGTCTTGGCTTTGGTATTATTATCTTCTAATAAATAAATATAATACTCTTTACAGAGAATGGTTGCTAACGAAGATTGTTAACGGCGAGCGCGCCTCGTATTCAGCACCGAAATTCGCTCGGATGCAGGAAAGAACTCGGAGCCAGATGTTAGAAGACATAGTTGCCAATTTGCAAAATCATGCTGAAACTGGACAAATACCTAAACCGTACAGAAGAGGTAAATTCAAGTTAATACATTATTAAGTACATCTCAAAACTTAAAAAAAAAACTAGTCGTATTTTCAGTCAATCAGTCTAATTTGATAGTTTTTTTTTATTCTTTAAATTTATTGAAGAACCAAAAAAAAATATTTTTTTTTAATTTATAATAACTCTCAGGTTCGTGGCGTCCAATTGGACATATGCGTCCCTCGTCCCCGCTCCTGGACTCCGTCCGAGACCAGTTCGAAGACTACGACCAACTGGCAAAAGACTTTACCCGCGTGTTCTTAAATAATGAACTGAACATAGCGCAGAATGCTCAACTTTTTGATGTTGTTTTTCTTGTTGGTCAATCCAAACAGAAGACCAAGTTTATAGGTGTTCGCGCTATATTAGGCGTAAGGAGTCGGTAAGTACTACATTATAAAATATAACATATAGCAACAACTTTTTGCCAGTATTATAATAAACTACTATTACGCCGTAAACAGTTATTTTGTTTACACTTTTCTTCATTCGATCAAATATCATGAAGTGCTGTGTAATTCTTATACTGGTATTAACCTAACATATGAATAAATAAGAATTAATACAAATTCCAGGGTGTTCCAAGAGATGCTGTATGGCATTCAAACTGGGTTTGGTTCTCCACAAGTGCCGGTTGCTGAGCTTCTGGCGCGGCCAGCGCCTACCTTGCTGTCCCCGACGCCCGCACGACAGAAAAGCAGTAACTTTTTGCAGGTCCCCGACATTGAATCTCCCAGGTAATTTTAATTAACCTGCTACAAAATATATAAAATTGATAAGTTTTACAAGAAAATATTTATAATTGATCTAGTTCCATTCCAGGGCCACTAATTGTGGAGTTCATTTGATGGTATAATTTTTCCGAACCTGCTAGCTGACCACCGTCATATCCTAAATTTGCTGTCATAACAGCATTGTTACGATCCGACTGTCAATATATTCTGGGCAATCAGGCTTTACTATCTAGACTACCTCGTTACCAATTTACACCATATAAAAACGGGATCCAGTTTTAGCCCTCAGTGAATAATTAGGAAATATATATTTTTTTAACTTATGTTTTATTGAGATCAATGTTTATTTACTTATCTAACTAGTCTATCCATAAATACAGTTACATAAAATCTTTTCTTTTTTCAACTTTTTAATTATTTATATTTGGAACACGTATATTATTTTAAAAACTTCTTTCTATTTTGCGCTATTTCACATATTTTTTCGCGTTCATTATCAAATTACAATATGGAATGGGGTGTTAAAGAAAATAAGATTGCAGTGATCGCCTTGCACAAAGTGGATATGGAGCTGGTCCGGTCGGTCATTTTCCAGACACTTCAAAAGCTTTCTATCAGCCGTATGTTCGTTTATTGTAGTATCAACAGATACAACATCACTTCCTCTGACGAAAACCAGAAAATATCGGGGCGGCCGCGTGCTGTTAGAACTACAAAGGCTGTAAATGCTGTTAAAACCAGAATTCGCCGAAACCCCAGTAGAAAGCAAAAAATCATATCGCGAGAAATGAAGACAGGACTCTGTCGCGTATTATAAAACAAGACCTGAAGTCTCTGTGCTTATTGTCGATATACAGGACATGTCCTAAATCAATCTTTATAATTAAAAAGAGTTGAGCAATCAAAACGCCTTCTGTTGTGATACGCAGGTGAAAGGCACTGAAATATTCTCTTCACCGATGAAAAAATTTTCACGATTGGAAAACACTACAATAGGCAAAATGATAAAGTGTACGCTCACAGTTCTAAAGAAGCTGCTCAAATGGTCGGAAACGTACAACGTGGTCATCATCCTGCGTCAGTGATGGATTGGTGGGGCGTGTCTTATCAAGGAGTCGCAAAACTACATTTATGTGACAAAGGAGTGAGAACTTCAGCAAAAGTGTATCAAGATACAGTCTTGGATTATGTTATGACACCTCTCAGCAATACACTATTTAGAAATATACCGTAGACTTTCCAACAGAATTCTGCACCTGGTCAACAGGCACGAACTACCCAAGCCTAGCTTGAAACCAACGTTCCGGACTTCATAAGAGCTGAAGACTGGCCCTCATCTAGCCCAGACCTCAACCTTTTACACTTAAAATTATAGTCAATTTTAGAGGACATGGCCTGCTCTTAACGACATAGCGACATTGAATCTCTTATAAAATCTTTGGAGCAAGCAGTGGCGAAATTTCCCTTGGAAACAGTGATTAAACTGTAAACATGAATTAAACGCCTGTATAAAAGCCAAAGGTGGCCGTTTCGAATAGAATATTGTTTTAAATTTTTTGTTGAGACTAATAAAGATATAGGTATAATTTTTAATAATATTACATTGCTTCTTTAAAAAAAATGCATTTTCATATGTAACAGAACTTTTAGCCGGACTAGGTATATTGTAAAGCAATCCGATAATTAATAGTATTATTAATATAATAACGAAAACACTTGTGATACAATACAAACTGCGTTTTTCCTTGACCACAGGTTTTGTAATGATCTATGTTCAATATTAAATCACAAGAAAGTATGCATAAACAATGACATAATTTATGGACGAGTTTTCGTATACAAAAGTACCAGATGCATACTTATCCAAAACAGACATGGCAAAAAAAGATTTTTATAGCTTCACGAAAGCAATCTTCTCGATCAAGCTTACAAATTTAAAGATTTCATATATTTATTAGGAGATATTTCGTGCATCTCATTTACATAATAAAAATCGAAATGTTGATAACGTTCAATAATAGAGATTCGACTATGTTTAAGTACAAAGTCTATACACATGTAACGGTTTTTTTTTTATTGTTCATTAACCCATTAACGCCCAAAATGAAACTGCAGTATATTTTTCTATTGTTTTTCTATTTATTAGTCCATAAGGGATAAAATATGCTATATACGAAGATAAAATGAAAAAAAAAATGTACATATCAAGTTTTAGGAGTGTACTCAGCCATGTACAGTGGGCGCTTTAGGAGTGAAATTGTTTGAAACAAGGTCGTTCAACACATAGCGTTTTCAAACATATTTCGCAACGCCAACAAATTCTTTGGTGACAGATAACACATCGCAATGGGTTTTCCATCCGTTCAGGATTATGACCATTATTGTTCCGACCCCCTAGTGCCGCTGAGGATGACGGACCGCTCTTAGTTTTCGTTGGACGTAAATAAGTCCGTGCAATAATTCGTCTGAAAGATAACTGGTCCATGTAAGTTATCTCTTGTTTAGTTTTACTGAGCAAAACATGTAGTGGCCAAGCATTTGATATCGCCATATCTAACAAATAGGTAAATATAACCCACCATCACTTTTTTCCTTTTATTGAAATCCGATAAAGGCTAATAGACTGATCCATTTGGTCAACTCCACCCATTCCTTTATTATAGTTGACAAACATTTTAGGTATATTTACGTCAACCTTTTGCTTTCTGATGTTACACCATCGTTTGACTTTGCCCAGAGGCTCTATGTCATCAAAATTAGTTCCCATTGTAACGACATTATTGTCCTTCCAACGTACTATAGTTATCTCATTCTTTGTATCAAAACTATAATCATATTCCGCCCTAGGCTTCTTAGCAATCAATGGAACACCAAGGTCTTCATGCAAACGCCAGTAAGCACGTTCAGATGGCAATTCATGGTAACCGGTCAGTATCAGTACACCAAAACAATTTTTTAAACATGCACATTCAAGTTCAAAACCATGCCTATTATTTTGATTAGCGTACAAGACACTGTTAATTGTTATCAAATCCATTACATCATGATCAAATATTTTTTCAAACAACATTACGGGATTGCAGTCTGCTAAGCTTTCAGCAACGTATTTTTGTCTCTTTTGTACGATATCGGTAATTCCATAAGTAGAACTATAGGTTGGCTGAGTTTTCCTCCATACAGGTAAATCTACATCACATTTTTTGGCACGTTTTGCAGGCATAGGTCTTAGCGGCTCATCATCACTGTCGCTTAATTCCGAAACATCGTAGTCAGGACGACGCCGACCTACCTCAATAGTCCCTGGAACGTCCATAGGGAAACTTGAAGCCGCCAAATTATCTTCATTACCTTCCTCCTCATCACTCACCACAGCCGGATCTGGTGGCACTAATACCATATCGTACTCTTTATCATTGCTTTCATCAGCCAAAATTGATTCCAAGGCTTCCTCCAGTCTCTTATAGGTGGTAAATACGTTCCGATTGGCCATTTCAACTTATAAGTAATACTGTAAACAAAACGAAATTTTAGTACGAATCTGCCCGCCGTACCCGCCTGTGTACAACAAATGAAACAAACCCTACTTTACAAGTTTTGTAATAAACTTTCATTCTTATGTTATTATTACCAACACAAATAAATAGTCTCCATAAAAATAAAAAAAGAAGTTGAAATATTTCACTATTTTTGATAAAAACCAACAAAATAATCTTACCTTGTATGTCGTGTCTGGACTCCGTATTTTCTTACAAAATAAGTGACATTTGTTTTCGCGCCACCGCCTATTTTTATTTATTATGTGGTAACTAGTGTCATCTAGATTTGTAATTTCTAACTACCTTCAACACTTACCACAGATAAAATACATAATTTATCGATTAAGTAGTTGTACCTGTGCAGGTACAGAGAGCGGTAATGGGTTAAATAAACATTTTTATTTTACCCTTTATCAGATTAAAGCGGCCGTCAGAATAGATAAAAGTTTTATATTCATCAATATTCTCTATCTAGTGGATATCAAAATATCCATATACAGAAAAAAATCATGTTTTAGTTAACGTTAATATGGTAAGGGTATACCCTTACCACATTGCACTTTTGATATCCCTTGACTGAACTGTTGATATATTTTATTTTTTAAAATTTTTGGCACTGTGCACTCTACTAACTTTAATACCCTGATCGAATCTCTACCTCTGGTTCTAAATCGTGCTTATCCACATATATCCTTACATCTATATACTTGAACTTCCTTCATTCGAAGAGTATTAATGAACTAATTTCATTTAAAATATGGAAAAGAATGAAGGACCTTTAACTTTTTTTTATATTTTTATGAATCTTTACCAGTGTTTGCTCTTTATTTCTAGACCCAAAAGTGTACCCAGTTCACCAATGGTGAAACGTGCGTTCTCCCGCCTAGGCACAATCACGGCCGGTTGGGGACGCTCTATACGCAAGCAGCACTCGCAACTCAATGCCGATGATAAAAAGAAATGGGCCAGTTCACAGGACTGCTCTAGTAAGCATTTGTCTACCAATAATAAATTAACAGAAATAACTTATAAAGTGGAGAACATTGTAAATACGAACCTGTACTTAGATCAAATTTATAGATATGTAGTTTTGAAACTGATACAGTTATGAACAAACGTAAAATAACAATTCCATTTCCATTCATTAAAGGGGTATGGTAAATTAGATTCAAACGTATTTAAAATACGTTACATGAACATTAAAACAGGTATAACAATAGAAAATAATTAGTCACACTAAGTCTTATTTACATTATAAAAATGAAAAACAACAAAAAAATTTTGACTTGGCGCGCTTCCAGCAGCGTATAGAGGAGGATACATGACATGATGAAAACGTTTTTAGTGTTGCACAACTTTTGTAGAAATTTTGAACCGCAATGAACATAAACAAAACTGAAAATACTACAGTTCGTATTTTTTTAATGATTTTCGAGAATTTATTAATATATCAGACATAGATATCATAAATTTGGTTTGGGACATTTTCTCGCATAGAGAACTCGTTACAGAACCGATATACTATAGGAATTGTTGTCTAAAGTAGCAAATGATCGCAAAGACACGAGCACGGCTCAAAGGACTAGCAGCCAACGGTATAAGATCCTTGATTGACAGCTGTTAAACAGATGATAATACTAATAATGATAACGATTACAAAATTCTAATACATTTTATTTAACTATAATATGACACTTAATTTTTATCATTTTTCTCAAATCGTAAGATAACTTATCTTTTAGAATTTTATCTTTGTTACAAAAAACTTGTAAATATTTGTTTCCATAAAATTAGAAAAACTACTGATTTCATTTCAATACTTTTAACAAAAAAGTTATTCAACCGAATAATTTCTAGGAAAATATTAATTTGCAGATAAAGAAATTAAAGATAAGGAGAAAGAGAAGAATGCTGTGCTAGCGGTGCCAAGACTATCGGTATGCGCCGACGCACAAAAAGTCGATCGCGCCAAGCTCGCTCAAACTGAGGTAATATTTTCTCTACGTAAGGCATCATCGTCATTCCTACAACTGTAAATCGTTTCTATATTCGTAGTATCGATCAATTATTGTTGAAACAGGGATTTTACAAAAAGATGCCTGTTATTATAGTAAGTAAAGATACATATTTAAAACGTAAACATAAATAATTACATTTCTGTTACAGTTTTCAATAATTGAATTTGATCCGGAAACTTTCCGCATATTGTTGGATTATTTGCATACGGGAAGCTGCCCCTTGACTTGCGCTTCTATACCTGGTCTCATTTGCGCCGCCGAACATTACGATCTACCGGAACTTCTGCAAGCTTGTTTCCATCATGCAAAACAATTCTTAAGGATAGAAGTGGTAATAGTTTTTTTATTAACAAAAGTAAATCTTATTAGAACAGACTTATAAATGTCTAATTATCGTACTACCTCATTACTCGGAAAGGCAAATATTTAAATTTTTATTCAACTGTTATTTCATAAAGTAAGACAAACCTTTTAAAATAAAATTCAATCAGATTTATTAATATTATAAAATCTTGATAAAGTAAAAGGTAGACTTATTTCGGGTTAATGAATGCTAATTATAAACGTTTTTTTAGGTTTGTACGATGTTGATATCATTGGAAAATTACTATTGGCGTTACACGTCAGCCTCGGAATTGGTCAATATGATTCTGGCTTTTATCGAACAAAGAGCTTACGCTCTTTTCCAAACATCTGAATTCCTTAATTTGTCGGAGTCTATGGTTCAAATGATCATGTGTCGAAACCTTGAAGTACCAGAAGTCAGGAAGTTTGAAGCTATGTTGAGTTGGGCTCGAAATAAAATTAAATCCAAATCTGCTAATAAGACTGACGCCAAAAATGAATTTAAAACCATTATGGAAAGGTTGGCTAGAGATCTTAAGCTTTATAGGATTTCACCGCAGGAATTGATCAAAGTAGTACTACCATCAAAAGCTATTAAAAACGAACGTATTCTGGAAACGCTGATGTACCAAGCAAATTCTGGAATGTATAGAATCCAAGACAGCTACATAGAGGCTTGCCAGCAACGCCTTCAGAAACAAGACTCAAGGTTCTCAGAATTTGAAAGTTTCGATTACGGCATATAAAATGGAAGCTGTGAGATTATCAGATTATTTAGATATATTACGGAGAGAGGACGTGTTGAATTCTACGTATAATACAGTATGTTATCGCCTTCTAAAAGTATTATTGTTATATATGTACTTAAGTAGAGGTGCGAGAAATATTTGTACACTTCTCGGACACCTAATCCTTGTTGTTGTTCATTGATACCTATATTTTTTACATCTAGCTAGACGTGTTCAGTAAAATCATCTCTATTTTTGGTACCAAAAATTTGCGATATCGTACTTGATCTGGCGATGTTATCCTATAAAAGTTTATACAAATCTTTATAAGTTCAGATATAAACGTGTTTCCCTTTTCTGTGATTCTACAGCGAAAAATATAATGGAGATAAAAACCTGGAATTATTTCAAATATATTATTAAAATTTAAGACGTTCCATATCTATCGCATACTTTGTTTTAAAATTGATGAACGTTATCGTAAATAATAATAAACTATTTATATAAAACCCATCGATAATATAAAAATTTTTTATCTTTTTATAATCTTGATTTCATGCGAAGTATATGTGACCATTGTATTTTCAAAGCTCATTAATATGATTACATTACATTAAAATATTTTGTTAGTCTTTCTACAGAAACATACAATATTTATTTTCCCTATATAAAGACACTTGACTAATAGACTAGACCCGGAATAGAAAAATAAGACAATTTAATAAAATGTTTTCAATATGGCGACTGACTACAACTAACGTTAGCGATTTCTAAATGTTAGTTATAAAAATAAAATAACCCTATAACTTAAAAATTATTAATGTTTCAACTAAAAATAAAAAAAAACAAAAAAACATATTGTTTAGCGCTTTAATTTGTAGTGTTAAATTGTATATTGAATCTTATTTGCAAGAGACGCTTTCATCCTTATTAAAGTATGCTCCATAGCGGTGACCTTTAATTTTTCTTGTATCACTCGATTATTTTTCCTCGATACATAATCTTTTAAAATTCAAAACTTGACCAATTATTTATTAGCCTCTATCAGAAAATTTTGTTTCTTTAAATCTCTATAATAATTTAGTCATTAATATGAATTGATTAATATCATTCTAAAATATCTTACTCTCCTAATTAGCTAAATACAAAAACTGAACTGATTATAATCGATTTTCTCCTTTACGTAATTATGAATTTTGTTGATAAAGACTCATAAATTCGATATCATTTGGGCCATTTTTTTACATACTCTTCCATGTGTAATTTTTTAAATTGACCAAAAAAAGTTTTATAAAAAAAAATATAAAATTTACACCAAAAGAATCATATTTATGTTAAACATGTCGTCATTGCAATTATCAAATTTGTAATAACTATAAGGAACTACAATATTTTTTGAAGAAAAATATAAAGAAGTAATGTTATTTATTTTATCTCTTTATCAATCAATGTTAAAGCTTTCTACTTTTATATCTGCTGAATAAAGTTGACGTCTTTTTGTTCTTCAGATATGTAAATGCTTCGCTTCGTATGTATATTAAGTTTTAAGATAAAAAAAATATATGAAAATAGTATTTCCTGAACATATAAATTCGAGAACTTCGTAAGTGTATAACATATATTTTAATATGAATAAAAACTAAGAATTGGCTACAAACCAAATTATATTGGTTAATTCTATGTTGAAATCTTTAGCCTGACATTTTTGAAAATGACAAAAGATAAAAAATCAAAGTTAATCTATATGTAAAATTTTATACTTCTAAAATATAATAAACAAGCAAATGTTACAATAAATCTTTTTTTGTGAAAGGATTTTTTAATTACTTTAAGTAATAGCTCAAAGCTTCGAAGTGTTATATGCGTAATAGTAACGGATCCATTTGTAACCCAATATATGTGCCTATCAAACCACCTCTGTCTTTTCTGCATGAAAATCCTTGATATTCGATGTTGGCAATACTCATTCATGTGTTTGTAATAGGTTAAATTTGTAGTAACACCAAATACGTGTCATGCTCTTGAATGGTTAAATAACTTTTCTATTCCAAAATTTTACCTTCCTGTGATGGTGTATGTTGCTATAAGAATGTTAAATGTGGTATCTTCAGAAAAATATAAAATAATATAATAAAGTGTAACTGTTATTTTAAGTGGACAAAATTATCATTCAATGAAATTTTATGTGGTGAATAAAATTTTTGTGTATTTAGCGTTTGTATTATTTTCAATATATATTAAATATATATTTTTTACTAGTGGTATATCTCTCTTATCGGTAATATATTGAATAGATTCCTCATGTCGAGACACTTAATATCTCATTATTAACGGCAGCCGTAACACCTAGACTCGGGCAAACGTCCTGCTAGTTGTATAAAAGGATTTTGTAGTATAAGTCATACATTAAAACCCTATTTTTATACTTTTTTTTTACTGAAACTGTTATAATCATTATATTTGTATTAATTAGTGTATAAAAGTTAAAGGAGGAAGATAAGGAAAAGCTACAAAACAAAATAAACAAATAACTCTTTGCTTTATCGTCGATTAAAATACATTCTCATCTAATTCATTTTAAGGTTAGAACATCATATAAACCTTATTTTAGATAAACTTCGTATCTAAATTTTAAAGTGTATTGTTTTTTTTATTATTTCATATTACTCCTCATTCTAAAATTTACAATAACAAATATTTTTAGTCGTCTTCTCAATTCGTGTTAATTTTCAGAACGAACAGGAATCAAAATGTATTTTTTCAAAAATACAAAGCCAATTTAAAAGTAATTATAGAAAAATTGCATAACAAATTAAAAAAGGCATTATAAACTTATCTTTTACTTTACTATTCACTAAAAATGTTGATTGCAACTTACTTCTGTCTAATTGGGTATATTAACTTTAAGAAATAAAAACAAAGTTCCAAGAACAAAATTCTTGAAAATATAAATGATTTATTTGGCGGCGACGAGGTTCGCAACCCACCACGTCTCGTTTCCTGTGGGAGCGAAAAGTTGGTTGCAGATAGCCACTTTGCTACTTTGAATGTCAGAGGAGGTATAAAAGATAAAATTGATGAAGTATGTGAGATGACGTAGGAAAGAAGAATTGATGTTCTGTGTGTGAATGAAACCAAGCGGAAAGAATGCGACACCAACATACATGGACCTTTCACAGCCTACTGGTCAAGGGTCCCTATAACCAGGAGACGCTGTCAAGGAGTTGGTGTACTGCTTTCTGCTAGAATGAACGAATGTGTGACTGACTTTTTTGGCCTTACCCGTATCTTCATTCTAGGGGTGTATGCTCCACAAGATGCCGGATGGATCCGGTTCTCGAGAACCCAAACCTAAAGGGATGAGTTTTGGCATAGTTTGAAAGATGTTCTGAATGAATGTAAGCATAATGAAAGAATTGTAATGCTTAGAGATTTTAATGGATGGATTGGAATGCAGCGTGATAGATATGAAACTATGTTAAGGAAATTCGGTGATGAAAGAATGAATGAATATGGAAATAATCTACTTGAGGACACTGATCAATTCCAGGTATTATATCGAATAAGGGGGATCTTTAGGCGATGGCGGCATCTTGTTCAGAAACCCATTAGTGTACTAGAAACATTGAAAGTCGAGGTGTTGCAAGATAATGAAGTGACAGATAGGGGAGCGGTGCGGCGTGGTTGAAGATGTAGTGACAAAGACAGAGAAAAGGATGCTTAGATAGTACGGCCATGTAGAATGAAAGGATGAAAGAAGATTAACGAAAGAGGTATATAGAGTAACAATGATTGGAAAAATCGGTGAAGGTCGACCTAGGCGGACATATTTCGATCAAATCGAAGATGTCCTAAAGAAAAGCCGCGTCAAGAGTACTCGCAACCGACGAGCGTACATGATGACGCTCATGAAAGTGGAGTAAGCGAGAGAGGTGTGTCAGGTTCGCAGCAAATAGACAGAGGTGGTCTCTGTCTACCCCACTGGGAACGAGGCGTGATATATATGATGTATGTATTTGTGTTAAACCTTATTTAGTTAATAAATTTGTTTTATAAAATGTTTTTGATATGATAATAGTACAAATTATTTTTTTTTTACATATATCATTTTTTGATCCTGACAATTGACAATTGTGAACGTTTAACGGAACGTAATCTCTGAAGTACCGCACGCCGCCGCGGGGAGCGCTTGCGCGCCAGTCTCCTTGCAGCGGGTGTGGGGCCGGTTGCCTGTTGCGCGGTGCGGACTAATACACACGAGTTCGCGGTCATAGGCTCGAACGAACATCGAATTCGACGGTCAGTGCAGTGACCATGATGATGGACAACGGGGTGATAACAAATAACTATGACGGGGTGTACGGGGACGGGTACATGGAACAGGAGGAGGAGTGGGAGCGCGAGGGTCTACTAGACCCGGCATGGGAAAAACAACAGAAAAAGGTTAGTTTGATCGCTAAGTTGACAAACTAAATAATGACATGGTAAATGAGCACTAGGAGCTGCAAACAATTTCGCATGTAAATTCGCGATAAAAATAAATGCAAAATTAACCTTATCGTTGCCGTGACTCACGTTTCCAAACATTTTTCTTACTAAGTATGGGGTAATACATTTACATAACAATTAACATTTTAAAATATATATATACGTATGCTTATAATAATAAAGTTAATGTATAAAGAGTAATTATTGGTTAAAAATAATTAAATACACAAATTGTTTATGCAATTAGTAAATATTAATTTATTGTTGTATAATTACAGCCTTTATTGTTTTTAATAAACTGCACGATAAAATATAATATATTTTTTTATTATTTAGTTCGAAAACCGCGCGTTTTCATAAGTGATTTAAATCGATATTGCACATTTCCCGCCGCTAGTTGAAAGTAGATCGCGGCCGTGGACACTATTAAAAGATTTCTTAGAGCTTTAGGAGTGAGCGAGATGGGAGCACATCGCATCCCACGGGAGTGAGCGGGTCAGAGTGAGGAGTCGAATTTCCGTTAGTCATGTCCTAAAATGGGTTCAGCGCAGGCGCCGCTGAAAGCGCGGGCGTCCGTCTTTACGTCACTGAAGAACCTATATTTCAGGAAATCTTGCTTCTTTCAGGAAATTAGCATCATGTGTCAATATGAGATTCATTGGCGTTCATTATATGAATCTTGTATGTGGAAACCAATGCGCTGACGCACCGCGCATACTCCACCCTAGTGGAATGTCATTAACTTGTTACGAAATTTCAAGAGAAATCTAAGACTTAAATAAAATTTATTGATTTCTTTCCAAAAATATATTAAAAAAATAAATAAAACTAATTTTAAAACCGTGTATGTATCCAGACTTAATTAACAACTTTTGTAAACGTACACCGTTCTATTTTATAATGTTAAACATACTTTTGTAAATTTTGATACTAAATTTTAACGAAAGATGTTTATTTAAACTCCTATATCCTCAAATACTCCTATAAGTATCTTGTATACTTAGAATATTGAGTTTAAATAAATCTTTAAAATTGTGCTAAATTTGTCGGGAGTCTGACCTAAGTCGAAGTGCGTCTATAAAGGCTTTTACAACAGCACTGAAAGTAAAATACTTAAGCTATATAATTAAGCGGAGTACCTATCGCTAGAAATCTCGAAGGATACGAACTGAATATAAACAAAGAGCCTGCGACATAGTGCATTGCCCGATCTCGTATGGCGGTTCAATGTCGCGGTCGAGGTGAGATGCGCCTGCGCGAAGAAGTCACCCAACCAGTCTCACTGGCACACCATCCGGCTGGAGTGCCTTCCGCAAGGAGGTCAGTAGCACAAGTATAATGCTTATCCCCTAATGGTGAAAAAAAGAATTGTTCTCGTAACACACTGATCGTGATTGAATAGGTTTGCTAACGAAGAAAAAATGTATTAAAATTTGTATTGTTGATGTGTTTATTTTGATCAATATTTTCTTTACCTAAATTTCATATCTTTTAAATTTATTTGAAACTTTATAAGAGATTTTATTTCAAATTTTACTAAGATTAATCGTGAAAGCGATTAAATCGCGAAGCAGGTTATTTTATTAACTCATTGGAATGTACAAAACTAAACACCACACAAAAGTAGATTAAACTTTTTCGATTTAGAAATTTAGTTGATTATGATAATTCAGAAATAACTCGATGAAATTATTTCAAGTTGTCTAAAGATCGGAACGTAATACTAATTAACTGATTTATGAAACATTAGTAGAAAGCTGCATTTAATTCTAAAAATTATATGCAACGAATGCTAGTTACGAAAAAAATAAGAGATATATCCATTTTATAAAAATGACAATGAATTTTTGTTAATAATAGAAAATGTAAAAAACAACAAATACCTATTGACTGTAGGCTAATTTTAGGTTTTGTTAACATATTTATTACTCAACGTTTTGTTTTAAATTTCTTAAATATTTAATCTGTATATCATACAGAAGAAAACATTAAAAAAATATTTATGGTAAAGACACAACGACTCTTATGTCTAAGAGTAGAAGAGGTATCCATAGTTGTAGACTAATTAATAGTTATTATGTTTCATGAAATTAATTCATAAGTACAAATGGTATTTATGGATCGATTTCATGAAGATTACGAATTTCAAAAGTGACATCAATAAATAGATATCAATAACGTAATATTATATTAATGATATAAATACAGTTTTAAAAATTCTACACCCACATGTATAAGTTAACCTAAGTAATTGAAAAATATTAAATTTTTCGAAAAATATTTATTACACAGCTTTTAAAACACATAAGATAATTGTAAATAACGATGATCGTTTCAAATTATTCGTATCCAACTTGTCATATACACTTGTTCATACACTGTTGACGCGGCATCAGTTATATAATATTTGACATGTCTATTTTTTCCCCGTCGTTGTTGGCCAACCTTGGCACCAGTTCAAAAGCCATACTTCTGCAGCCGGACCGGTATAAATTTCGATCGATAAATACTTTATAAAATGTAATCTACGTTACGTATTCATATTATATTAAAAAAAAACTTTAAATGCAAAAAATATTACCTTAACACTGGCATAAAAACCATAATAGGTAAGAAGGTAGAAAAGGGAAGGTAACAAAAATATTTTTGTTACTTTCCCAGATCCATAATGAAAAAAAAAATATCTATTTGTACTGTTTAAGAAATTACTAACGACTTTTTAATTCTATACACATTATCAAATAGTTTGATTTGACAAACAAACCTGTTTAGTAAGACTATGAACATCAAATTACCGCCTACTTCAAACATAATCCTGCAGTAATAGTATAAATATATGTCTTGTATACAGCTTTTTATTTTTCATTCCTCTCAACGTTTGATGAATTAACTAACCAAAGCTATTTAAGCATAAAAATCAAACAGCTTAATGTTGAGCTTTAACAACATGATCGAAATATTCGTGATCCGAAGAATGCCTTTATATCCTCGTTATATATAATATAAATATCAAAATAATTATTTACAGAATTTTTCGCTTTTGTTGAAACAAATACTGATACAGATACATATAGATGTTTTTTTTTTAAATATTATCCAACCTTCACTTGATCTGATGGTCTAATAAAACAGATTTAGTTAAAACCTAGCATTACCAACAAACTTTTTAGCATTTCATTAAACTTTAGTAACACTATTTTCCAACTTACCTAACTAAACAATTCCTAATTGTGCCAATAATTACGGTTAATAAAACTATAATTACATTCATATTTAAATGTAATACCTAAGCACCTTCTGGATGTTCATTGTTATACTAGCTTCACACTGATCTTTGTGTGTTAGAAAAATGTTATATAAAATTCCACTTTTCAAAGAGTACCAAAATATATTATTGGTATTGATATAAAGGAAGTTACACATAAGTTATCACTAACAGGCGTGGGGGCAAACGAGTTTTACTTTACTAAAAAAATATAACTAATTCCGAGCTTGAAATTATTTCATTCATACTAAAGCTTTTAAGGCTTTGGACGTTTTGAAGTAGTACTAACTTTATAAAACATTATTTTATATAAACAAAAGTATAAACGCAAAAGATGTAAGATACATTTATTAAAACTACTATCGTATTAATCACTTAACATCACAAAAGATTCCTTATGAAACGTAAATAAGAATTTCTCTTTTGACCTTACGTTTACCTTATAAGTAATATTGTCGAATGATTTCCTAAGCGCGAACACTCATAGTGTTTCCACTAAAAACCACAAGCGACAACGCGTCCACGATCAACAAACGTACAAGCATTCTGGTACCCTTGCCCACGTCAATAATATTATTATAAGTGGACCGGTTCTAGCGCGCACAGGCCGACCGAGTCTATAGATGCATTCAATTATAGATCCCTCTTCTACTTAGGAGCTAAGACTTGCACAGACGGCCTCTGTTTTAATCCTATTAAAACATAGATATATTTTAATAACATACTTATGAAGATTCCATTCTACTTTTATTTATTTTATTAACTTAATTCAGAATGGAATTATATACGTAATCTTAATTACTTGAACGGAGAGAAATATATCTAATGTAGGCTATTCCTCAAATGAAAGTTTTGAAGTTTCACATATATAATTGAAGTAATAATATAACATTTTTGTAATGTACAGAGTATTGAAGAAAGCAATGTTACTGTACGGGACATTCCAGGCTTATCAGGCCCCTTGTGTTATTGTTTAAAAACACCGTAGTGACGAGATAGGCCCGCCCACTCGCAACAACCTAGTACATATAACACACAGCACAGCTAGTGTTATCGTGCGAGTGCACTACACCATTAACATGACCATTTGTCTCTTTTAAGAATACTCCACTTTCATTCGCATTATTTTTTAGTTTAATAGAAACGAATTTGGAATCTTAATATTTACTGTATACTTCATCATCAGCCGATAGACGTTCACTGCTGGACATAGGCCTCACCAAAGATACTCACCTCTATTGGTCCTGCACTGCCCGCATCCAGCGACCTTCACCAGACAGTCAGCTTGGCATCCGGTACCGCCGGGCATCAAGGGCTGTCATTTGTAGGGATTCATATGAGGGGACTTCGGCCAGATCCCACCACGCTTGCTTAATGCGAGTTGGTGGGAGTTTGAGCCTCTTTAGTTGATTAGCAGGGTGCACCACGAACAAGTGAGATTGGCTTGGGTCCCGTGAGTTGTTGTGCGGAACCCTTTACACCCCATTAATGTACATACTATGTATCTAAAACTATAATATAAAAAATATTTAGCTCACATAACTATTAAAAGATGTGTTGGCTTGCAATCTTCTCTCTTGCTTTCTCAGTTTTCAACCGCTGTAAACAAAATTACTGGAGTTCTCTTTACCTTGTGTTAAACGAACCTAGAACTCTATCTAAATAGAATATTCAATTGCTATGAATTATTAGGTCTTCCATCCATAGTTCTATCCTAGTGAACCTGATATATCTCATAATATTCATCAATTAAAAGAGTTCTAAAAATAAATGTTTAATTGCCGTTTTCTTTATGCTTATCATATTTTATCTGATTTTGTAATTAACCAGGGAACAAAAACTACAGACGACAGGGGTAAATATGAAATAAAAAGATTCGTTTTATTTTTGTTAAAAAATGTCGTCAGGCCGGATCCGACGGTCACAGTCTAGCAGTGACGTATCAAGCTCGTGCTAAGACATTGCAGGCAAGCAACTGCCAACACACGTTATTTTCGGTACTGTACCACCAACTCCTACGCGAAATGCTTACACTCACTTGCAATTATAATTAGAAAATAGTTGCTGCTAAATTTATCCTCTTCGTACATGTGTTAGTTTATAGAACAGGAAATCATATCGGGATCCCATACGTCATGATACTAAATTTAGTTGATATGCATTTCTTATAAATTCAATTAGGACTCGTCGAGCTCGTGTTAATGCTATTTTCATCTCGTTCAAATTTCTACTGACTACTAACGATTTTTTTTTTATTCCTTAGTTACCTTAACTTTTTATAACTCTACTTAGTTTTTCTTTCTTGTTTGCTATTTATCCATCTTTTACAGCAATGTGTCGATATCATCAAATGTTATAATTAAATTTTAACACGCCATATCTATTGCATGCTTATCACTGCAGCGGTTACGTTTATTGTGATTATCACGAGATAAAATCGTCAGCTGTCCGTGTGAATTGAACGAAGGGGGACAGGGATTTTGTATTATTACTCGTTGTGTACTCTTAGTTACCAATATGTCCGTGGCGCGTATTTCTTCAATGTCATGATATGAGATTTTTTTAATAATAATATCATTCGCCTGCCTTTAATTTTCTCTTTGTTTTTGATTATCAGTAAACATCAATAGTAGTGTATAGAAAACACTAAAGCGAACCATGTAGTAAAAATAATGGTGTTATCGAATCACACGATTTGTTAACGGTGTTCACCGATACCAAACGATACCCTATAAGGGACGAACATGTACTGTTACTTCAGAGAACTAACGTTACAATAATCCAGTGTTGAACGTCACAATCAAACATACATATCTCTTGACTAATATTTTTATTATTTCATATCAACAACAAACCTTTAGTTGTCTTCGGACGATTGTGTCGGCGATTAGAGAGCTATTTGTAAGTAACTAATAACAAGTTTATTAATGATGATGGGCATTAAAGTGCAATATGATAAACTAGAAGACCGTCGAGGGCCGCACACACCGGCAGTAATGGTTCTTGCATTCGCCTTGTCGAATTCCTGCCACGGTAAACGCCTATGTACTTTCGCAGGATGCTTTCGTAACACAAAGTAACTAAAGTGCTAACTATACACACATACACAATCTTTCATAAGTACTCGTTTTATTGAATGTGCTAAATAAATTGGTTGAATAAAAAAGAGATATATTGATAAATTATAGTACCTACCTTGTCATACATTAACAACATTCCAGTACAATTTATTAATAGTCCTTAATACAACAAACACTGAACATTCATTACAATACATGGTAATGTTTGAAAAGATTTGATAGATGTTTGAATAAATATGGATACCTAATTATATAATAAAACTTGCCTTCTTTTTACAGATCATACAGATAACTTAAAAATTATGTACAAAATTTAAAGTCACTTAAGTTTATTAGCGGTCTAACACTTTCAAATATCTTCGACATTTAATATGTAAAGCTAAATCTACAACTTTCACAAATGCTATCTTTATATCTCATCGGGCCCATTCCGTGGGTTGTTTGAAAATACAGTACAAATACAACTTGACCCGATCTTTTATAATGTGTGCAGCAGTAGGTACTTTAAAACATTTCCTTACACGTCCGACTTTTCCTTTTTGTTTCAATTAAAGTGAAGAAAATTGCTTTGCTCACCGCATACCGATATTCCGCATTCTTTTCAACGCACTTTAACGCGAAATATTCTAATGTACCGAAAAGAAATGTATGAAATTTAGTACTAACTTGATCGCAAATAACTCTAGAATAAAAATTAAATGTTGATAGGATTTGCCGTCGACTAGATTGATCGACACAATCCCTCCGATAGCTATCCGATCACTAAATCAGATTTCCAGTAAGAATAATATCTTGTTTTTTATCAACATAAGTACAAAATCAAAAGACGAATAGACACTTCTACACAGAAGATTATTCCTATAAATAACTTTGTAGTATGTAAAAGACGAGCTTATTTGTTATCTTTTCTTTCATTATGACCAAGTAAGCCTGAAGTAGTGAATAACATAAAAATAGTCCGTTATAATAATATGAAAAAACATAGCAAAATAGAAACTACCAGCTGCATCCTCTGAATCTTTAAGCTTTCACCCCTCCATTGCAAAGCGTAATAATGGCCCGTTGTAATATAAAAACTCTTTATATTTTATAACAAAAGCTAGAATCGGGTCAGTGATGCAGTATAATACACATTTACCCAGGATTAAAAATCCCAAAGCACCACATATATATGTAGTACTCGTTTACTACGTTCCCACTCGCTAGATCCCTCTTCCAATCGTCACACTTTGGCTGAATGTTGGCAGCTTTTGTACAGCCATTGCTGAAGATATATTTAATATTTTGTAACGTGATACCAAACATGATTTAAAGGGCAAATAATGTTTCGTGCAAACGTTGTCATACTCATGAACATCAGACACTGGCCACGACGAGAGATGCTCGATCGATACATGCGCGACGCAAAATATTCATGGGGTCTGGAAACTTTTAGCTTATGCTAAGTATAATTATATTTAAGCGTGTTCTTATTACGTATAGAAAATTATTAGAATAATTAATCGACAATAACATGGTACCGTTTTAGTAGCCGAAGAATACTCTAGAAAAAAATATATCTAGCTGAATATAATTCTGTTTAAATGTTTAATCACTGAAACATCATTGTGAGCCAGTCGTAAGGTTAAAGTCGTATCTATATTGGGATTTCGACACAACAATATCTAACAATAGATCATTTGAATGCAGTGGCCAACTTCCAAACGGTCTGTCTTTATGTAAGTGGGCGTACGGGCTTGGCCGTTAAGCCTGTTTACATTGCAATCCCACTAAATTTTCAATAATTAGCAATACATTAGACCTAACGCAATTACACAATCGATGAATTGACTTTTTAAAAACGTGTTTAAGGTTATTTTTTCTTGGAGTTATTACCGTTGTAAAGTTTTAAATGGTTTGCTATTAACTCTCACATTTTTAGCGAGGAATTAATTTGTTTCTTTATTGTGATTTCAAAGGGTAATAAAGCTTTATACACAAGATTCTGCAAGGTTATCTGAAGCAATACAAAATTACACAACTCTTACACAATGAGAGACATAGAATAACTCTACCGGCACACGACGAGAATTGTTTCATAGAAACATTTTCTAATCAAAACAATTTCCATCTCACATGATACGTCGTGATTATTTTATTTATTTCTTTAAAGCCAGCATACCTAGTGATTTGTATCGAAACATCTCATAAAAAAGGCTACATTTACAGTAATATAATAGATAAAAGGTTATATAGTAGAATCGTAATTCCTTTCCTTTTGAATTTTTTGTCATTGTGTTATACGTTTATGGTAGTTCACACGTAGAGATGTGTAGTTGGTATAAACTCCAACGGGATTCTATGTAGTTGTTACATCAAAAACTACACTTCAGTATCGGGTGACGAAACGTGTCCCGGCATAGTATGCAGGCGTCATTGTTATTACTACCTGAATAGACTCGCTCACTTTTGTTTCGCTCATTCAAAATACCACATTGTTCGCGAAAGGTGCAAATGTACATCTGTTCTATATCCCATACCGTGTCCCAATATCGGCAATAATATTTTCAATGTTTCAGGAAACCCTCGATAATTCTGGATATTTTACTATGCAACGATGAAACGATCGATAAATGTCGGGTGATGGTAAATAACTTTTAGCTCAAAATAACGCGATACAGAATTTGTTTTCACGTCATCATTTTAATAAAAAGAAACATAGTACCCACGATTTTTATACCGTGGTTAAGTAAAAATTCTTATCATTGGTTTATGGCACAAATAAGTGTCACGACGAAGCGGAAACAAGGAAAACGTTCATTTGGTGGTAAGTGACAATATGGCGCTAGTTGGAAAGTGCACACAGTGTATTAGTCTCATCGTGTTAAAGTATAAGATAACTAATATTAGATGCTCTAATAACCTCATTTCAATAGATATAGGCGATCTTTCCAACTAAAACAAGTAATGTTTGCATACTGGCGGCAGATATAGCCGCTACGGTGGTACCTGTCTAGACAATCTCGGGCAACAGAGACCTACCACCGATAAACTTAATAATAATCCTTGTTTCCTCTTTGGTTTCAAGATATTTCGAAGTTTTGTATAATGTCAGAGTACAGCTACTGTGTACGACTTCTGCCCTTTATCCAGTGAAAGGTTATTATTAACGCAAGCTATCAAGACCACATGCCGTTTTAAACCCATCATTAAGCTTCTCTCTCAAGTAGGTACGACTTCTGGTTCAACTCTTTTTTTTTACTTTAATTAAGAAAGGTCAGGGTGAAAGCGATATATGTGCTAAATGGACGTTTAATTTGCATATCCAAATTAAACATTTTCTAGTATATATTCGATGACAGTGTTACACAGATTAATAAAGAAATACGAACTAACACAAGCGAGAACATTTAGAAAGCATCATTTCTTCGTATTTAAACTGTCTTTCTAAGTCGACTATTATATTGTATAAAATACACAGTGCGGTTGAATACACGTTACTGAGTAGTCATAGGTCTCCATTAAACACTGATAGCAGTTCCTGAACGGAACAGACGTTTGTATTGTTTGTCATTGTTGCATATCAAGCGGAACTTCTATACATTGTATTTAAAAAAAATATCTTTTTGCTACAAATATGCTATTGAATATTATTGTTTTTTTACATTCTCATAAATAAGACCAACTTCTAATTGTGATAGCAGAAAACATACATTTCAGTCCGATGATAATAAAACCAAATAATTTTTGATGTATCAATTAATTTAATGCAAATATTTTGTGTAATTGTTGAAGAATGTCCAAAAATAATTTTAAAATAGTATATAAATACATAAAAATATTTTCTCTGAAGTAACTTACAACTGTAACGAAATATATAACAAGAATGTGGATAATAATGCTAAAGTGAAAGCAAAATACGTTATAAACCTCATGCCAAGGTCATCGCACAGTGCTAATTTGTTAGACTATCGCTTTTATTTCAAAGTTCAATGCGCTGTAACTAAATAACTAAATACAAACCGGATTCAATAGTATTTTTTCACGTTTATAATGTAAACATAGTGTTCACCAATGATTTCATCGAAACGTTTTGTTTATTTAGTTTCCTTATGAGACACTAACAATTACTATTTACTTCCATATGTTACTACTTTGGACAAGGAAATAAAACAAAAAATGTTGTGATACGGAATGGGAGTAATATAGGCGAGCTTAACTCGCATTAAAGTTTATAACAACAAACCTTAGCGAAAATGTAAGTAACAAGTAGAAACAGAAACAGATACATAAGCATGTACAAATTATAACAAACAATATCTGTAAGTATTTACAGATTTATGTAAGTATGTATATACAGAAGTTACGATACAGTAATAATAAAATAGATAAATAGTTATCAAACTTACGATATTGCTGTACTTCGAAAGCAAATAGTTTTTTTATTACTATAGAGAAAATAGCAAATATATCTGACATATATCTGACAATAACACCTCACTGTTTGCTGTAATGTTACAACTCAAGAAAGGGCCTATTAATAATGATATATTTCATATATAAACAGTATATATTAAATCTAAGTATATACAGCTTTACAATGGTAAAGCATTGTAACATTATTTTTATTTAGAATGGTTTAACACTTGAGCTCAATTTCACATGGTGCTAATTGTCTATGAGGCAGTAGACGGTGAATCGTGCTCGCCCAGATTACAAACTCTCATGAATTGGCAACTTATCCCTCATTTGACCAGCGTGATGAATAAATATCACTGTCTCTTGTTGTTAGAGAAGGCCACTCGCAATAATGGAAACGACAAGAAATTTGTTTACTACATTACTAGTTATTCACCGCCGATTTACTGGCCGTGACACTCTCGCAACCCTTATTGAGGAAGGAATTTTGATAATCTATTTTTAGCTGATTTTTACTCGATAAAAGGAATATTCGTACCAAAATTCAAGTCTCTAAGTCTTATGGGAATATGGAAACATCTTACATGTACATAACTAATCCGGCCATGAGTTCTGTTACAAATAAAAATGCATTTTGTTTCAATGAAATAATCTAATATTATTAAAATTTACTTTTTCACAAAAATTTAGTCTTGCGACTCCTTGATAAGACACCCTTCACCAAACCATCACTGACGCAGGATGATGACCACGTTTTACCTTTCCGACCACTTGACCAGCTTCTTTAGAACTGTGAGCGTACACTTTATCAGTTTGCTTATTGTAGTGTTTTTCAATCGTGAAAATTTTTTCATCGGTGAAGTGGATATTTCTGTGCCTTTCACCTGCGTATCGAGACAAGTTTGTTCGTTTGGATCGATCTACTCTCTTTAATTGTAAAGATTGAGTTAGGGCATGTCCTGTATATCGACGATAAGCACAGAGGCTTCAGGTCTTGTTTTATAATACGCGACAGAGTCCTGTCTTCATTTCTTGCGTTAAGATTCTTTGCTTCCTAACGGGGTTTCGACAAATTCTGTATTTAACAGCATTAACAGCCTTTGTAGTTCAACAGCACGCGGCCGCCCCAATCTTTTCTGGTCTTCGACAGAAGAAGTGTTGTTGTATCTGTTGATAGTACAATATACGAACATACGGCTGATACAAAGATTTTGAAGTGTCTGGAATATAACCGACGGCTCCGTACCCACTTTGTGCAAGGCGATCACTACAATCCTATTTTCTTTAACACCCGATTCTATATTGTAATTTGATAATGACCATTAAAAATATGTGAAATGACGCAAAATGAAAAGAAGTTTTTAAAATAATATACGTGTTCCAAATTCAAAATAATTAAAAAGTTGAAAAAAGAAAAGTTCTTATGTAACAGTATTTATGGCCAGACTGGTTATATATATGAATGATTATTATATATAGACACAGCAATGCTGTTATGGCGGCAGGTTGATTGTTTAGATGTATCAGTTAGCAAGACGGTTCATATAACCTCACCACCAATTACACTCAACAGCACGTGTTCTTTAAATTAACCAGGGACCTCTTGTTACATACAAGGCAAGCGCTTAACCACTGCGCCACGGAGGTAGTGATTAAAGAGCTATTATATATTTACATTCAAAGGCATAAGCCGTTCATTTATAGTAAATAAAAAGTCTTACTACCGTAACATGGCCGTGGGAAACAGTCGCGCTTGATAACTTTTACTACAAAGTTTTAACTTGATACCTTGAATGAGTAAGGAAAACAAATAAATACCTTTCCGAGTAATATATAATAAAATATCAACTTCCAGTTAGTGTTTTTTAGATATTTATTAAAAAAAAAGCTAAAGGTCACCTTAATGTCCGTGCTTTTTATTAAAGCTATCATTTTTTTTTGTATATAAAACCTTATCAAGTAATATAGATTACAAAAGAAATATATTAATTTTAATGCACATTTACTGGTGGAAGATCTCTGTTGCCGGAGACGGTCTAAGTACCACCGCCGAGCTTATTACTGTCGCCAAACAATAGTGTGCAAACATTACTACGTTTCAGTTTGAAGGGTGCTGCAACTAGTGAAATTACTGGGGTAACAAGACTCAACATCTTATGTGTCAAGGTGACGAGCGCAATATGGTGCTGTGTTTGACATCCTAACTACCGCCACAATGTTATGAGCAGACGTATCGCTTACCATCATATTAAAAAAAGTTTGATAACATATACCCTTCAGAAGGAGTATGTAGCCTACTTAGTGCCTGTTATGGCTTTTAATATGGTTAATTTAAGCAATATGGAAACTACCAGAAGACCAATAAAAATGCAATCAGACAATCGTATTTCTTTACGGTCCAAAATTAGTTTAAACGTAGCTAATGTTAAAATTCGTGCGCAAAACAATGTAGTTTTTTTTGTTTTGTTTATTTTACATCTGATACTATGACTAGATATCATTAACAATAAGTATGAAAATGTTTAAGAAGGTATATAACATTACTGGCAATTTTCTGCCCGAGTTTGCAGCCCGTAATATAAAATTAGACTTGAAATTTGTCTGAAATATTCCTTGTGAGCAACCCTAATCGCAAACGACTTTCTATAGCATTCGATACTATAGCAACCGTATAAATACGAAATGAAAATGTTTATAAAAGTTTAATATAAATAAAATGATGAAGGATCTATGAAATTAAAAAATAGCTTATAATCATTTACAAATCATTCCGCGTCGAATGCTCAAATTCCATGTTAAAGGTTCACCAGTCTTCAATTGACTGGCGATCAAGGAAAACACATTTTCATTGTATATTTACAATAATTTTTTTAAGTAATAAATTAAAAAAAAAAATATTGTAAAAAGTACAAATTTAATAATTTTGATGGCCAATTCGTTAAACGTCATTAGTTATTTTGATAATAGTTTATATACAAAAGCTATCGACACGAGATCATAATAATCTTAGCTAACTAACAAATCAAAATGACTCATGAATTAGAACAATTGTTCAACATAAATATAATATGTACATAAATATGCGTATCCAACATATACATTTATTGTAGCATTCCATCCTTAGTTAATATATAAGTAGAACCTTAATTAGTTCCTTTCAAACATAAATTAACCTAATAATATTTAAGGGTGTTTTCGTCGGTGTTTATTTATGGAAATATTTACACTGATCCCGATACATTGGTGTTTCGTAAGATTTATTCATATCCTAACTTTATTTATAGACACCGTCTAAGCCACGGTACGTGGTGAAGTAGATACGTGGAAAATTTATGAAAAAAAAAACTAGAGTAATCTCCGTTTCGAAATAACAATTTTCCCCGCTAGTCGGTGTTTATTGCTGGATAGAATCTAAATAGGTACCACTACAGCACTTATTTCTTTCGCCAAACAGTAGTATTAAAAAATAATTACTGTTAAGTTTCTAAATTTACTTCGTAGATCTTGTATTCATGTTCATCCTGATCGCTTCACTGTTAGTCCTCGTGATTATCAAGTACCAATTCAGATGCAAACCACTCCATTAACAGTCGAAGACTCTTGTGTTAAATCCACATGATTAGTTGGTGGGACTAGAACGAAAACGACGTGGTGTCCCACTAACTCGCATTAGGCCAGCGTGGTGGGAAATGATCCAAATCCCCTCATGTAAACCCTCACAACTGACTGCCCTTAGTGCCTAGCGGAGGCCATGCTGACTGAATCAATCGATGTGGACATCTTTAAGGAAGGCCTATGTCCGGCAGTGGACGTCTATCGACTGATGATTATTAGTTGGTACTGTTCACTAAACAATAAAGGGAGATAAATCTATTAAGAAAACTAACTTTTCGTGCGTATTTGAATATAAATACTAACATAAAGAATCAGTTTTAAATTTCTAGTAATAAAAAATATTTCATACGAAACGACTCCGTTCTTTTTTCTGGAACGTTCATAGTAACAGACCGCGGATGTTTCTCTTTGGCTAATAGCCTTCGAGAGTTGAAAATATCTCAGTCTACGGATTCGCACGCCCACACAATAGATTGCTACACAGCAAGTGGAATACTTGTTCGTCATAATAATTTAATTCTGTCTTAGTCGATTTTATTACTTGACTGTACCTAAATCATGCGAGTGAGAAAAGAAATAAATATACCGAAATATACCCGAAATTATTTGGCGCCTATCATACTGTACAATATTTTTAAGTATTTTCCAGTACATCTTCTAAAACATATATATTTACATACAGACGTACCTTTACTAACATTCTCATTTTATTTCCAGGTATTGAAACGGCAAACGACACAAAACACACACTGAAAGTAACACAACAGCAAACTGACACAACTTACAATAGTGTGTGAGTGTTCATTAGTTTATATATTAACAGTTGATTTGCGAATTGTTATTTAATGTATTTACAAAGAAATTTAATGTGACGTACTAATCTTCCGGTTCCGGGTCAATGTTTCATAGTCGTGTAACGCGGCCTTATCGGTTATATAGATAAAGAGTTTTTATTATCAATTCTCTCTGTTTACATGATTTGATAAAAATGTTTAAACCAGTGTAGAAGATAAAGAAATTTCTACTGAAGTTTTTGCAAACTTTTCAAAAGTCGAAATATCATACATTAAACACATCACAAAATTTATAATCTCTAATACTATGATTCTTATACATCGTTATGTTTAAGTGAACTGTTTTTTCTTTATTTTTAGTATTGAAATTTGCTGTCGTATATCTTATATATACATTAATTTTATAGAAATAATGATCATCCAGAGATCATCCCATTGTAGTATGAGTATTACATAAACTTTATTCTCTATACAGTTCACTAAATATGAGTATTACATTAACATTTCCAAATAAATTTAAATTGACAATAAGCAATGTCTCACCAAATTCTGGAGATGTCTGATCGTCCAAAGAGACTCTACTTGTAGCCGGAGCTGGACTCACGGTACTTCAACACTCCAGAATTGATAAGAGATTATAAGGAGTCAAAATATAATAGAGTCTATTATCAAAGTCAAAGGCAAAATTTTTATTCAACATATGAACTCGGCAAGATCCATACAAAATAAAAAATAATTTCCTGTCATTCTATATAATTTACTAACGGAAGATCCTTCTGTTGCCGGAGACCGTCATAGTAGCTACCACCGCAGCTCCTATTTCTGGTCACCAAACAATAGTGTGCTAACATTATTGTGTTCGGGATTGAAGGGAGTTATAACTAATGAAATTACTGGGTAACGATACTAAACGTCTTGTCTCAAGGCGACGAGCGCAAATTTGATGTTGTGTATATCATCCTAACTAGCGCTACTTTGTTATGAGCAGGCATATCACACCATCAGGTGAACATCCTGCTTGTCTCGTCGCTTCGTCTTGAATAAAAAAAATACATAGGAATAGTATATCGGTTAGTAGTTTATTGGGTAGAAATTTAGAGTCAATTTTTTTTACTTCATTAGGGTAAGTTCGCAGATAAAACTAACGGAACCGACGTTATAGTATACCAGTTAAACGTCATGGTATTGTTTGTGGCACTGTCGGTTTTTGGACGTGTTCCAATTCGGAACACCTTCAGAGGTGCATGATGTTCCCTAATCGAACACTGGACGTGATAACTTACGAAGCTAATTAAATCTACTCACAAATCGGTTTTCAATTGAACAAACACCTCCTCCTTATTTACTTTACGACGCCGGCGGCGGCTTATCGGACTAACAGACAATCAAATATGTACATTAAATGCTCCTGTTATAAAAAAAAATGACCCACCTACGTTCCCATAACACAGCTCAAGCCATACTAGATAAAAAAAACGAAAAATCGTACTAGACAAAACACATTGTTTACAGGAATTTAGTAATCACCTTTAAAAGTAATCTTTGCTGCTCTCTTCGCCCTTGAATCATTTTTTTTTATAGCAACATTCTCTGATGTACTGTTATAAACAAAATATACTATCAAGGACCAACCATACTGTAAAAGTGTATATGTAATTAAATTTAACAAAAAGTAAAAAAAATATCTATTTTAACAATACCCACTTTTATTATGACGATTAACATTATACTTTATTATTAACAATCTGTATGACCTGACTGAAACGTTTTTTAACAGTTATTAATAAAAACAGCTGTTACTTGTATGCAAATGGTACATTACAGTCGAATACCATTGCCTGCATTAAATATAAAATGTAAATTAAGTAAACAGTGAAGCAATAACTTTATGGCGTTTAGACAAATGTTCGACGGTTATTTGATGAAGTAATAGTGCTTAATATTATATCTTTTCGCCGATTAATTTCATTCAAACATAATTTATTATGTATTTATGGTTACAGAAAAGTTATTTTCAATTAAATAATACAAACTTAGGTTTACTATTTTAATACACAAAAACCATTAGAATTATAGAATCAGACTTACAAGAAACCTGCTTTAACGTTTTCTTGCAAAAGTAAAAAGACATGTCAAAAATGTATTTAAGATGAGAGGTATCGAAGTACTCTCCAATACCGTCAAGAATTTAGAAAGAGGATATATATCATTATTTAATAATTAAGCAAATATTATATGAGATATTTTATTTACTCCCAAAATATTATAATAAATATCATCATCAGCCGACAGACGTTTAGTACTGGACATAGTTCATCCCCAAAGTTCCCCACGTCGATCGGACCTGCGCTGCATCGCCGGGCACGAGCTGCCGTCGTTTGTAGAGGTTCTATGGGGGACTATATTGAGCCTGAACCTCGTGTATTGATTAGCAGAATTCACCACGAGCAGGTATGGTTGGCTTGTGTCCCGTGAGATGTTGTGCTGGACCCGTTACACCCCCAAATAAATATAAACTAGTCTTAATCAAATTGTCTAACATATTTGTGGTACATAAACATGCCAATTATAAAGGAGATTGATCAAATGGTTTAGGAGACAAGAGTTCTCGATTATAATGTACGGACAAACAAATTGTAATGTTAGTAAAGTCAGACGTTAACTGATGAGAACAAATTTATTAACCGTTACTCCTTGCAACACGGCTGTCGGTAGCGTGTTAATCGAAATGGTCACCAATTGTCCTGTCAAGTTGTTCCCTGAACAATAATATTTCGATGATAAATTGAGTTCATTAAATAGCGTCGATACTTCTCCACTTCGCGTGGACATTCAAGAAGAGGATAAAAAAAAATGACACGAAACTCTACAGGTCAATTCCTTGCATTCATCATTT
This sequence comes from Ornithoptera priamus, assembly GCA_029034505.1. Lineage (NCBI taxonomy): Eukaryota > Metazoa > Arthropoda > Insecta > Lepidoptera > Papilionidae > Ornithoptera > Ornithoptera priamus. The sequence continues at coordinate 6,703,236 of JARDWD010000833.1, read as the reverse complement.
CTTCTAAATTTTAAACTCGTATGGATATCAGTAGAATTATATATTTTACTCTTACTTACAAATCATTTTATAAATCCAAAATATTAACTCGAAGAGATTTTCTTTTTATTTCCTTGAAATTGTATATTTATTTGTTTTTTTTTTACAAACATCAAAATGACAAGACGAGCGAGTCATTCATTCCCATTTTTATAATTTCCTGCACAGTGTTGGTAGTAGTTAGGATGTTTCTTCAGCATTAAATGACTCATCACACTACTATTACGAAATATTGCGGTAACAAGAAATTTTATCTCGCTATCACAGTAATTCAAATCGGAATACAGAAGTGTTTGTAAACTATCGCTTAAAGGAAAAAAATACGTTTCTGTTGTTGGAGACCGTCTATGCCCATTGTAGTAATACAATAGAATTAGATTTTCCACAATAACATGATACTTATACTAAACAACAATAAACTATTACATTTTATTATTAAAAATTATTTTAGTACTAATGAATATTATTGTCGCAATGCAACAGCGATAATCTAACCATTAATAGTAAAATAGACAAAGTACACGACCGCAAGCGTTTCTCTGATAAATAATTCATCGGCCATCATACCTTTCCCGAGGTCCATCCAATGCGGACAGTAAATATATTTTGGGGGATTAATTGGTTTAAAATATGTATTCACTTTCTTGCTTTCTAAACAAGTTATTGACTCACTTTCATCAATATTCTACGCATTACTGCGCGGATCCGGTGTTGCAGCGCATCTAATATTACTGGACCTTTGGAAATGTAATACATAAATGGAATATCTCTTTACTTTACAACATCAATAATTTATTATCGTCTTTCAGTAACACGGACGCATTCATACATGGGTTACAACATTGGCCCAGTAAATGGAAGGTTTATTAGGTGTTTACATGCCAAATGCATTTTCATCCTCTGACGGGTAATTATTTTAATGATTTTGAGTCGTAATGTATAATTCTAAGTAATTATAATTTAGTGTCAGATTAATTGAGGTCTTGAGGTGTGTCGTCGATCGCACGACAAACTTCTTCGCCAAAAGTTACCAGTAATCAGCTATCAATGCATACATTACTGATACTATTAATAACAATTATTTTCTATCTTCACTGATAAAATAAGTTATTTCGTTATTTTCTTACTTTATTATTAACAATGTATTTCTGATGAAATTACAATAATTTTATGCGAATGTTCGTGATAGTTTTATCTGTCATTTTAAGATGAAAAATCTCTTTTAAAATAAAATTCTACTTTTATTAATACTACATCATTCTAGAATTTGGTTCTAGCAGCACTTGACATCGCTTGATCGTTTTCAGTTTAGTTAAACGTTAGTACATTCAGTGGTTAGTGTTTTTAACATTCATTTAGTACCCAGGAAAAAATAAAAACGACAAAGTATGTTACAAATGAATAAATAGTTCCTATTAACGAAATGACCTGTTTAATAAAGTTAACAACTTCCGCCGAACGGCCATTAGCAAAGTTCCAACAAAATTATGTTATACAAATAACTTTGCACAGATAACATGATGGATATATATAACATATTTTTAACACTACACTAGTTATGTTATACATTCACTTAATATATTATTAAGCTTTTAAAACCATTTGAACTTTCAATAAAGTTAAGTTAGATTTATCAATATCTAACAATATTGTTTGATATGACTAAATCATTACATATGTAATGGTTTTAATAATACAACGGCATACGCAAGTTTCTTATATACAAACACATATCTCGTGAAACTGACTATATGTTAGTAGTTTAAGAAGAGAGAGCGTAAATCATTGACACATTGGCCTTGAATTAGAATCCTTCATACCACACAAATTAAAGATGGCAGTGACAGCAGGCCGCGGCTCTTCATCTGAGCTAGTTCTAAATAGCCCATTGCCATTCCCACCTGCGTACTTATTTTAGAACAACGCCGACCGTCGGCAGATGCAAGGTAATCCTAGATATTTTCACATTCTAGGTCATGTGCGTCTCGTCTCAAGGACATTATACGAGGTTAAGTATTTTGTTTAACGGCGGAGATTCATAGTTGTAAAGTAAATTTTTTAATTATTTGTATGTAAATGATTTTCCTTAACACAAGAATATTCTATAGCATCGCAGTTAAAGTTATTATATATTGAGATTGTCAGCATTTATAAGATGCCTCATCACGTGCCGTTTCATCAGTTTACCTCACATCTCTCACGGAGACTGTACTCATAGATTAATTATACATCTACATTTTTAATAGAAGAATACACTCTACAAAGATGTTTTATATACTAGCCGGTATAATAAACACAATTCTTTATAATTTATATCTAAATTGCTGATGTAAAACTGTAACTTGAGAACCAGGGGGTAACACGGGATATTTTATATAAAGAAATGTTTCCAAAGACCACACCTGAGCAACGCCTCTCCTGAACTTGCCGGTTCCACTGCGAGTTCATCAAAACAGATGAAGCGATATTTATACAACATCTTAAAAGCGTTAAGCTCTTGAGATTATACAGCGCCATAGAGATATTGGATATGTTCAAACCATGTCTATTACTTATACTGACAAAAAAAAACCATTTAATATTGACCAGCTATCGGAACCGTTAAAATGACCGTTAACCGCATGACATTCAGGTAATTTGTCCAGATACTGTAGGTCGTTCATAAATAGTATTATTATTTCGGTCCTGCACCAAGAGGCGAGCTTCACAAATGAGTCACTGTCAACTACCACTTCAGAATGCAGTTCGGTCACTCTCTTGGTCATCATTTTTGTCATAGTGTTATCATTATACGTTAAGCTGATGATGGTATTATATTGTCACGACCTTAATGACATTTATACTTTCGTTATACTAAGTGTTGTAACAAAAAAATACACGAAATATTTTAAAAACGCATGTGTGGCCTTGCGTTTTGGTATAATAACAAATACAGATCTAAAAATACTGTTTGTCCTTTTGTATATCATTACGAAACACGATTCTATTTGAACAATCCAGAATAAATTCCATAACAGCTTATCGATTACTTTATTGTTGTGTGCAAAGGTATTTTTACCCGCATTTCTATAGCCTTTGTTCATATCTATCGGCTGTGTGAATTATTCAACAATAGAACTATCCAGTCGCTTTATAGATAACTATCTATACTTGATTAACCGTCATGTGATGATATACTCAATTTCATCTCGAATAATCGGATACATAGAGTGGATTAATTTAGTTTACAGGAATACTACCGTAGGCAAGGCCCTTTGAGTTGTCAACGTAAATAGCGAAACGCGTTTTATTGAATTGACCACGACTTACGAGTATTTATCAGAAGAAACCTTGAAGTACGCTCTGAAACTAATTGCGCACGATATTCATAGGAGTGCCTCTACCAATGAATATATGAGAGCACGGCTGTACTAGTTCAATACGATTGACACTCCTAACGAATTCGTGTGCGATTCCATTCGCCAAGAATGTTGCAATAAAGTAAAAGTATTGAAACTTAACAAGATAAACTTGTCCTCATACACCTTGTGTGGGAACTTTCATTTTATAGAACAGTTTTCTGATTTCGTTCACTTTGATATCACGTCAACAATTTGGCGTAAAATGCGTTTTGTTTCGATGTATACATTATTTTGTTTAGATGTCAGTATAAACATTTTAATACATACAAGCGAAGTAATATGCTGATTAAGACGTGGACCAAAATTAACAGCCTGCGTGATTAAGAGGTGGTAGACAATGGAAGTTTTACTATTTAAAGAGAAGTTTATTCGCTTTTTAGTGCCTCCAAATAAAGCGATATTAACATAAACCATAAACATCAAAGAATAATGTAACCACAAGCCTATTTAGGCTCCCTCCCAACTCCTTTATGCTGATTCTAAAATAATTACAATTTTATTACAAATTAAGATAAATAAAATGTTTGAACTACATTTATGTGATCCTCACCAAATAATCCCTTTGTTGACAGTTCAACAATTATTTCGTTCATTTGAAACTTGAATATTTAATTTGGTTAACACTGAAAAATACATTTTTACTATCATTAAAATATCAAACTGTTAAAGAAAGAAATATATTAAAAAAAACATTGCAATGTTAATTATATTTATTTTATTTTAAAAATCGCGAAACACAGTCAATAGGACATATTATCAATACTTTAAGCATTCTCTAAGAGTGACGATGAAATGTGAAGAGATGATTTGAGAGGAAAGGAGAAACATACATGCAAACATAAAAAATTACATACAAGTATATGTTATCAAAATCCAAGACCGTTACGAATATCAATACGTATAATAACAGTTAAAATACAGCACCTTGTAACACAAAGATCCGTAACAACCTTTAAACCGGTACTAAAACCTTACGAGCTGAACGTAGTCTCGATAGTTCTGTAAATAAATTCTAAAACCGTTTTGGATTCAAATGTGTTTTATCTGTTAACATGATTTATTGTAACTATTAATAAATGAAAGTATTTAAAATCTATCCTACCAATAATTTAATATTACTCAAATTTGGGACCTCTTAAATATTTGAATTATATATAATTTTTTATGCTAAAATCTTAGTTGCAGTTATTCGCTCAATGATATTTCTCTGACTTACCATCCTATGCTGTTAATAACTCGATACATTCTCTATAGTGCATGGTTCAAGGTTTTTAAATGATTAATTAATACATAAAGGTTAACTGTTCCTATATTTACAATACTTGAAATGCTTATATAGAAAGATTTACATTTCAACCGATGTATTGTTGTAATTTAATTTTCAAATACGGAATTTTAATATATAATCATAAATAGAGCCTGAGTTATATATATATAATATATAACAAACAAATACTACAGCTAGACAACCTTGAAAATCTTTGCACTCCAACAAGACTTAAATGGAAAGTGGTGCATGACGAATGACGCCATAATGATGAACTCAGCCGCATCATTGACGGCTTAGTAGTTTAGTTTAAACTAAACAAATGACGTAAAAGAATCTGTTACCGAAAATATCTCAGACTACCTGCGTTGTACATCTCATGTACTGACTCACGAAGCGAGAATATATAAATTTCAACGCGTAACAAAATTTAAAGATACTGTCGTGAAATAAAAGAATATCAGGACTTTTATTTATTCCCATAAAGCCTTTTTACTTTAGCTAAGAAAATCTTAAATATAATAGAGACATATTTAAATATTTTACTATTATAGTATAATCATAGACAGAGAAGTGCACAGAGATTTTTAGATTAAATTATGCGAACCTCACCCGAAATATATATGCTTATCTATGTTTAAAAATAAACTTAACAACTTAGCAATTAATTAGTAATCTAGCAATAGTCAAAACATATTCATGTACCTTTGGAGTAACTTAAGAAGTTATTATTTAGATAGGTTTAAAGAGCCAGGGCATGCAGTCATTATTTGCCTGTAATGGAGCGCACGCCCCTAATCATAGATCATGACTATTGCCAACTTTCAATTTCTGTCTTAATTTTTATCTCTATATGAATATTTCACTCCCACCAATTCGTATTGGGCTAGCGTGGTAGGTAATGGGCCAAATCCCCCTCATTATAAACCCCTACAAACGTGGTAATCTAAGAGGGAGTTCTATATCCAGCAGAGAACGTCCATCGGCTGATCTTAATCTTAACGACATATTGCAATAAAGTGCATGTTAAGAAAACATTGATGCTACAAAGTTTTTTAACAACGTTTCATTAAAGCACTTAAAAGCACCGATACAAACGAATACATACAAACTAACGATATCAAGTAGCCCGTTGGCCTAATGATTAGAGCGCGCGGCTTTCATACCGAAAGTTGCGGGTTCGAATCTCGGCATGTACCGATGACTTTAATATTTAAGTTATGTAATTTTGTGAACTTTAATTACAACAGCGAAATACAAACGGTGAAGGAAAACATCGTGAGGAAACCAGCATATGACTTAGATTTTATTCTAAGGTGTGTGTGAAGTCACCAACGCATTGGGCCCGCGTGGTGAAAGTAGGCCTCATATTGAAGGTAGGCCTGTGCCCCAGTACTGAGGACGTAAATTGGCTGTTATGGTAGCGATCATAAGCCAATGGACATCCACTGCTGGACATAGGTCTCCCCCAAAGATCTCGATCGGCCCTGCGTTGCTGGCATCCAATGGTTTCCCGCGACTCTCACCAGATCGTCGGTCTACGTTTCGGGATGCCTCCCTACATTACGTCTAGATACCGGTACGCGACCGCCACTTTAGAACCTTATTGCCCCATCCGCCGTCAGTCCTTCGAGCAATGTGCCCTACGCACTGCCACTTATGATGATGATGATGATGATGATGAAACGGTTGTAATTTAAAATTAAGAACTCCGTTTTGCTAGCCACAAATTGTTGTTGTTTTACATTCCTACACATATAAGAGTAAGTGTATATTTAACGAGCGCTCTTGATCATTTACTACTATTATCACTGTACATATAAATAATTGATTAACTGCCAGTTTAATTAAAAAAAAAAATTGTTTCAAATATCTCTTCATTTAAAAATTACGATAAACTCTACACAACCTGATAAGTTAACCGTAAGAGAACCTTGTGGTTACATGCTCGCCTTTTTTTGTAATTTTCTTATCTATCATTTATCTCATCCATTTATTCTCCTCTTTTAAAAAAAATACAATTCTCGTTAATTTAAACAAATAGATAAACTAAACATACTTCATAAATAAATTCCAAAAAATTTCATAAAATAAAATATTAAACGTTTAATTTCAATGTTTAATTTTAGTATCGTTAAACGGAATACTTCTATAGTTAAATGTTATTACTTTAACACAGTTAGCCGATATTCGTTTGCATGTATCGAGCGCTAATAGCCCCTCGCGAATTTGGTCGAGGGTCGGACCCCAGTCTGGACTCCCCCTACCTGATGCACGCTGCTGTATTGATTTGCTCAAGTGCATTCAGTTTCCTTGCGCACTGTTAACACAATTTCTAAGAGTTTAAATAATAATAAATTTTCAAACGACATTTCAAATACTTATCCTCGCCATCACGGAGTATCTACCATTTATAATTATTGTTTACAATCCCATATGCTCAAAATGAGCTCACTATGTTTTAGTCTTTGATTAATACACTTGATATTTGATATAATTATATTGATATTAGGATCCCAAATTGGTGGTAGTACCCAAAAATCTCCTGTATTGAAATTTTGATGTTTTTAGTTTCCAATAGCCTCGCAAATCTATTCTTGCTTGTAATCGCTATACTTTTCTATAGATTTGTCGTGTATCAAATCTCGGTTATAATGGTAACTTTCATGGATATCGAGAATCTTGAAAGATAAAAATTAATTCACAAACTGACTAGAATAACTGTTAATACTGAACTAGAATTTGCTTCATTTTACAATATAAAGACAGTAAAGATTATTTTCCTCTAAATCTTTCATTGGTTGATATATATATATAAACTTTCCATGTTAGTTAAATTTCTAGTATTTACTATTCTCATGTATTTTAAAGCTATCGTAGAGGAACAACTTACATAATACTAAAATCACATTTAAGTTTTGGAAACCGTGACCCTCCATTATTACGAAATCAATATTACGCTTTAGTATCTACACAGCACATAAAAAGTTATATATCTCAAAACTTAACGCAAGTTTTTGATAAGGGACTAATAAAAATGTCGCCCAAGTGTAGCAAAGAAATTTACGATTGCTTGTTAATGTCAAAATAAGTTATTAAAGCCAATAAAGTTTGTTTGCATTCATTAAGTTTCGTTTATTCAATGGTATAAAGATCCAGATTTTGTTAAGTAGGCGGGATTAGTAAGCACAATAATAATAAATCTGAATATCTATGTATATGACATAATAAAGAGTGTAGGGGGTCCCGCACAATAACTCACGGGACCCAAGCCAACCTCACCTGTTCCTGGTGCACCCTGCTAATCAACAAAGGAGACTCTGGCTTTCACCTACCCGCATTAGACCGGCGTGGTGGTAAATGGCCGAAACCCCATATGAATCCCTACAAACGAAGGTCGAGAGTAGCCGCTGAATGCGGGCAGCGCGGGACCGATCGATGTTGATTGTGAATGCAGCATTGGACGTCTATCGGCTGATGATCATGATAATGTCATAATAATGACCACATCTATCAAATTTTTATCATAATTTTTTTACCGTAAAAATTATATAACTTCAAACGTAAATAAATTTCTTCGTAAACTCTTTAAAAATGTATCTAGATTTTGTTACTAGTTCTTTATCTTGTATTTTTCTTTTCAGACATTCACAGCATGGTGCAACAGTCATTTGAGAAAAGCCGGTACCGGCATCGAAAACATCGAAGAGGACTTCAGAAATGGCCTCAAGCTTATGTTACTTCTAGAAGTAATTTCCGGTGAAACTTTACCAAAACCTGACCGAGGCAAGATGCGCTTCCATAAAATCGCCAACGTAAACAAAGCTTTGGATTTCATCGCATCTAAAGGTTAGATCGTACATTAATTACGCTATAAATTATTCATAAGTTTTAATAGTAAAATAAAAAACTTCATTGTAAAAAAAATATATTTTTATTATTATGTTAAGGAAAATTGTTATCACTGCCTATGCTTGCATAGTACACACTCTTCAGTTTAATTTCGGGGTCAGAAGTTGCTGGTACGGTTTTTTCAAACCTCCACTCTCACATTGTAAATCTGCCCCCATATATTTGCTATCAACACATGAGAAACACAGAATTCAGGGCAAGCGAAATCCACAATCCACTGTTTCATTATCACTGAACGCTAGGTGAAACTTTGAACAAGTCTTAACCCTCTGTAAAAATAAATACTGTTACTTATCAGTATTTTTAACTTGACTAAAAACATTTCTATTAAAGGAAAATTACTGTAAATAATTACTTTGAACATATACCACACTACAATTTCCCATTATACTTCTAAACATAGACGATTACTTATTTAGAAGTTAATAAAGAATTTCTTATCTTTATGGAATAATTGATATATTTGGCAAATATTGCATGCAATTATCAGCTGTTATTATTTCCATATAATTAACTTTAATGTTGATTATTTAATTATTCAGATATTGTGTTTGCTGTAAGACATTATTTGAACCGGGCCAAGGCATTTTTTTTACTTCGTTTGCGTGTTTCATGATAACAGAGGACTTCATCGTTGCCAGTGAATGTTTTTATAAAAACATTTAAAATTTTGTTGTTTATTTCATTTGACGAAATATTGACACCATAGTGTTAGATCATACGAATGATAAACAGGAAAGAATTGCTTCGAAATTATTGAGTTCTTCGTTTACTTTCCATAACAACTTAATGCTACTAACAATAAACACGATAAATACTAAATTAATCTGAAAAATATATTATCCTTTCTTACATATTAGTATTACTAATATAATTATAAATTATACTTTGTTATATTTTAACTCCTATCTTTATATTTACGCTACGATGTAAAGTTACAACTTTAAATTAAAAACAGTAATGAAAATAAATAGCTAAAAATAAATATTTTTTCTACAATGTGCTTTATTACTTCCTACTGCTTACTATAAACCCGATGAGATTTTTTACGAATGAATCATCAATAAAGCAGGTTCTTCTCGAACGTTACCGGTTAACTCGTTACTATCCCTGTGTACATTAATATTTTATAAACAAAAACAATACTAATCTTAAACACGAACAACAATTTACATTAATCAATTATTGTATAAAAACAATTATTTACCCTTTCAGGCGTAAAATTGGTCTCCATTGGTGCTGAAGAAATCGTTGATGGCAACCTCAAAATGACACTGGGTATGATCTGGACCATCATTCTCAGATTTGCCATTCAGGACATCTCCGTAGAAGAAATGACAGCAAAGGTATGTAACCTGACATATCAATAGGTAAAATCAATATTTTTATATATATTATAAGTTAACACTATTTTAAATGTTAATTTTTAGACTTAGTATCATATATTTAACACGTTGAACGATCTAACAGGAGACATCATTTCTAGAGTTTATTGAACCTGTTAGATAAAACTTATTTTGACTAAAATGGTAATTACTAAACGTTCAGTACTCTAAATAATTTGCTTGGGTTCCTTGTAATCAGTAATAAGTTTTACTGTTATAATATTGTAATATATTACTGTTGAAATTAGATTTATTACTAAAAGGTGTATCGCGCCGTATATGTAGTAATAGTTGGCGTTATGGCCTCGAATGGAATCGAATCACTTTTACCTAACTTTCTATTTCTCGTTAACATTTGATATTTTATTTCGTTAACAGCGTTTTTCAAAATATTTTAAAACTCTTAATAATTAGATCGACTTGTCGCTGCCTATCCATAATTTCCATAACAGTCAATTTATGTCCCACTGCTGGGGCATAGACCTACCCTCAATATAAGAGTGATGCTGCCATTAATCACCACACGGGCCCAATGCGAATTGGTGAATTAACACAAATCTTAGAATAAATTCTAAGTCATGTATGTGCAGGTTTCCTCACGGTATTTTCCTTCACCGTTTGTATTTCGCTGTGGTAACTAAAGTTCACAAATGTACATAACTTAAATATAACAGTTATTGGTACATGCCGAGATTCGAACCCGCGACCTTCGGAATGAAAGACGTACGCTGTCACCATTAGGCCAGTGAGCTACTATGATTCACTGATATATTTCTTGCTCATCTTAAATGAATATTTACTTTTAAGATTACTACTTACTATTTAAAGACTACTTTTAAAGTATACTACTGAATAGTTACTGAAACAGATTGTCTTTGTAATATTTGCTTATTATATCTAAGACTCATGCTTAGAATATATTCTAATTACAGGAAGGCTTGCTCCTCTGGTGTCAGCGCAAGACAGCGCCATACAAGAACGTGAACGTTCAGAACTTCCACCTGTCGTTCAAAGATGGCTTGGCCTTCTGCGCCCTCATCCACAGGCACAGACCAGACCTCATCGATTACAGCAAGCTCTCTAAAGACAACCCACTCGAGAACTTGAACACGGCCTTCGATGTAGCCGAAAAGTACCTTGACATCCCCCGCATGTTGGACCCCGACGGTATGCTCCTCCGTTTTTATTTATTAAATAGGCAAATGGTCTTTAACAAAGGATGAAAAAGGTTATTTATTCTTCTAAATATTAAATAATATTTAAAAGAACTTATTTAAATAATATCAATGTATGATATATTTACTTACTGTACTCGTGTCTTCATCATCACATAATTTTTTTTAAGAGCATCAATTACGTCATATAATATGAATGGATGCATTTGTTATGAACAATTTTCTCAAAACTTCCTTTATGTCAAGGACAATTATTGATAACATGTGAATAATTATTATAAGGAAAAACGAATACTCTCCGTAGCAAATTATAAGCAAATTTAATTTCAATAGATTTGCATATTTACTTTGGGCATGACTGAATATTGCAGACCTCATAAACACACCAAAGCCGGACGAACGTGCCATTATGACCTATGTGTCATGTTACTACCACGCGTTCCAAGGCGCACAACAGGTATAGAAAAAAAAATGGTTGCCGCTACCGCCAACCCCGATGATACCCAGCCCTTAACGCCAGGCCTTTGTGTGTCACTTATAGCATGTTCCGACTTTATTTTTCAATAATAAAACCTCTTAGTTATTTCAAAAACCATTTTATCGTGTGAACATTATTTTTTATTGCTATAGAAAATTTAAATCATATCATATTTTAGGCTATGCTCAGCAACAAATTTTTAAAATATGGTATCGCTAAAATTTTAATGTTGAGGCTTTTCGTTAATAACTCTGTGTTTTAAATATACAAACAGAATGCTTGTAATTATTACTCACTACACATTTAATTTGACAAATCATTCAAAAACTAGTAAGGCTATATCGCTTGAAATATTGACTTTTTATATTAACAGATAATTATTAAAGATTGAAATAATAAAACTCAACCATTATCCGAAAAGCGATAATTTGTAGAGTAAATAAGATTCACTGACTCATACCTTAATAAGCAGGTATGCTGATACCAAGGCCGCTTGAACGTTGAACAATAACCGAAAATAATTACAATTGGTACTTAATTTGTCTGCGAAATATATTAAGGGATTATTAAATTAGGTAACACTTGTTTAAATGTAAACACATGTCGTATTGTCCCCATTTTACATTAAATCCTTTTTTCATAATTCACGTTCGCTGTCAACAAATAATATTTTTATATTTGGAACGCAAGCATTCGGTTTGAAATTAAAAAAAGAAAAATCGCATGTCCACTAACCCGTTGTCGGTCGCGTGCCGCTCGCTAGATCTGCAGAACACGGCGATGCCGGACGAGCGCGCCGTCATGACGTACGTCTCCTCGTACTACCATTGCTTCTCCGGCGCGCAGAAGGTTTGTATGGTACAAATAAAAAACAGGTTATTTGAAAAAATCATTGGCTATTTATTAAGATCTTTGTTATGCCAGGTTTAACCATCATTTTCACAGTTATTACCTTAGTACAGAATACCTTCAAATATCTTACAAAATGAATTTAACAACAAAAGATATTTGTAAAATCATGAAGGTGGAATTAAAATACAATTGTATACAAAATGACGTGAAAAACTAGGATAAGGTCATGTTGAATCTCAAAAAAAAAGCAGGAAGAGATTATAACTTAAATTATTAAAAAAATACATATTTCAAACAAAAGTATTAACCATACTTTCCTAATAGAAAAATTATATTCGTCAACCATTTTGTTATTTATACATTTAATAAATAGTCAAATAACCTCGACAAATTAAATCGCAAAGTAAAAAGCTTTTGTTATAAATGCTGTTTCTAACTTCATTAGTTCAGGCTAGCAATGCTTTAAATTATGTAATATTGTAAGAACTTTTCTAACTATAATTTTTAGCGCTCAGTAAAACTGTATAAAAACTTAGATAATAATGAACTTAGGAATAATCTCTTTTTTCATTACTTGTTATTAATGTCCTTTGTAAAGAAAAATCTTATAATCGTTTGTGAGACAGTCCATCACAGTATCTAACAATACTAAGTAAGTATCTGTTCATGATTGGTATCTCAACTGACGTTTCATTTTATGAAATTAAAAATCTCTTTAATATTTTTAATATTTTATTGTAATTCGCAAATTGTTTTAAGAAACTAGAAAAACGTTTATAGGAAAAAAAAATACTTTTTAATAATTTTAATGTGTTTATAACTAATATTGTTTTTATTTTATAAAAAGGCTGAAACGGCCGCGAACCGCATCTGCAAAGTTCTCAAAGTCAATCAGGAGAACGAACGCCTCATGGAAGAGTACGAGCGTCTTGCCAGCGATGTAAGTATAACAAGATTTATAGCCATCCATATTCTTAAAAAACTTCATCTTTTCTATAAAGATTTAATATGACGCAGCGAGACGGTCATGTACTCCGCTTTATGATAGATGAGACGCTTACCTACCTTTTGTAAAAAGTACAAATTAAAATATTTACACTGCATCACGTTGCGCATATCTCGATCCGATATTTTAGAAGTTACTGAAGCTCTATGGCCTCCTCTGACCCCCTGCCCGCTAAAGTGAAGAGTTATTCCGCCACTGATGCCGGAATCCTGTTGGTTCTCAAGCAGAAAGCAACGAGAGTGGATTAGCTAGGACCGCCTTTAGCCGCAGACAGAAGGGGTTGATATTTAAGCCGGCAGTGATCACCTTTTACTACTTCCATACATCTGTTTCAACAAATCTGTTAAACCCAAAAAACGGCCAAAAAGACAGTGAAATTTTTTACAGATTTTTTTATCCACTCCAATGTAAAGGTCCTAATTTTATAAATGAAATTGTGTAGTTACATTCTTTGCACAGCTATTGGAATGGATCCGACGCACTATGCCGTGGCTAAACAGCCGCCAGACCGACAACTCGCTTGCCGGTTGCCAAAAGAAGCTGGAAGATTACCGTACTTACAGGTGAGTATTTGATATTTCACAAAGTACACAAATCGGAGCATCAAAAACATTAAAAGAACGCCGTCTAAAATAATTATTACGTAGTATATAAAACTATACCTGCAAATTCTTGAACAGCTGATACATATTGTGATAACAAAGTTTGTTAGACGGTTGTAGGCACTGCGTATTAAAATAGCGCGGAATCGATGCCTACTAAACCAGAGTTATGATGAAGGGGAAGATTGTAAGAGAACTGATGTTTCCAAGAACCAGCCCCAATTAACCTGTGTGATAAATAAATATTCATGACTCTCCTTGTGAGGGAATGCTCCGAGGCCCAGTTGTTTGAACAACAAGTGTGGGCTATTTAATAATTTATTATAATATTCTTTCTTTAAAAAGTTTTAAAAAATTTAAATTCAAATGTACATTACTTGTTCAGGCGTAAGCACAAGCCACCACGTGTGGAGCAGAAGGCCAAACTGGAGACCAACTTCAACACCCTGCAGACCAAGCTGCGCCTGAGCAACCGACCTGCATATATGCCCACTGAAGGCAAGATGGTTTCGGTAAGTGTTTTACCAAGCACTTATATGCTATTGATTAATCATTACCTGGTGTCATAAAGAATGACCGGTTATTAGTTTCATATTTAATAAATATCTTCTGATAATTCTAGAGCTTTATAACGAATGATTCAATATTGGCTTTTAGGATATCGCTCAAGCGTGGAAGGGTCTAGAAATCGCCGAGAAGGCTTTCGAGGAGTGGCTGTTGAGTGAGATGATGCGACTCGAGCGTCTGGAGTACCTCGCGCAAAAGTTCAAGCACAAGGCCGACATCCACGAAGACTGGACCAGAGGCGAGTTCATATAATACGTTGTTTTTTTTTTGCTGTAACCAAATCTACATAGATTTCTTGTAAGCAGTTACTAGTAAAAACAATTAACGGTGTGAAATGCTTAGTACGAGAAACACAGAACAGGATCCTCACACTGTATCCAGCAGTAGACCGCCACTAGCTGATAATGATGTTGATTATATAAAACCTTTAAAGAATTGTGACCAAATCAACGGTATTCTAAATTTAATCGCCTAACACTAGATAAGGTGTTTTTTTATTTTTTGTAGCGCCGAGACGATGCGCTAGTTAGGATGATAGACACTGCACCATATTGTAATTTACACCTTTAGACGTAATATATTGAATCTCGTTACCACAGTAATTTCTTTGTGTAATTTATTTCTACCTACAATTTCCTGTAAATCGGAACTCAGTAAGGTTTGGACACTACTTATTGTCGACAGTAATAATATAGTAATATTAACTTCTTAGACGATCTCAACAATAAAGATTTACAGTATTAACTTGTCACGTACCTTAATAACGAAAATATGCGTTACACCAGGCAAAGAGGAGATGCTGCAATCGCAGGACTTCCGGCAGTGCAAACTGTACGACATCAAGGCGCTGAAGAAGAAGCACGAGGCGTTTGAATCGGACCTCGCAGCGCACCAGGACCGCGTGGAACAGATCGCAGCCATCGCACAAGAGCTCAAGTGTGTATAATATTGAACGATTCATTACTCACATATTACTAAGTGAAAAAAGTAAGGCGTTAAGTCTCTTTACACAATTTCACTAAAATAAAAATTAAAGAAAGATTATTTTTGCAACAGTTTATATCTTTTATTAAAGCTTTTTATTTAACTGCCCCAGTGGCGCAATAGCTTAAACTTTATCCATAGTTCGATCCAGGGTCACATTTTGTCGAGTTTAGTTAGGGGAAAGGTTTTTTCTTCAATTTACAAATCAGACGGCATAACAGCATTTTTAGGCTCCGACTGTAAATACATGAATACTATTGTATGCTAGTGTATTCGGGCGAGAATAATTCAGTATCCACATCCTCATCGGCACTTAACTCCACTTAAAATTAAAGTCAAGTAATTAACCTATTATAGATAAAAAGAAGTAATATGATCACTATATTAAAGTCTTACCACGTACCGTGATCGCTTCCGCAGCACGTTGGAGTACCACGAGGTGGGCGCGGTTAACGCTCGGTGCCAGCGCATCTGCTCTCAATGGGACCGGCTCGGCGCACTGACGCAACGCCGCCGGCTCGCGCTTGACGATGCTGAGCGCGTGCTTGAGCAGATCGACCTACTGCACCTGGAGTTCGCCAAGCGCGCCGCGCCGTTCAACAACTGGTCAGTGTGTTTGTAGTTACAGATGGAAAGCACATCGGCGAACTTAATAACGTTTACCCGTAAACATATTTCACTGTCTTAGGCTGGACGGCACCCGTGAGGACCTAGTGGACATGTTTATTGTACACACCATCGAGGAAATATCTGGACTTATGGATGCACACGCTCGCTTCAAGGCAACGCTTGGCGAAGCCGACAAGGAATATCAGGTATGTACGAACTCTCTCTTTAATGTTTACATAACAACTGCATATATATTAAGGATAATGATTATTAAGTATTTCTTAACTTAGTTTTGGATTCGAACACTACTATCTATTTTTCTCATTCGATATTGAAGCATCTCGTAAGTGGGGCTTAGAGGGTGATGGGTTTTTTCATTCACAGTTGCATTATTCCGATAATATGTAAGAAAACTTATAAGTTCTGGGCGAGGAAGTTTTCCCATCCCATGATAATGTGAAATTGAAGCAAATGTTTTTTTGTTTTTTGTTGACTTCAATATCATATCCATAAATCAAAGATGTCGCGAACGGTACAGCGTGCTCACACCGAATACTCTGGCTTTCATATGTTAACAGCCGAAAGGCAATAACGCAGTTATGGGAAGATTTACAATATGAGGGTAAAAACTAGCCAGGGAGGTGTTCGAAAAAGGTATAGGACCAACTAAAGTGCACCGCAGCCCCGGAAACAAATCAGAGACATACGTTACAGCGAAGGCAATCAGCCACTGCGCCACGAATGAAATAACTTGCGTTCGTACATTGTAGATTAAAAATGATTTATTAGTTGTATACATAAATACACTTTAGAATAATACGGACTTGTGTTCCATACAAAATACTTATTTATATTTTCCTCAACATTAATATAACAAGAAATATTTATTCTTTCAGGCCATTGTAAACTTAGTGCACCAAGTGGAATCCATCGTGAAGCAACACCAGATCCCCGGAGGTTTAGAGAACCCCTACACCACACTTACCGCTCACGTAAGTTATATTCATTAGATTCGAGTAAAATAAATATTAAGATAAGATAAGATAAGAATTATAATTAAAAAATTGTCTCTTGTGATTGCTTAATACACCGATAAATTTAATAATTTATCATATTTTTTTTTATTTATTTCGCTATATAATTGTAGTTCAGCAAAACTATATTATTCCAATTAATTGTCAAATCGTTACGATACTAAAGTAATATTAAGACAAAATAAAAAAGAGTTCTCAAACTTAAAACATTTATCCTTTGAAACTAGAAAATAGATAAAAGACAGCATGCCAGTATTTTTTTTTATTTTTGCCACGGATAACCTAAATCGTGCCCACTTTAAGAAAAACGGTTACACAGACGGATTTCGACCTGAACAAGTTTATAACAAGTGGATAGGAGTCGCGTTAAAACTGATTAATTTCGCACACGAAGGTTTATACTTATAATTCATTCATCAGGAATTGAACCGCAAGTGGTCAGATGTGAGGCAGCTGGTGCCGCAGCGAGACGGTACACTCGCCGCGGAGCTGCGCAAGCAACAGAACAACGAAACGCTGCGCAGGCAATTCGCGGAGAAGGCGAACGCAGTGGGGCCATGGATCGAGCGGCAGATGGACGCGGTCACCGCTATCGGAATGGGCCTGCAGGTTATTATTACTCAATTTCTTTTAATGGTTTTTCATGGTGGTTGGTCTCCGTTGCCGACAACCGTCTAGTTAGGTACCACCGCAGCTCCTATTTCTGCTGCCAAGCAATAGTATTCAAACATTACTGTGCTCTGGATTGAAGGAGTTGTAGCTAGTGAAATCACTAGGGTAACGAGACTTGAACATCCTGTCTCAACGCGACAAGCCCAATGTGGCGCTGTAGGTACCATTCTAATTAGCGCCACGTTGTTATGAGCGGGCGTATCATTTACATAAGATGAACTACCCGCTCGTCTCGTCGCTTCAATAAATAAAAAAAAGATTTATTGCTTCAGTGGACCACTGACTAAGCGCTTGCTTTGTAACACGGAGGTCCAGAGTTCAACTCCGGGGAAACATGTTGTGTGGTTTTATTTTTTTTTGTCTTCTAATGTTAACCGGTTATATATATGAAAAAAATCCTACTGGAACTGGCCCATTTAGCTGCTGTTATTTTGGCAATCTTAGCGATCCCATCATAAAGCAAAAAGTATCACTTAGAATCTGACTGAGAAATATACAGACTACCATCTATCTATTATCCTTAGCAATAAAGTTGTTTACACAGCATGATATTGCTCTTGTCCTCTTTGAGACAATATTTACTTTCGTAGTAAGCGGTTGTGTTCGGACAGGACATCAAAAGGTATGACAGAACGGCTAACTTCGTTTGACCTTATTAAAATTCGCATTACGCTCTAGGGCTCATTAGAAGACCAGCTCCGCCGCCTCAAGGAGTACGAAGCCGGCGTTTACGCATACAAGCCGCACATCGAGGAGCTGGAACGTATCCACCAGGCTGTACAAGAAGGCATGATCTTCGAGAACAGGTTACTTTCACTTCATATTAATTTGTCTATATCAATTTGAATTTATTTTATTCTAAAGAACACAGACAGCATTTAATTCCAAACTTAAACCTGTTTTTATCGACAATGGGTGGGCGGGGGTAAAAAAGTGACATCAATTTGATATAGTGGCAATGAGATTCTAGATGGTAAAGCTTGCACATCAGAATGCTCTGGCTCTCATATTAACAGCCTAGACACAGCAAGGCTGTTTTGGCGGCAGATTTATTATAAAAGGGTTGTGCCTAGCCAAGTGGGTTCGAAAAACACCAACCAAATTCGTTAACATTTGGCTTCGAAGTGGAAGCAGAGATTACCGTTACATAAAACGCAAGACATTTCGCTCTGCCATTACCCCCTTTCTTTTAAGTCGTACAAAATGATAGAGAGCCTCGTCATTTTTATAAAAAATTAAACGGTCTTCTTACATATAACTGCATTTGCTCTAGATCTAGATATTTTAACGGTAAATTTATGTCTCGCGTAGATATTCGCAATACACGATGGAGACGTTGCGCGTTGGCTGGGAACAGTTACTCACGTCAATCAACCGCACCATCAACGAGGTGGAGAACCAGATTCTAACGCGCGACTCCAAGGGCATCACGCACGAGCAGCTCAACGAGTTCCGCGCTTCCTTCAACCACTTCGACAAGAACCGCACTGGTAATAAAATTATAATGACAATAATAATTTAATTAGACATTACTCATCATCAATAGATGAGAGCTACTCACATTATAAGGAGTTAGTAGAAGCTGTATATATCGAATGGTCGCGGGTTCGATCTCGTTTGAGTTTGAGCTTCCGGTCAAGAAAAACATCGTGTGAACACATATGCTACTGTTTCCAAAAATAAGAGCTTTCCTTAGGCCAGCCCACATTTGATCAGTGTGGTAGGTAAATAGCCTTAATCTTCCCCGTTTGTGAGAAAATCAGATATAGAGTCAGATCAGATATAGGCAGTTTATATACAGCAATCGCATTTTTGGGTACTATTTGAACTGATCATTTTAGGTCACAAAATTTGAACTCTACGTGGTACCGTGTATCCTAGTAACACTAGGTGAAAATTCTACTCATTTCATTTTATCTATAAAAAATGTACTGTAGAACAATTTTAATCCATTTATTTACATGATGCAGGACGCCTTGCTCCCGAGGAGTTGAAGTCCTGTCTCGTGTCTCTCGGCTACAGCATCGGAAAGGACCGGCAAGGGGAACTCGACTTCCAGCGTATCCTCGCCGTTGTAGATCCCAACAACACAGGCACGTTAAAGACTTAGTAACACAAAGGAGGACATTATAAAGTTTATTTAGTAGAGCTCTTTAAGACAGCCTGGGACGGCAAAAATACTCAAATTTTAAATTTGCTATCATAACAATTTTGCCATGTTCCTGATGCTGTTAGCATCTGAGAGCCAGAGTATTCCATGAACGACTACGCTCCATCATTGACAGCCTCGTAGTCCTTAACACCAAGTGATATTGAAGTGTTAGCCAATGTAGACTAAAAAAATGCATTGGTTTGTGTCGCCTTAAGAAAAAGTAACAGATAATAAATATCACTTCTCAATTCCTCAGGTTACGTGTCATTTGACGCGTTCTTGGACTTCATGACTCGGGAGTCAACCGACACTGACACCGCTGAACAGGTCATTGACAGCTTCAGGATTTTAGCCGGTGACAAGGTAAAGCAAAAGAAATCTTATCGGTATATTAAACTAATCGTTAATAGTTAAATATTGTATCAACGAAAGGTATTATTTGTAAGGATGTCTTTTAAAAAAAAACGCATTTTATTTCATTTTTTTACGAGTTATCATGTGTGTGTGGTCTCGAAAACGAACGAGGGATCTGCTTTACTTCATCATCATCCGATAAACGTCTAAGGCTGGACATAGGCCACACCAAATATCTCCACATTTGTAGAGGTCCATATGGGGGAGTTTAGGCCTTTTGCCAACATACTAGCCCAATGCAGGTTGATGGGAGCGAGAGCCTCGTTTGTTGATTAGAAGAATGCATCACGAGCAGGCTAGTTTGGATTAGGTCTCGCGAGTTGTTGTGCGGGACCCCTTACACTCCTGCGTCTGCGTTACTTGATAAGCGGTTAATCGCTGAACCGCGCAGTTAAATAGTCTTTTGCTTTATATCATTCTCATTGCTCGAAAACTTTGTTTCTGCAGCCGTACATAACTGCGGAAGAGCTGCGCCGCGAGCTGCCGCCAGACCAGGCGGAGTATTGTGTGGCGCGTATGCCGCCGTACCGCGGCTCGGGCGCACCACCCGGCGCGCTCGATTACATGGCCTTCTCCACCGCGCTATACGGGGAAACCGACCTCTAGGTATACATTTCTACATCATGCTATATTGTAAAAAGGGTGGTATATTAAATAAGAAATTCTACCTTGATCAATGTTGTGTTACCAACTAGAGCTATGTTTTTATAGAAGGATGTATTGCTTACCATCGTATAAGCATTCTGCTCGTCTTATGTAATTTGTATATATATTTCTTTCAATACAGAAAACTAAACTAAACCTATTTTATATACATCAACAATAATTAAATTTTATTATACCTTGAAATGTTTAGATACAGGTCTCATTCATCAGGCGTTATGATTACCCGGAAGTTTATGAAACACCTACAAGGAACTTGGTGAAAGCCGGGTCGCCGCAATCATCACTACTAACAATCATGGCCCGAGACAACGCGACGGGGCGGTATCGGTGTAACGACTCACAAAAATTATTTCCCTTATGTTGGCGAAATTGTCATGTCGCCCTTACGAATTGCCAACAAGGCGCAAACAATTTTTGTAGCAATATTTATTATAAAAAACAAAACAGTTCTGTATCAAATACGTGCAATGTTAAAACCAAAAATGTCATTAACTCTCTTACCATAATAATTATTTCCCTTTTTTGTAACTGTTTGGCTCAAATCAGAGAAATCAGAGAAAAGTAGACATGTATATACATACATACATCTAGTATATGTATATATATGTGTCTATAACACACTATTTATATGATTAGATTTAGGTATATATATCTTTTGTACGAAATCGTTTGGAAAGTCACAAAACATTTATTTGTAAGTTAAACATGGTGCTAATGTTAGGCTTCACTAATGTGTGACACCAAAATAAGACTCATACAAAATGAGAGGAGGTTTTTGTTATTTTTTTTTTTAATTTTTAAGCATACATTATTTATACAAGTTTAAATTTTAACTACTGCCATTAGTAATCATTACGGTGGGAGCCACGATTGTTTTTAAGCCAAAATTAATAAATGTTGCAGGGAAGTGTCACACAAATTATTTATGTCATAGTATTGCCATACCTTGCCTGCATCTATTTATCATTTAATACCAATATATATTCCTTTAAAAATATATATTTGTACTATATAACTATAAATTTGTATATTTAAAACAAGAGAAAGAATCCCACTCAGGTAATCTTGTAACCTGCAAAGACCACAACCCTGATTATCAGTGAGGCCTTTGAATATTCAGTCATTTTTAAACTTCGTTTATCAGAGTATTTTAGTGTGGACTACTTGAAATAAATGATCTGCCATATTTTTTTTTGTCTTTAATATTGACTGTGTTGTTAATCCAACCTATAATTTATACGAGGGAAGCAGTGGATGTAGATTAAGAATGAATTATGTGCCCAAAAAGTATACTAACTCGAATGTACAGCTAATTTAATAAAAGGCTCTTAAACATAATCCAAATTTATTTATTTCTTTGTACCTCATTTTACTACTAAATCAAGGGCTACAAAGAACAAACATATCTACATAATCATAATAACTGTAATCTTCAGTGGATAAATATAGGAATTTTACTCTATTTCGGCATCATTATCAGCCAGTACACATCTACTACTGAGCACAGACTAGACTTACAACTATAAATTATTGCCAAAGAAACATATAGTGTCATTTAATGTATTACATTATTATTTATAAGTGCACATATAAAAAAAACCAGCTGAAAAAAATTGATGTTGTTTCTTTTCCATACAAAAAGTTATTTCAAAGTGTTCCAATAGTAACAACACCATAAAAATTACATGTCGTGATTACAGTGTACATCTATAATTCCAATGAAATAACCATTAATCAAACATGCATTAAAATTACTAACATTAACATTTAAAAATCCTATATGAAGCAGCCTTTTTTTTTAAAAAAAAACAAAGCCTCTCAAAACATCAATCTAAAAAAAAGACGAAAAGGAAAATTATTATTCAAAAGAAATCAAATTTCGGTTTTTGAAATTCAAACTTCAATCAATATTAAAATTATCAGTACCGCATATAAGAAAAAGACAGTATTTAAAATAAAGGATCTCTTTCATTTCAATAATTTGTTCAAATCATAACATAACATAATGTTCATAGATATTTAAATTTTGGATACAGGTGAACTATCTATTTACACTTAACTGATTAGAAAATTGTTTACTAACAAAAGATTAAAATAATTGCAATAATAGATATATGACTTGTAGGAATACATTTTACAACAGAAAATGTGAACAACAAAGTCCAAAGTTTTAAAATTAACAGTTCTAAAGCAATTTATTATGACAAATTCAATAAGGATTTTGATTTATTAGCATCTTAAGTGTTTCTTTCACATTTACTTATTATTTTCTTTTTTGCTCTCTTCAGCTGTCAAAAGGGCACTTTTTATTCCAACTTTTTTGAGTTCTTCAACTAATTCTCCAGATTGATGCATTTGAAGCATAATATCACAACCCCCTACAAACTCTCCATTAATAAACACTTGTGGTATTGTAGGCCAATTGGAATAGTCTTTAATACCTGAAAATATTTTTACATTTTAATTAATTTACAGTGACAAAAATTCTGCAGTGATAAATTAAATTTATCATCCAACTTTATGAACTTTTTCCTCCTGCCCTTTTCCCATTCTATGTGGGGTCTGCACAGTATGTACTTCTCTAACACATCTCTCTATCAGCCACCATATCTAAATTCACACGCTTCTAACATATGTCATCTTTCACACAATCTATCCACACTTTCTTCGGTCTTCCTCTACCCTTATAACCATCCACATTCATTCTCATTACTTTCCTTGTTATATGTCCTTTATGCTCGTCCCACACTAACCTCTTGCTCCTCAACTTTTCTGTCACTGGAGCAAATTTCAAACTTCCTCTAATATACTCATTGTTAATTTTATCCATCCTCAACACACCACACATCCATCTTAACAATCGCATCTTGACCACATACAACTTTATGAACTGCCAAAAAAATGCTAATATGAGGCACATTCATTAGAAGATAAGACCTAAAACACTTAAACAATGAATATACATACATGTGCAAAATATGAACATATGAAGGACCCAGATAGAGCACAGAAAGGTATGATACATACAACTGTATTATACAAAATACTACACTTTAAGTGACTAAAACATGTAGCAATATTTAGCAGTTAGAATTAATTAATTAACAAATTATATAGTTCATTAAGATATTGATATTCACCTAATTCAATTCATCAATTATTAACTTAATCCTAGACGATTTATAAAAAATTGCATAAATATCATGTATTAATTTTAAATATTATAACAATAGCAACAAAGGTATAGATTTCTGATACAAATTTGATGTAATCATGCTTGATCTCACTTATTAACAGAGTGGAGAACTTTCATGGTTACACTAAATTTTCATTACTACTAATATTATTACTGCTAGGATAATATATTATAATGTGGCATTCAATATATAGAACAGGAGTAGTTTAAATAAACTAATTAATTACATAAGTATTATCAAATTCTACCTTGTCGTAGACTTTCATCAGAGAGGACATCATGACTAACGTATGGAACTGCATGCATCCTCATTATTTGAACTACGGCGTTACTGAAACCACATCTTGGTGCATCCGGGACTCCTTTCATAAAAACTACAACTTTGTTATCTTTTACAATTTTCTCTATTTTCTCGTTTATAGCGGCATCCGCAAAAGAACGACATGATATACGTATCGAGTTGTTAAGTAAAGGTGTAAAACTTCTCCTTAATAAAGTATTCATTATAATTTAAATATTAAATAATATTGCTTGTTATTCTAAAAAATAATGCTGATTATCGTAATAAGAAAAAAAGCACTTTTTATTTTGCGAACTGACTTGTCAGTGGAATTTTTAAATGTCAAACATCAAAATTAAAATCTAAGTCTACATTTACACTCAAATTGAAAACTTTGTTAAATTTTTGTGTACTCAATCTAAAAGTTAACTTATCCAAATAATCATTATTAAATATACTTTATTGAGAATTTTCTCTTTTCTCAAAAAATATTTTCAGCAATATTTTGAATTTCAGAATAAGCATAAGTATTAATAAATAACAATTAAAAATAATTTTGAGTAATTAATGAATGTTATTATTGACTTGTATTAAATAAACTACAATCATTTTTACAACAGAAAAGATCGTTTAATATAAATATTTAATTAAACTACAATAATATTTAAACTAAAATATAAATGATTATAGAACTTAGTAATGGTAAGGTAAAAATAATTTTATACAGTAAATTAAGTTTTTTTTGTGATTTTTTAATTAACTAACCATTTCAATAAAATTTTTAAACATTTACTCTTATTATATCTGTATTTTATATCTGTCTTGTTACTATTATTCTGTAGTGTAATAAGTTTTACTATTTTTGATTACCGTTTGTATTTAATACATAAAGAAGAGGTGTGTAAAAAGTATTAATAAAATGGAGAACGCTGAAGAAGTTTTTCATTTTTTGGAGGAATTCTCAAAGCGTAAGCCAAAAACAATACCTCAAGAATTAAATGATTATTTGGCTTATGTAGCACGAACCGGCGATCCTGTGTATCAATGGTCTTTAGTTAAATGTTTGTTTAAAGAGAAACTCTTGAATGTCATAACAGATTTTTACGAGACAACACCAGGTATCGATATTCCACCTTATCCAAATGTTGATCCATTTAATTATGATATAATGAAAAATAGTTTGTTGGAAAGACTTGATTCTTTTACCTCCGCCCCATTTACCGTTCAAAGAATATGTGAACTTTTAACTTATCCACGCAAACAATATAATCGTGTAGATAAATTTATGAGAGCGATTGAGAAGAATATTTTAGTTGTGAGTACACGGGAACCTGGTATTCAACGTCACATTGAACAAGAAAATGGAGAATCAAATGAACCAATTGTAAATGGGTCAGATAATAATTCCGAATATAATGTAGATGTTGAAATGGAGGATGTGTCATGGAAGGAAAACTCTTTGCATAAGCAAAATACAGAACCTCAACCAAGTTCTTCAGAAACTCATGTATCAGTAAATAATGCAGAGGAACGAATACAAGGTAATCCAGAAATACCCATGGATACACAAGAAAAAGGTACCACCCTCAAAACAATTCAATCAGAAAATCAAAATGAACCTGTCAAGACTAATGTACAGGAAACAGAAAATAACTCTAGTGAAACATTACCTTCTACAACAATACAGCTTAGGGAGCAATCTAATGAAATATTAAAAGACAAGATTACAGAACCATCACCAGAAATTAAAGAGGATATTGATATGAAAACAGATGTAGTGCCAAATGTTTTAGTTATACCAGAAATTAAAGTAGATGATGCTGAAATGACTGAGCAAAAGTTGAACATTCAATCTCATGAGACAAGTGAAAACTCTAAAGAAATAACTACTGATGAAAAAATATCTGAAGAGCCCAAGTCTACTATAGACAATCCACAGGCACTAAATGAAGACAGTTGTTCAAGTTCTACTAGTAAAGAAGATATTGCAGAGACTAAAACAATTTCTGAGGTTTTAACATCAAGTGAAGAAAGTTCATCATCCAGTGATAACACTGATGGCAATAGCAATTCTCCAAAAACTGACTCTGATTCTCAGACAGAGATACAAGTTGAAATGGTTGCAGATGAAAACGAGAAAGGTGACATTGTAAAGGATAGTGGTAATAAAGAAAAGTTTATAGATGCTCTTCCACCTGATGAAAAAGTAGAAAAACCTGCACAACCAACAATTCAAACAGATAATTATTCAATAAGTGATGTTAATTCAGAACTACAACAATTACCTTCACAAACATTCAATGAATCACTTGAACCAAAAAAAGATGCAAGTGTTGAAGAGGGAACTGAAGTTAAATCTGATGATAATGTAGAAATACAAAGTGTTGATAAAGAAGCACCAGTATAGTGACTTTTGTCATAAATAAGCAACAAGTTTTCATTTATTATTAAATAAAAATTTAGATATGCTTGTTTTTGTAAGTTTCCTTTTTTGCTACATTGACTGATTTAATAAATTACAATTTTTGTTCTATAGTAGAAAAAGAGTTATTGTTTTAAATATATTTAGTTGAGTAGATTTTTCACATGGCCTTCTTACTAGCTAGACTTTTCTTATGATAGTGTGACAGCACTCCTTATTTTTCTCTGCTACTTCCACACCCTGTCTTTGCCATTGTCATCAGTTGTTTTGCAGTCACACACATTCTTTAATATCTATTTAACTTGTCTTGGGTTGCCCTCTAAGTCTTCAACTAGAGTGACAATGCAAAATTGTCAACATAGGTGGCCTCCTTTTATGTGATCATATGATAGTAGCATAGCTTCCTGCATCTCATGGAACAACTTACATTTTAAATGCAAATTATAAAAGTAAATTGATGTAATGAAATACAAAACATTACTACATGGGCAACTTACATTATATTAAGGTAAAAGATAACATTTAATTTCAATTATTTATTACATATTAAAATCAATCTTAGAGTTTACAGTCATTTAAAATTTTGAGCAAACTCCTAGAAATTCCATTCCATCTTCAGTTAAAACAAGTTCAAATTGTTTTCATAACTAAAAAGTTAAACAAAAGAGTATCAATGAAAGCATATATTTTACAATCAGTCGGAATGTCAATCATTGGCTATATCCTATATAATATGTAACTCTATTTCACATTTATTCTAATCATGTGAGTGTTTGATATGATGAAGGTTTCATTTAACTGCTGGATTCTACCAATCATTGCAAAGATCTCTGGAGATGATAAAGTGCTCGGAGCAAAAGCCCATGAGATTTTATACTTCATATATGACATTCAATACAAAACATAATCAAGAAAATATCTATTCAGCTTTTATGAATGTATGACTAAGTATTGTTAAGCTCTTTAAAAAATAATATAACTACGTATTGGGAGTGTGTAATGAGAATTTCTGGATCTGTCGAATGGAAGAGGTAATTATCATATGTATATATAAATACTTGTATACATCTTTTGTGGCAAAGCCAACACTATGTTTTGAAACTTAATCAAACATTCAAACATTATCTTTTACAAGTAATGTTAAAAAGTAATGTACTAAAGTTTACTTTATGACCCCTGCTATTGGTAAATACTGTAGTGATAACAGTGATCATCACCATTTCAAATGGAAAGCTTTCATTAATAAAAAATATTAAATCATTCTTATAACAATGAAAAACGAAGTACAATAATAAGTTTTAATTTTAAATAAAGACCTATTTACAAAATTGAACTAAATATATAAAATTATGTACAACAAACTATTTCTTTACATGTTATGTATTGCAACTATATAAAAAAGCTCTCGGTAAGTAATTAATTAGTTTATTTTTTTGAGCCAAAAACCTTTAGCTCATTGCGCATGATTTTTCCCGCCGCGTTCCTCGGAATCGTTTGTAGGAAGGCGACGCCCCCCTCGAGGCGTTTGTATTTAGTTAATTTTTGGGCCACGACGTCATAAATTTGCTTTTCGGTAAGTTTGTGGCTAGGTTTTAAAACGACAAACGCTTTGGGTATTTCTCCGGCCAACGCGTCCGGTATGCCGACCACTGCCACGTCCGCAACTTCCGGCAGCTCCATTATAACACTTTCAATTTCTGTAGGTGACACCTATAAACATATTTTCCACACTTATTTTTTTCCATTCCAGCGACAAGACGGTCAATACGATCACCTGATGGTAAATGATATGCTCGTCCATTTACAACCCTCGTTAAGCTTGATATCGACTGCACCACATTGTTCTCCTCTTTATGAGACAGAAGATCTTATGTCTGGTTACGTCATAATAAATAATATCTACCGGAGTAATGTTTGCAGGGACAAAAAGACGCTATGGTTTTGCCACATATTCTTTATTCAAATAAAAGACGAGCGAGACGATCACCTTATGGTAAGTGATATGCTTGCCCACAATGACGAGGCGTTAGTTGTGATGAAATACACTGTACCATATTAAACTCGTCATAAGACGTCGAGTCTCGTTACACCATTAGCTACAGCACCCTTCAAACCGGAACACAGTAATATTTGAACACTACTGTTGTGCGGCAGAAATAGGTACTACGGTGGTACTCCCACAACAAAGACCTACCACCAGTTAAGTTACATCTGCCAAGATGGCTTCCGGCAACGATGTGCTGTCACTATTAATTAATGTTATTGTTTTTTTTTGCAACTAACGGTTTACATTAATTTGAATTATTTTGCATATTTTTTTCTAATAAATTAATATTATATTACAACATAAATATAATTTATAGGAATCGTAATAATTAATAATTGTGTACCTGGTTGCCTTTGACTTTAATAAGTTCTTTGGTGCGGTCAACAATATAGAAGTAGTGGTCTTCGTCGTAATACGCTACGTCGCCGGTGTGTAACCACCCTTCGCTGTCCACGGTCTCTTTAGTAGCTGTTTCATTGTGCCAATAACCTTTCATAACCTGTGGATGAAAATAAATGAAACGGAATAAAACGTATTTATTTAAACTAGGTGTCAATTATGTATGATAGACTACTGCTATTGTTAATTATCAGATGTAATGAGCCCTTAGAAGTAGGACAAAATAATGTAAGTAAAGATTTAGGAATAATTAATAAAGACATAATTTTTATTAAATCAACAATCTTTTTGTACATAAAACGTTTGTCTGTAACAGTAGTTTTTAACATATTTCTCTTAACAAAATCAGTTTATACATAATATTTTTGGTGCATTGAAAAATTTGTAAATCGCATATAACATTTTCAATCAATCATCGGCCGATAGACGTCCACTGCTGGACATAGATCTCCCCCAAAGATCACCACATCCGTCGGTGCCGCGGTGCAGGCATCCAACGTTTTCCCGCGACCTTCAATACCATCAGTATGGCCTTCGGTAACGCCGTGCACTAGGGGCCATCGTTGGTAGGGATCCATACGGAGGGATTGGGGTTGTGCGGGACACCCTACACCCACCTACAATAACATATTAAACATATAAATTACCTGTGGTCCCCGTAAATACAACTCGCCAGATTTATGTGGTCCCAACGATTCTCCAGATGAAAGAGAAACCACTCTAGCTTGAGTACTAGGTATCAGTTGACCAACTGAACCCACTTTATTGTATGGGTAAATGTATGAAGTCATTAAAGTCACGGGAGAACTTTCTGTCATGCCATAACCTGCAATTATATCCTTATTTTATTCATTTATTCAACATTCAACAAAATATACAACCGATATAAAATCAACATTTTAGGCTAAGACTGAACATGGCTACACAAAGATTTTCAGTGTGATCGATTTTGATCGTTAACTTCTAATATCTAAATTATATATTTATTATACATAGCTATCTATAGGCTGTCCCATGGCAGATTTAGGATTTCTAATTCGAATATTTCTAACGGTTGCGCGGGGAACCGGGGAGGGGTTACAGTTTGGCGCGGCATTTGTGCGGATTGATCAGTCACGATGTCGCAGTAGACTCGTGTCTCTTTCTGTCAATGGAATAATTGGACCGTTTTTCTCTGAAAATTCTCGTGGAGCAGCCGTAACTGTTAATGGTGATGTCTATCGTCGCATTTTTATACCGAAACTAAGAGAACATCCATTGAACAGCTCTCATACGTGGTTTCAATAAGATGGCGCCACGCCTCACACAGCAAGAGCCACCATGAGCCTCCTTCGCGAGATACATTCAGAATACTCTCGAAAGATTCCGCGAGTGTGTACGTCGCGATGGAAAACATGTGGACGGAGTGATCCTTAAAAAATAAAATCCGCATGTCTCGTCTTTCTTTTTATGACAAATATATGTATATTCTAAAATAATAAAATCCTTTAATTTAATTAGAAATCCTAAATCTGCCACGGGACACCTATATCACGTGTCTCTTACTGCTGTTTGAAGTTAGTGATTACTTACTCGACGAGCTTTTTAATTCTTGTTGTTTTAAGATAGTACTTATAAGTATGTGCAAATAAAGATGCTTTTACCCTGTAATAATTTTATTTCGTCCTTAGTCTTTTCACATTTCAGAAGAAACTTCTCCAGCATGCTGTCTGTAGTAGGAGCTGCTCCTACCATAATGGTCTCCACCGACTGCAAGTGTCCCTTCTTTACCATAGGATGTGTCGCGAGAAAAGCCAGAAGCGATGGCACCACGAATAATGTAGTAGGTTTGTACTCTACTAAACATTTCACGTAGTCTTCAGGAGTAAATCTGAAAGGACAAAATCGATGTGTTTGATCTGAAAGGATAAAGTACTCGCAAATATCGATATGTTTTAAAAGCTAATAAGATCGTTCTTAATATTCGAAATAAAACGTTCAATAATGTATTAAATCTTTAATCTTGAATTTGATAAACAATTATTAGCGTGATAATAAATCGTTTTCTCGATCTTAGTATTTACAACCAACTATACCAGCTTGTCAATAAACACTTTGCCCTGAAACAATTACCTCAATTGCTTTAGTACAAAGTAAATAGTAAAGAACTAGTGATCATTTTCAAAATTCGATAAATATTTTATCATCAAAATTATCACTTTTTTATTCTCACAGGAAGTTAACATTTAAAATCTATAACTATTGCAAATTTATATGAAATAATATTCTTATATTAAACTCTTCTTTTGCCATAATTTTTTTTTACCTTGACACCTGAATAAACAAAACTCGAAAAAGGTTAATATAACACTTACTTCGGCATGGAGACAATGTGATAACCAAGTGTTAAATTATAGTTGAGAACCGCATTGAAACCGTATATGTGGAAAAATGGCGGCACCGTCAAAATTACATCACCGTGTCCTGTAAGCATAAAGTATATACGATTATAGAATAGTCACGTTATATCGCTACAATATAATTTATAAATAAGTCAAATTCAAAGTATTTTTTTTTATTTAACATAGAAACGGGGTGTAAACGGCTCACGAGACTGTCTTCCGCCAACCCACATTAGGCTAGAGTGGTGAGGAATGGCCCAAATCCCCCCATATGAACGTCAGCCGCTAGTGCCCAGTGGAACCTAAGACCATGCTCGGAAAACCGCTGGATGAAGGCAGCGCAGGACCGATCGATGTGGACATCTTTGGAGAGACCTATGTCCAGCAGTGAACGTCTATTGGCTGATGATGATAATGAACATAGGAACAGTCGTTCTTCTATTGAACGGCAAAATCTACTAGCTATTCGCAAAAAATGCCTCGGCTCTGAGAAGAAGCAAGAAACTCAGTGTCAGTATAAAGTCATCATCATCATCATCAGCAGATAGACGTCCACTGCTGGACATGCGGAAGACCTTTTGTCAGAGGTTATTGAGAGGAATTGGATATTAGAACATCACGCTGGCCCAGTGCGGATTGGTGGGTATTTAGAGACTCGTGTTCTTTAGCAGGGTGCACCGCGTGTAGGTGAGGTTGACTTGGACTCCATAAGATACGGCGGGGTTCGCGCCATCTGCTAGAGCGATGGGAGTGAGCCAGACGAAGTACTTAAGACGATTCGACTATAAGAACAACGTAAGGCTCGCACCGGTGAATAGTGTTCCCCGACTTTAATAGAGCCTCTGGGGACGTTGGCCGTCAGGATTGGTGTTCTCATCGCCTTCTAATTAATACTTTTATATTCACTTAAATCTTTTTCTATTTATAAAATTTAAATTAAGCAAGTGACTTTACCAAAATAAATATTAATAATAATTCAAATAACTTACAGCACATAAGGAAGATATTCTATATGAACACAAATGTAATATTTCATTGCAATTTTAAATTCTTACAAGAAACTCATAAACATTACTAGTTAATTCGTATTTAACAAACATCTACTTGCGATAATTAATAACGAAAAATATAAAATCGTAACCAATTATTTGGTACAGCAACTGATAACAGGTAACACAAATTACCCTTTTCTCCGTTATACTTCATCATTTTCGGGCATTGCGTTTGCTTTAAGTTGGAGACGAGATTTTTGTGTGTGAGCATGACACCCTTAGGCAGGCCCGTGGTGCCGCTGGAATATGGAATTAAGCAAACGTCATCGCAGTTTAATGTCGGTAAGTCTGCCTTATGGTCGGCCATCAGAAGCGAGCGTAATCCAAATATCCCTGCAGATTGAAACACAGATTCATATCACAAGTAAAAACTTGTTTAAGATAAAATAATAATATTACAACAGGGTTATATATTTTCCCAACCTCAATGCGGAAAGCCACACTGTGCGTTAATACAAAAAAAAACATACCTTTGGATTTATCGTCTTCACCTCCAACCCATATAGTGCCTTTATAGTCTTTAAGAGATTTGCTAACTTCCTGCGCCAAAGGCATGAACATCTCAATAGTCCCGATTCCTTTTACACCACAATCCGAGAACTGCCTTCTAATCTCCTCTGTCGATATAGCACAAACGTAAATTAACGAATAAAACGGAAAATGATGTATAATGAAAACTTTTTAGCACTACTGACAGGATATGGATACTAAAATGTACTTGTCTAGAAAGCGGAAACATACCATTACTTTTAATTGGTAGTGAACAAGATGGATTCGGAAATCTATTACATTACATGTCTTATATGATATTCCATCACATGTGACTTTGAAATTGAACTAAGAACAGCCGTAGCAATCTTTAATATTATGGAATCAGGCCGTGGAGCTCAGGCTCGCGAGTCCACTATCAGATGAACTAAGTTGAACAAAGCATAATATTATACAAGCAAAGATTATGAATTTAAAATTAAAAATCTTAAAAAAGAATATTTTTATATATACTCGTACTACGATTTTTCACGTTAATTTGTTTATTAAACTCTGTATACTATATTAACTCTGTTTACTACAAAACTTTATCGGAATGTACTTTAACCTTTTCTTTTATTGCTACACAGTAGATCGACTTATCAATGAGCGAAACCCAGGAACCAGAGTCGGGTTGTATAACCGTTTTATTTTATTTCGGTCACAGTGTTAAACGGTTGATATGTTTAAACAAATTATCGGCTCATGTATTAATTACCAACAAATGGGATCGATTAACATCTCTAAATAGTACGATGGTGATCGTTTGGGCTAGTAGCTCGGTTTCTTTCGTTGATATTTTAATAAAACAACTTATTATTTTTTTATATAAAAGATTAAAATTTATTTAAAAGCAATGATATCTGATCTAGCAAAAATTTTCAATAATGCTAACCTCCGAAATTATTTTATATATTAACGAACAAATGCATTAAAATAAAAACGTTTTCGGTTTAACATCTTAATATGAGTTGTTAAGTATCTACCAAACGACACGCAAATCGTATAATTACTGCTACAGCAATATATCATAAAAAAAAAAATATTTAAATGATCGTTTTGTATTGTATTAAATATTTCTCGCTAAAGTCCAATCACTCCTAATATTTAAAGTAATAATACAAATTAGCAAGTATATCAGCAACCATCGTGCGATTTTCAGAATCACTAAACGATCACAAAATGCACAAATTAAAGGATGGCTTGAAGCTTTGAATATGTCGTAACATCCTCATCACACATCTCAAAGATATAAGCAATATGAAGGTATATCAATTTACAAAGTTATACCATAATACTTATGGTCCATGCTGGACCAATTATATAAGTATTTATAATTATTTAACGTAATAAAGCATGATGGAGTTATTTATAAAAAATGTCTTCATTACTTTCGTTTTAATAAACTAACAACTAATAACTTACCCGCGGTGTACAACGGGTTAGCGAAGGTTACGATTAGTCCAGCTCGCATCGCACCGTGAATGAGGGCTGGGAACTCTGGTATATTGGGGAGGATAAGGCCAATGCGGTCACCGGGTGACAACCGCATGTGGGCTATCAGGGCCATGGCGCAACGGTCTATCATCATTCGCAGCATGCCGTATTCGTATGAACGGCCTGAAACGCCGCATGTCTGAATAACAAAAACCAAAATTATTACGAACGTAACAAAGAAATAATTTTTAAAATATATGAGTAACAAACAGTACGTTAGTCGTTAAGAGAGACAGTTTAAAAAGCTTAACTTATTTTGTTGTTTAAAAATAATTAGTAATTCTCATCAATAATCCTCA
This sequence comes from Ornithoptera priamus, assembly GCA_029034505.1. Classification (NCBI taxonomy): domain Eukaryota; kingdom Metazoa; phylum Arthropoda; class Insecta; order Lepidoptera; family Papilionidae; genus Ornithoptera; species Ornithoptera priamus. The sequence continues at coordinate 6,667,920 of JARDWD010000833.1, read as the reverse complement.
TGGGATCCAAGCCAACTTCATCTTCACGTGGTGCACCTTGCTACTCAACAAAAGAAGCTCTGGCTCCCACCAACCCGCATTCGGCCAGCGTGGTGGGAAATGGTCGGAATCCCTACTAGATAGTGTAGAAATCTTTAGGAGAAGCCTATGTCCAGCAGTGGACGTCTGTCGGCTGATGATTGTCTCGGTATTAGACACACAGAAGAGCCTAAAGTCAATGGAGTGCTGTGGATAATTGTTGTTTGTATCGCTTGAAATCAAATCAACATCGTATGACTCGTGAAGCTTTGACTAAGACGAAAATTGGCGATAACTTATAACCGCTAAATTTTTTTTATTTTCGTTAAATAGAAATATATTACTTTACTGTATCCAATTTCACAATAACAAAATAATTGTCAAATTTTCTTCAAAATAATGCATAATTTTCCAAAGATAAGTAATAGTATATTTCATTTAATATTTGTTTTTAACCAAAACGTTATTATGATATAATTCTATGGAATTAGTTGCCAAGTATCTACTCAACCTTTACCTTCGCATATGAACTATTTATATATAAATCTTTAGTACGCGTCTGCATCTGAGCAAATATAGATCGCAGCGAACTTTGTACTGTGGATCTTTATAATTGTTGTTGTTTGAACAAGTTTTAAATTAATCAACGGTCCAGGGTTCATTCTTCCTGATTCTAAAGTGCACGTCTGTGTGCATTGCTGTCTTGCTGTGACGTAAATATTTATTTCTCGTGTATATAAATTTGTTTTAAAAAACCCTCATGATTATGAGCAAATAAAAAATGGAATGAATAAAAAGTATTTGAACAATTGATCATAATGTTTTTTATTTAGGAATTTTGGTTTGATTTTTAACTATATTTTGTATAAAGTAACTTACATTGTTAATATAATGGAGCAATAAAATTTTATTAAAAAAAAAAAATTCTATGAGTTTATGCCTTCTAAAACTATCCTAAATAATTTGATGAAGTAAAAACATGACTTACCACGGAAGGTTTATCTGCCCATAGCTCGTAATCACTGAACACGTACTCAGTCAAACTTTCATTACCAACTTTAATCTCACCCCACGGAGAGTTTAAAACTTTATTATCTAAATCAGGGGCTGTTTGGGTACCGAAATGTTTCGCATTAACGCGGTGATTCGAAACGAACCGCCATGTTTTGGATTTTTTTAAACTTTGCTTGTACGACGTTATGTCTGATAAATATCGTGAGAAACAGCCGCGCAGGAGTTTGATGTGAGACATGTTTGCCGGACTGTATTTCTATTAAACGACGATACACAAATAACAAGCGGCGCGCTCGGTGTTTTGGCGCGATCTACTCGAATCGTCACAGGACAGAGTTCGCTTATGATATCAAGTGTGTATATATATGCTTTTTTTTAATATTTACACATCAATAAACAGGCCAAGTTTAACAAGTGGTGCTCATAAACGAACTTATCATTACCTTATCGGTGAAGTAACCATGTAGACCTTTTCAATTAATATTTTTAGATTATGTATTTTACATTTGATTGTCTAGACAAAGGTAGTCGGCAAAACAAAATATTCACTAAAGTACATTGCAATAACAGTTCAAATACTATTTTTAACGTGCAATCAATACTGTGTGTTAGAAGACCGCTTCCGAAAACGAAGACAGACGATAGTACAAATGACCCCTTTGATGATGGGACGAAAAAAATATCGAACCTGATAAAAAAAATCATATTTTTAAAAGGTTTTATTAGCATTATTTACACTCCATCATGTTAGTACAGCTAAATGAAATGATGGTTTCATAAAAAATACATGACTTAAAAATTTTATTATTAAAAATTTGGTATGACACATCTTACCAATCTAAATGCTCCGTGGCCTTTTGAGATAAGTTTCAAATTGAAACCAAATATATCTCGTAGCGTAAGTAATAGGGCCGCGCTTGATACTGTTACGAATCATGGCTCACTCCATCCTCTTGCTGTAGTGGCCATGGCGAATTTGCGGAGGGCCTCTATCGAGAGCAAAGACGTGTCTGTGTTCTGGGTCAAAGCTCACGCGGGGGTTCCTGGTACCGTACGTGCTAATGAATTACCCAAGCTGGCTGCTACATTATATATTATATTATATTACAGCAGAAGGAAGCCAGATCATGACCAGTGCCCGGTATCATATGTTAAACGTTTGCTTCAAGATGTCTCAGTTGCGAGATGGTGCGCCCGATACAGCAACGGCGGCACCGCGTCCATCAATAAGTTATTTTCGCAAACACAGCAGAAGCATATCAGTTAATAAGGAAAGTCCGGCAAACTGGACAGTTAACCCAGATATACACTGGCCACGGCGGATTCTCCCAATGCTTGAACCCTTTCAAGTGTCGAGAGACCCCGTCATGCAAATGTGATGACGTCGTGGAGGAAACGGTTCCTCATTTGCTGACGGAGTGTCCTATTTTTTTTTTTTTTTTATGGTGATGTTCTCGCCGCAGTTTTATTGACAACCATTGCAGCTTCATCGGACTCAGGGCTCGCGGATCCGGTATCCGCGAGCTAAAATAATAAAAACAAAACTAATATATAAAGGGAAAGGGTGGGAAGGTATTGGATGCGGATGGGTCGAAGGAATGGATAGTGTTATGGAGGGAAAGGCGAGGGGGAGGGGGATGTGGTCAAATATATACATAGATAAGTATAGTTATGAATTTAATACGCGTACGACGCGCATCGGATGGCGGCAATGACTATGCGGTGATCGAAGGAGGGCTCGGGCCCGTCTTCCGATCATCTTCGCCTGTATTACGAACCGGGGGCGGTGAGGACCGCCCAAGAGGTCGGGTGTGCTTTGTGTGCGCGGTGTGCGAGCCTACCGGGCGCCTCAACCGTCGGCGGAAGCGGCGTGTCCGAAATGTGGTGAATTCATGATTGTTGTAATTACGCATGGATGTCGTGTTGTGCGTGTTGGTGTCGTTTGAGGGTGTGTCGTGTATGTCGGGCCGACCCTCTGAATCGATGGGAACCGGAAGTACGTTCCGAGGACGTCGATTCTTTCTGGTGGCGTCAGGGATAGCGACATAGTCAACTGTTTGCTCTATAAGTGGGTTCGAATGGTGTGTGGCCTTCGCAAAATGATGGATAGCGCAATCCTGCATGAATTGTACTATCGAAGGGGGAGTGTCCTATGCATAGATGCCTAAGGTATGACTGAGCAGGAGACAGGCTTAAGAATAGATACAGCCAGTCTACCCGAGATGATAAAAATAAATTAGAAGTTCATAAATTATTGTAAAAATATGTAAAATAGTAAACAATAGAAATTAGGTCAAATAAATATTACATTATCTATATATATACAATAATAATGTGTATTTCTGTGTATATCAGATAGTTAGATAGCATAAGTATAGATAATGTAAAAAATCAATAATTAGAAAAAAAATTACATAAATTAGTGGTGAATGTTTTGTAAGTAAATATTGTAAATTATAGGATAAGCGAAAGTCTTGAATAATAATACCAGGGAAAATTAGAAATAAAAAATAAAACATATTATATATAGCAATACCTAGGGATAAGATTAGGAATGTAAAAAAAATTAAATGATCACACTAATATTATAATTATAAAAGTGACTTATGTTACTTAATCAAAACATAACATTGAAATAAGATTACTATCCCCCAGTTTTAGTCCTTTCTGGGCTACAAGGTGCAGGATTGTCTTGATTTTCAGACTGTGAATTATTGGCATTATCGTTGTCACCGGCGTTTTCGCCTTCATTGTCAGATTGATCTGTAAATAAATAAATAACTTCTTACAGAAATATGGAGCAGACTCATATACATTAATCATATCTAGATATTCAATACATTATTATTTAATATGTAATGAAATAAATTAAATACATTAAATTTAACTACCTCCTTGGTACAGTGACAAAGCTTGGCTTGTCAATCTTGTAACAAAGAGAGTCTTTGGTTTAATTTGAGTTTATTTTATGGTAGGATCCTTTGAATCATCCTGGCTAGCTACCAACCTTAAATTATGAATCTGTTGTCATAAGAGGATTATTATGGTCCATTTTTTAACATATAAGAACCAGAGTGGCTAGTGTAATTACTGGAGTAACAAGTCTCAACATCTTATGTCTCAAATGTTGAATGCAATGTTGGTGCTGTGTATATTGTCCTATCCAGTACCACATTGTTATTGGCAATTGTATCATTTACCATCAGGTGAATATCCCCCTCATCTTTTCACTTAATTAATAATAAAAACAGTATTTTGGATGAACAAGTCTCTAACAGTTCATTGTCTCTTAACCCAGTTGGAAATTAAAGTAAATTGTAGATTTAAAAAAAAGCACTTATAATAAAAACTAAACTATACTGTGTCACCATATAGAGTTAACTTTGCCACAATTACACTTACCCTTTTTTTCTGTTGGCATATCTTCAGTTCGATTAGCTACTTGGAAATGATATTCCAGTTCATCAAAATCAAATACCTGGTCAGTTGGTAATAAACATGGCAAATATGCTGGAAATGTTGGTTTACATGCAATTACTGAAAAAAACCATTAAATTATTTTAATGTCTTATGATTAGTTTCATTTAGGAATACCAAAATTTTTAATATCTCACTGGATCTAAGGCAAAATTGTGAGCAAATTTGTTTGCATATCCATTTTAGCAACTTTAATAAAATAAAGCTGACATAGTTTAGTAGTGAGATAGCAAATTAAAAGGTGATTAAATGTATTAGGAAGTATTGAGGAGGTGAGGGTCATTCCCCACTGAGCTTGAGCTACTGATGATGGTAAGTAAAATATTCCAAAAAAACAGATTTTATGAAAATGTAATCTCAATCAACCAACACTTGGTCAGTTTGTTTAGTAAATGGCTTTGACTCTCCCTTTATGAAAAAGACCCCAATTCCTAACCCTGGTAACATTAAGTAAGATGTTTATTTGTTAATTTTAACATTCCACTTCACACTATGAAGACTATTAAAAATAAAGTGTGAACTTACATGGGTAAACCTGGTTATCATCAGTGTTAAATAAATTATGAGTTTCACTTGTTTTTGCTAAAAATTTTGTTAATGCTCTTTCTATATCTCTTTTTTGTGTTGCAGCTTTTTCTCTTATTGCCTCGTATTCTGTTACAGGCTGCTTGTGTGTCTTTAAAATAAACCATATAATCATTTGTTAGATCAATAAAAGTTATAATAATAAAAAAATATATATTAGTTAATTCATTTACCAAAATCTTCATATAAAACTGATAATTAACTGACTAGTCTAACTATTACTTTTCTTATTTTTGTAGTAAAGACAAACAGAATGTTCAACACTGGTAGTTATGATAAACAATGCATGATTACAATGCTTACAATGCACTTTTCAATTTGAAACAAATCTCACATCTCCAATAATTTCTCTTGCTACCCCACCCCTTCTGCCCTTCAAACCAGAATAGTAATATTTGCACAGTAGTTCGTTTGTCACAAAGTAGAATTTGTGATAGTACCTGCCTAGATAGTCTAGTAATCTGTTGTTGAAACTTAACATTATTTTAAGTGTACATATTTTTTCCATTTATAAAGATTGACTTACTGGAGTTCTTATGTAGGCATGTGGATCGGGAAGTAATGGTAAATGATATGGTATATGAGGTGCAGGTTTTGCTTTTGACCCTGCGGACAACATTGCTGGTGTTCTTGGGGCAGGAGCTTGTAGTGGTTGTTGAATTACATGCCTATTGGGACGTGTTGCATACTGTTCTATATTTTGTATGCTTATACCTAAACAAAATAATTTTATCATTAAAATAATTGGTATGGTTTTGTAATTAAAATAATTATGAAGAAAGGCAAAGAATAGATTGATCTTGTATTTTGATGTGATGAATAGAGACAGGGAAAATGTGGATCACTCAACATTTTCCATAATTCAATTTTTAATTTTGAACAATACTTGTATTAATTTTAATTTTTAATACAAACCCATATTAATAAATGCCATAACTATGTCTCCCAAGACTGGTTCAACTCTTCCAGATAATTCACAAAAACCTCTTGCTGAATTTCCAACTTCTGTCAAAACTGGGGTAAAAAGAAGCTATTATTAAAAAATAACTTCAATACTTAATTTTATGGAAATTACAAATACTATAAGCTTTAAGTAAAATCATAGATTTTTATAAACAATACATAACTTTTACAAAAAATATAAGTGTATAAGTAAATTACAAGTAAAAAACATTATAATAAGTGATAAAATACAAAACCAACAGCATTGTAATATTTCAGTCATAGTTTCCAAACTCATTTTATCAGCAGCATCAAACCCAGTTTCTAGGAGTATTGTCGAAACTGTTATATTTAATATTCGTCTTCGAGCATCACAATAACTTTCTACTTTTTCCGTGTTTTCGGACATATTTAATTGGTATGAACAATTAACTAAATTATATATTATGAGTAATACTTCAACGGGATCTCAACAGAACAATTAGTTAAATATTAACTATTTTATTATTGCGACTTTGTTGAAATGTCATATGAGAAATTACATCGAAAACATGTTAATAAACATACTAAAACTAGTTGCCATAAATAAAAAATAAGTTGCTATTAAATGTATATTTTAGGAATGGCAAAGCTATAAAATTTCAATACTTTTAATTATGTTTAGTTTTGGTTTTTATTTTATAGTGAAAGCTGTTCCTATTAAGTAAACCTTTAAAAAACTACATTAAATATTTTTCAATTATTTAGATACATTAGAAATAGGTGAATAAAAAAACACAAAGTAGAATGTTATAACGTTTCTGTTCTATTGAGCTGTCTTTTTGGAAATGACGCGTTGGAATGTCATTTCTGTTCTGTTCTGAAGTTGTTAAAAAGTTGTCTTTGGGTCGCTCGTTGTCATTTCAGTAATTTCTCAAAAATTATTCTCTTCTTGAAACGAGTGTTATTGTTAAAGTATAAAATAAAACTAAGTGTACAACGTTACTTGTAAATTACTATTTTCGTTTAATTTATGGCCGTACTGAATTAAAACGTAACATAAAGCCCAACAACTTTCACCAAATATATAAACTGTCCAAAACAACATTAAAAAAAGAATCTCCTATTTAATTTTATTGCGAAAGCGATTTTAAAACGACAATTTATCATCAATATGGTTAGAGTGTATGCACTTGGAGTTCTCTATAAAGGTGTTAACAGCGCCACAGTATTGAAAGCTGCGTATGATTTGCAGAGTTTTAGTTTTTTTCAACGTTCATCAGTACAAGAGTTTATGGTATTCGTTAGTAAAACCATTGTAGAGAGAACACAACAGGCAACAAGACAATCAGTTAAAGAGGGTGAGTACATGCTGCAAGTTTATGTACGAGCAGATAACCTTGCTGGTATTTTAATATCAGATCACGAGTATCCAAATAGAGTAGCTCATACATTGATAACAAAAATTCTTGATGAGTTTACTGCTAAGATTCCAGCTAGTTCATGGGCCACAGCTAATGAAAGTACTATTGATTTTCCTGTTTTACCTCAGTACTTGACTAAATACCAGAATCCAAGAGAAGCTGATGCATTGACTAAGATACAGAATGATCTTGATGAAACAAAAATCATACTTCATGACACAATAAAGGCTGTTTTAGAGAGAGGAGAGAAACTGGATGACCTGGTTGCTAAATCTGATAGTTTAACAATGCATAGTAAGGCATTTTATAAGACTGCTCGTAAAACTAACAGTTGCTGCAATTTCTGAGGCATTTAATATTTATATTTGTAAAATTACTGTTATTGTTATTTTTTGTGGACTTGTGAAACAGTGTTACAACTTTGTTCACCATTAAAAGAAGAATGAAATTTAATTTCTGGGTTAATATATTTAATAGAGCATTACATAAAGATTGATTATGTGTGATTTTAAAACAAATTGTTTGGTGTCCAAGCAAACAGTTTCATTGGATAACCAACATTATTCAAAATAATTAATAAAGCTACTCTTGTAATCCTGTGACACAAATATTAATACAAGAAACAACTCAATAACAGTTCATTTGTTATTTTGTAATAATTAAGTATTTAATTAAAAGGACATCACTTTGATTATAATTCTTAAAATGAAATTATTTCATCATCTATTTATTATATGTAAAAATAGTGTTTTCTATGTTATGTTAAAAATATAAATAGTAATGTTGTACCTATATATAGTGCTGTGTATCCTCTATATGTTCCATAATTATGTTAAAGAACTTTTATGATCTTTAAACAGACACTAAATTCCAATAATAATTGTATATTCAATATATTGTTAATAAATATTATGATTATAAGCTTTGGCCTTAAAATGGTAGTTTTAGTAATAACCATGTATGTCACATTTCTTAATTATGTAATTGTGATGTTTCTGCTTATATTATTTGTATTGAAGTTCAAGATATGTATGATTGTGTAAAGGGTCTTCAATAATGCTTAGATGCAGTTGTTGAGTCTTCATAATGTATAATATGATAAATTTTAATACTACTAGTCATTTGACCAACTCATTCGTATAACAGAAACCAGGCTCGCTACACTCTCTGTAGTCAATGAGATTTAGAATAGTCATAATGAAATAATGAAATCTAATTAAAAGAAACTGTAGTATATGAAATAAAATTTTTTAATGCATTACCTTAGTGGCTAGTCTGGGAAAACCTTTTTGTTATCTCATTCCCTATTTTTATTCTTGCAATATCAATGTGCGCCTGGAATTGAATATTTATTTATGAAATAATTATTATAACATATGTATTTGATGATAATTATTTCAAGATAATTCTTACACACTATGAGACAATATCCTTCAATACATAAGAACCATCTCATCAATCAACTAGTGCATGTAGTGTTTGCAAATTGCACAAATATATATATTTAATATTATGATACTCTTATTTCACAACTTTGATAATATATTGAGTGTGCCATGTATGTCATTCACAAAGATTGTTATTGGCAGTTTGCACTACAGTTTTTTTTATACAGCTAAGTTGGCAAACATGCATGTGATATGCTTGATGTTAAGTATTCACCACGGCAAGTAACTTCAGAAGTATTACTGGCATGTTGTCAACGGGACCTTTAGTATATTTTGTAATGGTGTGATATAGAACAACATACATATACCAAAACTACTTAACACATTCGTTTTCATTTCTCCTATGAAATTTTTAATATATAATGTACCCTTTCTAAGGTTTAGTACCCCAAAGGTCAAATTATTCCATTATTACTAAAACTAGTAGTATGTGTACTAGGAGAGATTAATAAAAACATGTCGAATGTCAAATAGGTGGCATTCACGGCGCCGTGTAGTCGGCCCCGATAGAAGCTGTTTATACAGCGGTAAACGGGATAAGCAATAAAAGTTAAAGGGAATTTTTCAATGTTGATCAGGTGGTGAACTACTAATAATAAAAGTACAGTAAGTTATTGGTTAAGCTAAGTGAAGACAAGTAATGCTTTTTTCGTTTTTAAGCAAGATAAAAGCATAGTAAATATTTCAATCTACATCTGGACAGAGAGACTAGTTACAGACCTGGTCATCAACACTTCAAAATATAACCTATTATTTATAAATATATGTAAAAGAAATTTTCTGTTCCATTATTGTAAAATATAATATTATATATGTGGTACATCTTAAGAGTTTTGACCCTGTGGTATTATTTGTAGGTTTGGAGATGTGCTATTGTTGTAAAACATATATTATATAGATAAGTAACGCGTCAACTTTTCGATGTTGACAACAATTCAGAAAAAGATTAAATAAATATTTAACCCGTTGATGTTTGAGTAATCTTCAATTTATATAACCCTTAGTGTTTAAGCGTCCACAAGCGGTTAAAAATATAACCGCATGTTATATGAATAAAAAGTCAAATATTCACAAACATTCAAGTTCAAATATATATATTTACAGTGTTCGTTTAATCAGTAAAAGGAAGTTGATTAAAATTAATTTCAGTATTATTTTTAATGTTTGAACCTGCTTTTGCTGCAAAGTTTAAGTCTTACACCGTCCCCGTAACACAAGAGTTGAATGGTTGCCTGTAACGCGTAGGTTTACGGTTCTATTCCGGAACCGCGTTGTAGTTTGGGTGGTGATAGGGTTCTTTCGAAGCCACCTAGTTAGAAACCCTCATAGTTATTGTATTCTGCCGCCATAAAAGTATTAGTGTCTTCCGTTGTCGAGCAATTCTTCTTCATCCACGGTCACGTTAACATTACATACCATTTGGGATTGAGGTTAAGTGGTTTTCTTCTAAAAAAAAACTAAATCACCTACTTGTAAAGCTCTTTTTTCCTCATTCCATTTACATCGTGGCAACAGCTCAAACAAACATTCCATAGTCCATCGCGTTCAAAATTTATCGACCAAGCCTTGTGCAATACGCCACTGTTTTCTTAGATGGATGTTAGAATCGCTATAAATTCCTAAAGTAGGCAAGTTGGTAGGCGTGCCTAACAAAAAATGTTTAGGTGTCAAACTCATCACTTCCGATTCTATGGACACATGGGAAAGAGGCCGGCTGTTAACTATATTCTCCACTTCTGTTAATAATGTGGAAAGCACCTCTTGACGTGGGGCGCGTTCCTTTAGGATAATTTGCGGAGAATATTTTACAGTACATATTAGGCGTTCCCAGGCTTCACCCCAATATGAAGACTAGAAGGAGTAATAAGTGTCTATTCTGTCTGGTAAACCAAAGCCTTGTCTTGCAGAAGGACCTTATCTATGTCTTCGTCGGATCTTGTCAACTCATTATTTGCGCCTCTAAGATTTGTGCCATTATTTGAAAAAATGCGCTTTGCCCATCCTCCATAACAGCCAATTTTACGTCCCCTGTTGTGGCACAGACCTACCCTCAATATGAAGGCGATGGGCCATGATCACCACGCGGACCCAATGCGGATTGGTGACTTCACACACGCCTTGGAATAAATTCTAATTCATGTGCAGGTTTCCTCACGATGATGTGCACCTTTTGTATTTCGCTGTTGTAACTAAAATTAACAAATGTATATAACTTAAATATTAGTCATCGGTACATGCTGAGATTCGAACCCACGGCCTTCGGAATGTAAGCCGCACGCTGGACCCATCTGGGGCAGCGAGCTACTTGACCATCCTCCGCAATGCCATAATTAAAGAATTCGTAGACAAAGAGTTCACTAGTTTTATAGGAGTAGCTCGTATAATCAAACAGTGAAAAGAACGCCGTATCTCTTCTTATCTGCCACCTATAGTAATACGTTTCAGCTGTGAACCACACTCGACGAGTAATGAAATGTCCTCGGGTCAAACGTTTTGAGGTCCGTATAAAAACGAAGGCGTATGATACGATTCTTTAGTTCGCCGTCACATACTTCTCTAGTTGCAACATCCGCAATATTTAGCTTGGTAGGGATTTATCTCCATTCGTTTTCATCGATATCCTCCAAATCGTCGCTATGATGTAAATTAACGTGTTTATTGGCTTATGAGACCAAATGAGCATTTATCCGTCCGTGGACATATCAACCAAGAGGAGTTAGAGTAGCGCAAGGTTCATTTGCCCCACCTAAAAATACCTTTTACATGCATCAACAAATTACAATTATTTTGACCTATTAACAGCTCCGGTATAGAGAAAACATTGCCTATCTTATTTACAATAGTACAAAAATGTTTGAATTTACTGCAATCGATAGAAGAAATAGTTGTTCGGCAAAAACAACACCATCAATATTAGAAAGTTTCGTCTATAACATCTGCTTGGCATATTACTTCACTGGAATCGAACGCGCCTCACGCGCATCTTCTGCCGAAGGCCGCTAAGCGCTGCGCGCGCGGTCAGTTCGCCGCTTATCAGCGGTACTGTCGAGCCGCCGTCCAACAACGCGTTGGACGTGGATGTCCACGGGCACGACTTTTAAGAAAGATTTGGAGGTCACGTTGACGTTTGTGACAGCTTCAGGAGGTGCCACTGTCTCCTTTACTTCCAACTGAATATTACCATCGGTATTTGAAGTCTAATTCGTTGTTTGTTAAATAGTGTGGTAGACAATAATGTGCGGCCCCGCAGCCGTCCACGACCGCAGGCGGGCGCCGTGCAGGTGCTGCTGTGATGGCGCATCACCAGGTACTCGTAGCATAAGCAAGCACGTTTTGCGTACCACCATCTATCCTTACGAAGTGCACGTTTAAATTATTTGCACACAGTTAACTGATGCGGTAATTTATTACAATATTGACACATCATTGCTGCGTGTTTTCTGTTCACTGCTTAGTAACAAACACCGTATGATGCGTTTGCTCAACGTTTCTAAATTTGCCGTTACTGTAAGCACCGCCTATTCAGTGCGCAGAAATGATCGATATCTTTATTGCCTCTTCATTGAGAAACTCGGATAGAATTTCCAGTTTCGGCTTTAGCCTACCCGCGCTCATAGCATAACTGAAATATGCTGACTTGGAAATAAGCACGGTAGGAAACTTATTCAATGTTATTAATGACATATTTGTGTCCTGCAAATACGCATGTTGGTTAAGGGCTGGTACCGCAGCAACGTAATTTTTAATTTTCACTGAAAACGGCACTATATCTTTCTGGTAATCAGGCGACAGCATATTAGAGATTTATAGTAATTTCAGCGTAGCTATCACCACGTCCGGTGACTTGGCGGTAATCAAAAGAGCCGCCACCGTCTCTTGCTGATCCACGAAGACATCTCCACAAACGCTACAAGTTCTTTATCAGAGAATAATTGCACACTTGGGCCGATTATATTAATACGTCAATTCGGATCCATTCCAACCGGTCACCACTAAACGTTGACAAATCATGCGTTGACATGTGTCGATATTAGTTGTAATGAATTTTGTGCGAATTTGAAGTAGCCAAGTCCTTAACTGCGTTGGCCATGCACTGCACCACTGTCCTTATCAGCAGCTGCGTTGTCCGGGGCCGGCGCGCGAGTCCTGCTCGGTAAGTCGTCAACAAACGCAGGCTCCTCATGTCGCTGACTTCAATCTAGATACGTTTCAACTCTGATGTTGGTTGCACTTGACCTTAACGAGCGTGACCTATAGTCTAATTCATGTAAGCCTGCCTTGAACCTTCTGGTTCACCTTAAACTGCGCGAAAATTAACCTACGGGCGCAAATGTCGTCGTCGTCATTATCCTTATCGTCATCATTATCTTCGATTAGAACTATTTTGAGTAAAAATTTAATTTAATATATGATCTAGTTGCAGGTGGCCAAAGTTAAATGTGGTTTAACTGTAGCATATAATAAAATTACACGGGAATAGAAGAATACATTTATTTACTACATTTTAAATGTCTCATTTGATGAAATCTTGTCCATAAATAAAACAAATATTGAAATAAAAATACATATATTACTTTTACATCAATATTAAATTACAGCCAACGTAACTATGTAGGTTACAATAATAAAAATATACCTATATAATTTTCATTAAAACAAATAAATAATAAAAACAAGGTGTTTTTTTTTCTTATTAGTATTACACCTAATTCTAAAAATCATTGACTATAAGAAGGTTGCCACTGCAGAATACCAGGTAACATCTTTAAAACAATCCATCTACAAGCAAGGGGGAGCTCACTTATAGTAATTGTAATTATTATGGAATTTACTCATTAATTCTACAATTAATTAATAATGAGTATAATGGCGGAAGAATCTGGTCATGATTAAAGTGTTGCCCCAAAATATTAGGTAGTCGATATTGATTTTTAAAAAATTTATGCATTTTATCATTATTACATGATTTAGGTTTTAACGCAATAAATTAAAAAAAACCTTGTGATTATTCCTTTATATAATCACACACACATTCCCCCGCCATTAGTTTAACCTAAATCGAAGGAGATTGGTATTACGTCTTCAAAGTACGTCAAAATTTTGCAGCAAATTTTTTTGGCGTTAAGCAATGAAACAAAAAAAAAACTTAAGCTTTGGAATAGACACCCAGTGAGACTTTGACCGACAAATGACAAATAAATTTATGATTTTCTTTGTATGTTTTCATCCCATTAATTTATTTTTCACAAACCAATCACTGCTATAAACGGAAGAACAAGTTTTTCTTTGGACCTTTAACTGATAAAAAAGTGACACGTTATGGTCCGTTTATTGGTCTCTTTGAGTTTTCATTTATTTGTCTAACGATGTAATTTCATACAATATTTACATTACATGATTACTATTATTATACAAAATACACAGTTAATAATACTGTGATATTAAAAAAAAAATGTAATAATTTCGGAGTAATAATTGATTTTTGTATAATTAAATCTTGATTAGGAAATAATCTCACTGGAAAGATAACAAATTTAAGAAAGCAATACTAACTTAAAAAAAAGTATATTTACAAAGAAAACATTAAAATACTAATGAAAGTAAGTTTGCGGATCCCTAAAAAGAAGGCGTAAAATAAATATATGCAACACACTCGCGTCTAAATGCCCTTCACAAGTAATTTCACGCAAGTAATATAACATTAATAATAATTATTTTGCACTAATTCAAATATATTGACACAAATGCACAAATTTTCCAATTATTTATTTACTATTCTACCCAATTTCGAGTAAAATTTGCAAAATACTTAACTACATTAAGGGTCGCAAAGAATCTGTGTTGACCATATTTGTATGAAGGACAGTTGTAGTTTTCAACACTTGATGGGTTGGGTTCCGGCCCGCCTCTAAAGCACGATGGAACAAAGGTGAACTATCGGTGGTCTATGATAGTTTCTGGACAACATCAAGACTTAAACATTAAGTTTAATACATTATTTATAGATGTAAATCTAAAAACAAAAAGTATGTAACCAATGTATCTGACGAAAGCGGAGAAAAAACCACAGATTATTTCGAGATACATCCGTAAAAGTCGGAAACCGCAACTCGAGAAAATTGAGCGATCCTTAATGTGTTCAAGTATTGGAAAATATATATATTTTTTTAATTGTTTCAAAGGAGTCGATGTTAGAATTTGAAACGTTTGGATATCTGAATGTTCAGAGGTTTATCTAGTTTGGTTATTAAACTTTCCATTAAAACAAGGGTTTTTATGTTTACATCTATGCTTCTAATATTACTATTTAAAATATGTTACAATGTTCCCATTTGTTATTTTCAATTTAATGTAAATGTATTGACGTATAATGTAAAAGGATAAAATTTGAGGATATGAGTTAACTTGATGCAACTTTATGCGGAAATAATAAAATAATGTTAACTTAAACATCTGAGAACCGTATCTGTAAAATCAGTCTTTTTATGAAAAATTATACTTTATAGATTTAATGATCAAATCAAACTTCGCAGGGCCGATGTGTATAAAAAAAAACAAATCAATTCCTTCAAAGGCAGCGTAAAAAGGTTTCTCATTAAAAAGTTTAAAATGTTAATACGTACAAATATAACAAAGGTGTAAATCTTTTGGTGTTTATGTATTTTTAATTGCTACTGTTAGCCAAGGTCACTGCAAAGTCATGAATGTCATCGATTAGGTTTTAGTGTGTGTACTGGTTGGCGATATACATATGTACTGACTGGTTCTTACATCAATATTTTAAATATAATACAAAACAAAAGAAAGTGCTAAAATATTCGAAAGAATACAGATTAAATCACTGCATTCGCTTAAAACTTAAAGAAAAAAAAATAATTTATTACGGATTCTATAGTAACAGAGGAAAGTGGTTGTATTCAAATAAATGCTTTACAGTGTCCATGCAGCCAAATAACTACAAGGGTCAGTCATTCAGAATAAGTCCCTCAGCACACAGGATTCAAAATTTCTCGCATCACGAATAATGGTTGAAGGTATCTGTTGCCGGAGACTGTCTTGTTAGGTAAAATCGCCATTTCCCCGTCGAACAGTAGTGTGCAAACATTACTCTCGTTCGGTTTGAAGGGCGCTGTAGCTAGTTTAATTACACCAGTAATGAGATTTTATATTATGTGTCTCAAAGCGACGAGCACAATGTGGTGCAGTATTTATCATCTTAACTAGCGTCACATTGTTATGGGCGAGCGTATCACCATCAGGTGACTTATTCTTCTCATTACTTCGTCGAAAAAAAAAATTAAGACACTCCGAACCTGAACAGAAATGTATGCTTTTCATACCACATCCGTCCACATCATACCATCACGATACTTACGACTACTTACACTTTATAAAAGGCATCCGTTTTGACGAAAATCATTTACTGATAATTAGTTATCAGAAAATCCGGCAAATTAAATTCACGACAAAGGCAACACAAATACCAAATAGGCTGTTTCTTTTATAAAAAAAAAACGATCATTACACGTAGTACCACAAATACCAAAAACTACACATGTATTTGTACTAATCTGGGAAGTGGGGATGGTGACGACACTAGAATAATTAAGTCCAAACATTAAAGCGGACCAAACGACACAGTTGAGGAACTATTAAATTTTTACCACAGAACACGTTATCACCAACAAATGTGATTGGCTTTAGTGGTCACATTTCAGTGGTGACCGAGCCGCGAGCGCGCCGAGAGAAACCAGCAACCAGGAGTGCATCGCTGGCATATCTCATTTGTTGGGGACGTGTATTTTCTTCGATCGGAAGTCGTATATCTTGCGGCAGAACAGAACTAGTTCCGGTGAAACAGATGGTGGTAATTTGGTGTCGTTAGGAGCCAACCCCGGCGTTACTTCGCTGGCCGGCATCGGTGGCACTATGGAGGGTGTGATCGTGACGCCTTCCTCCGTTGCTTTTAGTCGTTTCCTGTACCTGCAATTGTATATTTAGATTATAGATTGTTTTCATCTAATATTAACACAGCAACAAACATTGCCAAGAGTGTAACGAGGAAGAAAAAATAATTATTAGCATACAAATCAAATATTGTTAGTTAACAGAAAAACTGCCTCCGTAGTGCAGTAACAAACCACCTGCTTTGTAACACGGACCTCGCTGGTTCGATCCTGGTGTGACGTGTTGTGAAGCTTGGCAAGTAGGGAAGTTTTTATGGACCTCATATTGTAAATCTGCTCTGATGCAGACCGGTGCATCACATGCACGTAACAGTAGGATGATTTTCATTTTAGAAACAGTAGTGACAAAAAAAAACTTCGACTTAAAATACTCTAATAGTACATTATTAATCGGATGATAGCAATGCTGTTATAACAGCAGATTTATAATATGGGGTTAGTATTTAGCTTACACCATCTTATATGAATAAAACAATCGCCTCTACAGTGATAGATTATCGAGTAAAAGAAGAAGTAGATCAGTACATACCGACAGTACTCGTTGAAGGTGAGCACATAGCACTTATCCTCTATGCAGGCCACGGAGTTGGCGTCGCGGTGGCGCGAGGCGAACACCTCGTCGGGTGCGTCGCCAGCCTGCCGTCCGCGCTCCGTGTGCTCCGGCCGGTAGTACCACACTAGCGATACCATCATCTCGCCTGGAGAAAGTCACAGGTTATAGCCAAGGGAAAAGAACTGTGGAAATAGTCTTATTTATTTGTATTTACTTCCCGCCCCTTCCCGTATGTAGATCATGGCATAGTCTGTGCCGCATAGTTGTCGGTAGTTAGTCTTCTCGTTTGCATTTTTTTATTTAACTATACGAGAAGAGAAGTGAGATGGTAAGTGATGCGGCCGTCCGCGATGATACACCATGCAATATATTATGCTCGTCGCCTAGCGACAACCTTAAATTTCATTACCAAAAATCTCAATGCACCTTTAGAGAATTGCACAGTGCTATCGTAACTTTTTTGTTCTCTATGGCATTGCAAAAATGAATTCATTTTTATTGGATGAGGCATAACGTCCTACTAAGTGCTGTAAGTTCCGTAGTGTTGTTATATTTTAAGGTCTACTTAGTAATAACTTCCAATAAGTGAACCTTTCTTCCCAATAATACGAGCAGATGTAGCTGTCAGTACACAAAGTACGGTTTACTCATAAAGAATTGTCGGACTGACCGTCGTCCGGGTTCTCCCAGAGGCTGGCGACGCGCGCAACGAAAGGCTGCGCACGCGCAAGAGAGGCGCGCAAGAGCACGCAGTCGCCGCGCGCCACGCGATCTCCGCTCGCGTGCCACATCCGCGCCCAGCAGCGCGCCGTGCGGTCCAGCCGCGAGTCATTCTATACCAAAATAGCGGAAACTCGTAAAAATGTGGAATAAAACATATATTTAATTTCTAAACTAATAGCTATAACTAACACTTATACTGCGAGTGGAAAAGGAAACCTTATATATATTTCATAATTTTTTTTTTAAAAAACAAATGAATAAAGAAAAATACTAACTGTCGACAGGTGTAAATTCTACATCCATATATAAAACCCTTCATTGGTCATTTAATTAAACTTATTTGTTATTTGCCATCCGATCAACTTAACAATTAATTGAGTTGGTTATTTTAATGTTGCTAACAATACTTGAATGTCTTTATTGTGTTACACTCGAATATTAGTGAGTGATGGTCTAACTGCATTTTCCTAAACACCTGACATTTTTTGCAACATTCATACACCTTTCTATGTAACTCATATTAATTTTAAATAATAAAAATAAAACTATGTCAGCATGATATTTTAGTTAGAAGATACATTTAAAATCATAACGGATATTGTGAACTTTCTTTAAATGGCGTTTGCTGCCGTAAAGCCAGTGCAGAATAGTCCTAATATTTTCTTTTTGTGGGTGTCTTAATAGTTGAATAAGAGAAAAATGTAGGAGAAATGTTCGTAGTCTATCATTTAATTTGTGAGATATTGCAGCCAACCTGCACTTTTCAATAGCATTCTCAGGGATGATGATCTTGCGCCGACTAGATATGAATCGGGAATAAGACAAGATGATGATGTAAAATTTTAAAACAATACTTACGTTGAGGTAGACTTTGGATACGTAATGTTCGCCGTCCCAGTTCCAGCCGTTACTCCACCGAGGTGGCGGCCGGGGCTGCAGTGTGGGGGGTGTCAGTGGTGCAGGCGCACGCCTTGTCCTCCGAACACCGCTACGACGACGTCGTGTCCTTCGGCCTCCAACTCCGTTTACGCTACCCGTATTACAACTTTCCATGATTTCTAATTTAGATACTTCTCCTACTGAGCTCGGTGTTGGAGACGCACAGGCATCTTCAACAACTAACGTTGCTTCATCTGTTTTTAACGCAGTCTTTTTTGTTACAAGTATTTTAGCCAACTTATCCACACTCTTTGCTTTTGATTCCTTGTCTATTGCTAGTTTACAACGTTTTCCAGTTTTTTCTTTCAATTTCTCTATAGTCTTTTCTTCCGTTAATTCGATATTAGTTTCTTTTAACGTTGACTCCTCAGCTATTTTAGCCTGTTTTTTTGAAACAAGCAGTTTGACAACTTTTTCAACATTTTTGCTTTTAAGTTCACCGTTAACTTTGTCTACTGCTGTTTTTTGTATACTTAAGAGTGGTTTGTCTTCTATGTTCTCTGTAATCTCGAGATTTTTTACTCCATCTTCTTGATTTTTTAACTTACTGAGTTTATTATGAGATTCATCAACGCTATTTGTTGTATCAGACTGGTAAGTTGATTCCGTTAGTGTTAATCCTGATTTTACTTTATTTGCTTTACATGGTTTCAAAGTTTTATTACCATCGAAATTGGGTTTATTAGCACTGATGCTATCTTTTTCACATTCATCATCAATAGTTTTTGTATCACATTTTTCAATGTTAACCACTTTATCTGATTTTAAGTCTTTGTTAGGTACCATTCTACTAGTATGCTCCTCCTTTAAGTCTGTGTCATCAGTGGGCGCATTTAACACTGATTTCAAGTTGTGCGTGATTTTCGAGTCTATATTGCAGGAGTTCTTGTACGCTAACTTCTTCTCTATAAGTTGGCTTACGGCTGCTATTGTTTTAGGTCGTACCCCGTTTACTGCTGTATTATTATCCACAACATTATTGTTGATATTTAGAGTTTTCTTTGAACCATTTTGAGTAATATTTTCGTTTGGAGCTAAAAATAGCTCGGCTGGATTGATTTCTGTATCAGATGAATATCCTTTACCGTCAATGCTATTTTTTCTAATTAAGTTATCAAGTAGAAGTGCACTTTTTGTTTTGGGCTTTTTTACACACGGTTCTTCAGTCACGCATGAAATATTTTTAAGGCGCTGGTCTTCATCGATGGATTCAGTGAGCGCTTTTTTAACTTTTTGCCCATTTAAAGAATTTTCCAATTTCCTCTTAAGTGTTTTTTTATCCGCGGGCGGTGATCTAGGTGTCCTTTTAGTACTTGGCGTTGTCTTCTTTTTGGTTTCCTTTGTTATAGTTTCTGTCCTCACAACATCGGCTTGATCCCCTGATACTTTTCTTCTTTTTTGCAATTTGACGTGTTCTCCAATTCCATTGGTTTTACAACTTTCATCAAGTTGTATATCTCTGATATCGATTTCAAGCTTTGGTTTGGAGTATCTCCGTTTTACTGCTTTATTGGTATCCGTTATATCAGGCATTTCAGAGAGTGCTGTCGCACTATTATGTTCTCTTAAAGCTAACGTATCGGCCTTACGTGGTGTTGTATATTTCGGGCCTTCGTTCTCTTTTTTAACATCAACCAGTGGGGTCGATCTTTCATCTGAAGACGATAAGTCGATTGGTACACAAATAGGCGGTGAGATCGCTAGCACATCATCGTCAGCATCACTATGTTGTGCTGGTTGTTGAGGTGTAGATAGAAGAAGGCTGGTGTCATCTCCTGCTAGCGTTCTCCTTGCCATTGCTTTTCCCAGTCTTGCTCTTCTTGGAGCAATTGGTGGAGGTTGAGGAGCACAAGCTCCGGCCGATCCCCTAGCTGGTGAAGGTGGACCAACAGCTTCTGTGGGACCCGGTATATCTCCAGCAACGCGTAAATTTTCGCGAACATCATAAAGTTCTCGTTTAGGGGATGCACCACCAATAGCGGGCAGCGCGCAAGGATGTGGAGCGTCGGCTGCAGCGGGTGGTTCTGGTTCTAACGGCGGATCCTAAAAGATTAAAATATAAAACTTTAATAAATGTGACAGGCTTTCATCAACATCTTTGTAAGAATGGTGTAGAGATTTTTTTTAAAATTTTCGGCATTAGTCGTTTTGCTGGCACTAATGTTTACATTTAGAAACACTAAACGTATCCTTTGGCACCAAAACATAACATGGATTATATAAACACATAAAGGCAGTCCGACTGCTTAAAATTTTTAAGAAAAACTTTATAGAAATTAGTGTGCTTACCTTGCCGCTGCCGTGTGTGTCGGCGGCAGAGTCTAACGCGCAGGCCCGCACCTTCGAACGGAAGGCGCCCCCGGGCGGCGCGAGTGCGTGGACGTCGGCGGGGCCGCCACCAGCTGGGGCTTTACCAGTAGCGGGCCCAATAAGGACGTTTTTTGGACACGCGTTTAAGGGGCACGGGCATCCGCGGTATTCTGAAACACGCGTAACCTCAGTAAGTCTCAGGTTTAACACTATATCAATACAAAAAATAATTCAAACGATTATAGTGAACGTACTGATTCGCAGAACTAGCGTTATATTTACTAAGGTAGGTACTTACCGACGTATGGTATTCTTTGTGGTGAGTGTTGATAACATGGTGGGGTACCGTAGTATTGTGGCGGCGGATACGGTTCGCTTCCCACGCCCACCATCTTGTAAAAAATTAAATGAAACTTATTATTTATAAAGAGTAAATTTATTAAAATAAAAATAAACAAGTTAATTGAAAGGATAAACGAATAAAATGATTTTATACCATATTGTATAAAGTCAGGCCTCAGGTTAGATATTCGCGTTATCGCGTTTATTTTTGCTGCCATATAGTAATATTACAATGTTCCACTATGAACGGCAGTGAAACTACGAGCCCAATGGAACGTATAATTTTATGTGTGAAGAAGATGAGCAAAAGTGGAGCATTTTGTGGAGCACCTATTACCACCAGACTGTTTTTTAAAAAAACTAATACTAGAATCTTTGCGAGCACCATAAAGATAAACTTACTGTGCACTGATTTATCTGATTGGTGTTGTAAATATTTTTATATCTCACCTGCGCATCGGGCTGTGGCGGCGGGATGTGATAAGGTCCGGGAGGTCGGTAATACCGTCCGTAACATAGCTCCGCTGGATAATAAGGCGGACCGTACTGTTGCAGCACCTGTGCAAATGTAATAAATATTAACAATTATGTTACGTCCCCCGTGTGGAAGATGGGTTAGAATATCCCCAATACCACTCCATCCGCGGTGTGAGAAAGATACAGCCACTGTTGTTGAGAGCTTTATCAACATACTCATCTCGCTAACCCGCGTGGCAACTGTGGCGAGTGTGGAAATTAACCTCGATCGGGGAGACCTACGTTCAACATTGGATGTCAATAGGCTGAAATGATTATGACAATGTATCCGGAAATGAAATCCGAACATAATCAATTGTTATATCACATTTAATAGTTCGTTATATCTACTACTTGAAGTGATTGTGTTTCTTTTTTTCCACGATATCCTAGACAGTTGATCTTAATTTGACATTGGATATCAACAAACGAATCTATAGACGATGAAAAATGCTCACTCAGAATACTATGGTCCTCTTGTGCATCACAGCGGGAACATACGAGCATCTTGTTTTTATAGTAATTAATTTAAACTTTTGTTACTTGTAACACCGATCTCTGGTAATAATTTTATTTTGATGTTTTGTGGTATTGCTCAAATATAAAAAATATGTTTAAAATGCTTACCGATGGATGTGGGGGGTGATAATGTGGTGGCGGATGATATCTGCCGAGAGTTCTGTCAGCTTCTGCACTGGTTTCTTTGATCAAAGGTCCCGCGGGCTGGTAATATCCTGCAACAAAGATAAAAAAACTAGTAAATATAGATTGTTTTGTAATTTTTATATATCACGACTATAAAATTTAGCATCTGTCCGTCTAGATAATTGAGACAAACTAAGAAAATCAATATCATCGCAGGAAATAAGACAGGCGTTAAAATTGCGCAATATGTATTAAAAATGATTTTTGTTCTGAGTAAAATAAAATACACCTCACAATCCTATAAACACTGTTCAATAACAAAGTTAGTAAATAAACTTCATGAAAGCGGTTGCTTAATTCGATTTGAGTTCAGTGGGCGGGGTTGAGTTAAATTAGCATCAATTACAAACTTGTTTTAAGACTGATTCCTTTACAATAATCTTAATGAAAACTAAGGTAATCTTCTAACTACGCTTTATAGGATAATCTCTTCGTGGGCACAATGATTATCAATTAAAAAGAGAGCGTGGATGATAAGTGTGATTCAAATGACTTTACCGGGATTGGCATGGCTCCAGGCGTGTTTCCGGCGCTTGTTGGGACCAGTTGCCTCACAAATTGGCGAACATTTCATTCTGTCGGCATATGCATAAGTGGACGCTTGGCGCCAGTCGTTACGTACGAGTGCAGCGGTTGCGCACGCAATGTACTTGCAACTTCGCCACATTCAAATGCCCGCAAATTCAAAACTAACCAAGTGTTTTGAGGATATTCAAAAATAAATTTTTGCTATTTTAAATCTAGAATCATTAATCCGATTTTAAAATGAGCAAGCATCTTCGAAAAAAGTTAATCGCTTTCGTTTTCACTTGAAATTATTTACTCTAAATATAGTATGAAATAAATCAAATGTAACAAATATTTTATATATTTAACTAGCTGTTCCTCGCCCGTTTTTCTGGATGTAACACCCTGGAATTCTTTTTGGGGGTAACATTTTGTAAAATTCGTTCTTAACGGTCCTGTACTCAGTAAAAGATAAAAGGAATATTCCAATTAATTTTCAAGTCTCTAGACCTTATGGTTCCAGAGATATCATGATGAATCTTTACATGGATGGAAATTTGTTATATATAGGTCGATAACAAATATACTATTATTACATACATAATTTATGACATTCAGGAAATTATTACTGTATACAAAACGTAAATAATTTTAGTGTCGTTAGTGTAGTTCTTGTCAACATTTAGAATACACGACATAATTCGCTAATCAGTATCGTTCTGTAATATTTCTTGTATGATGATACATATATGTATGAAATTGATACATCATAATAGGTAAAATAGGAAATAAGTTAACACAATACATTAGAGAATGCTTGCCAAGATTAATAGAAACATTTCCGTTAAATATGCCAGGAACCAAGGGATTTAACTTTGTAGATAAGTAATATTCTTGTGTTAATAAAAATGTTTTTTTTATTACATTCTAAAAAACAATATATGCACTAGTCTTATGTTTTCATAATAACATTTATTACAAAAAAAAAACTGAGGATTCAAATCAATTAACGTAGTGCATAATTTTTAAGCAGATTGTAGTATAATTACTGTCAGTATTCATCGATACTGTATAATTTTAGTACTTTTCTTACTTTCGTGTTGAAACCAGCAAAGTAACAAATACTCATCTAATGCAACAAGAATCAAACGGCTGAAATGTAAAAAAAAAAACAGTTGTTTTTAAACTGATTCGCCAACGTGACCGCGCAGATAGTGCTCCAACCACTTCCGATTGCGCAAACACTTTATAGGACTTTCAAACAATGGTACCGTTTCCCCGCCTCGCTGGGCCCTTTCATCGCCAACGAATATCGATTATTATTTAGACCTCACAGATGCTTGCAGGCGGTAACTTTTTTAAGAGCACTAAATAATGCAATGACGGGGTAGATAGACTACAGGATATGAGAGTCAGGGATATCCGCAATAGAAAGTGGAGGGTTATCGATGTTATACAGGCGAACATAAAACAGACAATGCATCAAGAATAATGGGAAAAGAATATTATCATTACTGTCGAGAGAGATTAGTGACATAGTGATTTATATAACGTATACAAAAACAATTATGTAGTGTAACTATAATAACTTTTTAAATTAAGTATGAAAAATATACTTAACAAGGCTTTAAAATTCATACGCAATGATTTACGATTCAGTACAGTAAAATATAATGATGTGAACAGGACTCCCGGGTGTTAATTACCGGATGTTGTTACTCGTGCAGGATAACTTGGAGGGTTGCATGTCTCCTTAGAACTTAGCATTCTTTAATATTACTCCGATTTTGATCATCGATATAAGATAGATTTTAAATAAGGAACCTGAATAAAGTCATCCGCTGTTTCTCAATTTCTAAACGTATCTAGGAAAAGGTTCTTTTTCCAACTTTGATTAAATTGATTGGTGATAGGCCTTTTACTTACAACAAAATGCTTTCGTAGTATTGTAAATGTCCTGTAATCATTTCGGTCCTGGTTTTTAGGAAATTTTTGTTTCTTGGTTTTTCTTTTTTAATAAGGTTAAAAAATGTTATAAGATTTCTTTTTCATCTACCTAATTGTGAAGGTTTAAAACGGGCTCTTCAAATTACACAATATCACAGAATAATCTATGTATTATTAACAGAGTAAGCTGTGACAGTGTGACGTCATCAAGTGCGTCAGTTTCAAGTCTTTCCGCATGGCGCTAGTGTGCTATTACACTGTTAACGCCTACGCAAGTCTCATCGCGTGGGTGAAGAGGCGTATTTAAATTGGACAATACATTTCTATGAAAGAGTAGCATAATATAATAATTACATTTATTTCAACAGAATATGTGAGGAGGAGACAGCGCAAGGATGGGATGGCCGATTAGGCGGGATGAGCATTGAGTGGCAGGAGGAGCAATTCTAGATAGACCAATGAACTGATGAAGATCAGTTAGTTTTCCGGCTTTCGACTGAAATGAGCATTATATGAATGTACTGATTTTTCATCTTCATAATGTATTAAATTTTTTGTATTGTTACCTGAATTTTATATACAGTCCTGATAAATTTTTCACATTGAATTTTCGTTTCTCGCCAAAATCATTGAAATCACAACCACCGCACTTGCTGTACGTTTTAAATTAACGAAATAATACTGGATAAACTATCCGTTTAAAATTTCGTAAGTAATGTTATCGGACTTTCGGTTAACATATTAGAACTTGACCATTCTTGACCATTGTTTTAATACCGTTTGCGACTAAAATTATTTAACCGCGACAATTATATCAACCAAATATAGCTTAACAATTTAAGCTAAGGGATATTGGACATATTCTTTGTAAAAAATTCACCAAGATCAAATGCTTTGTTATGAGTAATTATAAATAAATAATAATAAACTTCCGTTATTTCTATCAAAAAACACCATGTGTACTAAAATTGTCACGTCACGTATCATTAACCAACATTAGACATCACTCACAGGTCTCCTCACACCGACATATACGTCATTGAAATAAGGACTATGCAAAGAACAAGCTAAAGTCGTTTCTAAATTTAGAAACTAGAAATGAAGATATAAATAGATTAGATAATGAAACGATAGTAGGGTAACTGAACGGTTATATAAACAAAATAATATTTGATAAGCCAGGTAAATTTAAATAAAAGCACTGGCGTAACTTGTAAAAATAAACAATATAAAATTAAGCTTACAGCAACCCTTGGGAACTATTACGCTCTCTTAGGTGACAATTACCATATTTTTAAGTGATACCGTGAGACAGAAGTCTTTGCAAAAGACAAAAGCTCTCTTAATTCAAGAGATAGTTTGCCACAATAATTTAGAGTAAACAACCCAATGATTTACACAGTTAAAGTGTTAAACGAAACCTTCTGAGAATTTTTAGCATTAATATATTTATTTGATTACCCTGTCTAATTTAAATAACAAAACTCGGGTTGTATGAATAAATTAGACGCTAACTTACGCCCCGTACCGACCGCGATCAATCCCTTATGATAAGGCTAATGTTTAAAAGGCACGGTGATTACCTTTCCATTAGGACCAGTGTCAATTTATTTGTCAATAGTCAATGGTGTCCAAGATACGGTTAACAAATATTCACCTATGTGTATACATCAAACTGTTTTTTTTATTATTCTTATAGTGAACAAAAACATTTGTAAAAAATTTGTTCCTAGGAACATTCCATTATGCTATTTTATTTTATACTAAACACTTTTATTAAACATATCTAAATTAATACAAACTGTATGAGAATATATTAAAGTTACGATGAAAAGAAAAAAAAATAATTTATCTAAAAAAACCCATGGTAATGTTTAATGCAAATTTTATGGAAAGATAACACTAGTATTACGATGAAATTGCGCAGAAATTAAAATGTGTACAATAGACTACAACATTTTCTAAGGTATTTCATAGATAACAGTTCCCGATAACACAATAATTACATGTTTTTATAATTATGTGTAAATTTTCGCGTGTATATATTTTACACATCAGCTGTCTGCGATGCGCAGTTATAAAGATAGTAATCATAACTATAATTGCACTCATAATAATCCGCTGTAAATGGATTATTAGTATAGTATATTGCGTACGTGGATTATTAGAGCAGTGTTTAAAAGGTCTCGCCGATCTGATGTCTACCAAGGTGTAGAAGATTGGAAGCTACGCTGCTGAAACATGCGGTATGGTTCGCCCGAAACCCACAGACTATACAGAGACTAGGGCTCCATGGACCTGCGTTGGATATAGGCCAGTGAGATATATGCATAAAGTATAGTGTTGAATCCATTTGCAATGCCATTGGCAGTATTGGCGGAGTCGGAAAGAAGAGTATCGTAATTGTTTTTGCTGGTCTCCGAGTTTTTTATGGCCGGATAATGGTTAGGGGCGAAAGCCAAGATCAAATCCACTGCGGCGGATTGGTAAAGCATGATCTCTTCGCATCCATGATCTTTGGACCCCTCGTCTAGATGTCTTTGTGCGGACGAGAAGAGGCGGAATAGTTTTGTACACGAATAAATATGTTTCTTTTTTCATATCAGACATGAAAATAAAAAATATCATGACACTTACACTCATCAAGTGTAATAAAATGTTCCAAAGTAAGAATCTACTATAAAAAAAATACAAATACAAGGATAATTTTAAAGAAGTTCTTTTCATTATTTACAAAGCAGACATAAGTAACTTTAAAAACACATATCTATACTTAACGTATATTACCGCAGAGATTAAAATTTTAAACTTTTTACTTTCCAAAGCATACGAACATCTTAAAGAGGAACTTTACAGGTTCATCATAAAAGAGCCAACTATGAGCAAAGCGCATGAGCAATATCTTAAAGGACGATTTTTTTCTTTAGATACTTAGGTGCAGTTTTCAAAGAAATGAGAAGCAGGTGTGTTTGAACTGACACAACCATCCATCTAGAATCTAAGGAAAAGACTTGTTTTATGCTTCAAAGGCATGTGTACATAGTTCATAAACGCCATGGGTTCATGTTGGATGTTAGTGTTAAATCAAGGTTTTGCTTATATACAAAGTTGTCACTTTGAATACATATTTCAGTAAAGTGAATACAGAATTCTCTAAACTACATTCTGTTCAATTACTTTTAAATATTTTTTTTAATATGTGGGCTATGATTATTGTGTTTAAATAATGTGCCAAGTTCTCCGTACAATTGTTGTATGTTACAAAATAATTTATTAGTAATTCTTATATATTCTTCTCGTGGGAAATATTAAACATTTAAATATATATATATATATATATATAATATCAATCATCACCCGATACAAGTCCACAGCTGGACGTAGGCCTCCCACAAAGATTGCCACAATCGATCGGTCCTGTACTGCCCGCATCCAGCGGTTTCCTGCGACTTTCACGTTTTAAGGGTTCATGTGGGAGGATTTGGGCTGTTTTCCACTATGATAGGCCAATGCAGGTTGGTGGAAGCCAGTCTCGTGTGTTGATTAGCAGGGTGCACCACGAGCAGGTGAGGTTGGCTTGAATTCTGTGAGTTGTTGTGCGGGACCTCTTACATCCGTTATATATAATAACATTAAAATTTTAATGTTACAATAGGTCTTGTGGAAATAGTTGATATTGCCAGTTAAGAATAGTAAGGAAAGGCTTTCTATTCAGTTTTTACTTTATCAATACATGTATAAAAATATTATAAAGGTTTTATTAAGTAGAGTAAAATTTGATTTATGCGGGTATATAAATAAAGTATAATCGCGATAATGGCCCTAAAGGATACGGTACAAATAAGACGTGCTGCGACATTAACACACTTGTTTATTGTAAGTACTGTTGTTACAAGGAACAAGTGTTTCTCTATATAAAAATGTATTTTTTTTATGTAGCCTGATAGCGTTATGTGATAAAAGTAGATAGTGTTATACAGTAAGGTTTTTATTACGGAAATTATAATTTTCTAATTAGCACAGTTTACGTTTATTAGCAATAGTTGATGACTCTATTGTAAGATAAAGTATAACCGGTCTTGGGTCTGAATAACATCAACATTTTTATTTGATGTGTTGATAATGGTAGTGATACTGCAAGTAGTACAAATATTATTTTAATTTGTATGATTTATTCCTATAGATGACAAGTTATATTAAAAATTAATTGGCGCAGTGGTTAAGAGTCCCCCGGATAGAATCTTGCGCCACATGAGGGTAATCGGTGTATAGGATTTTTTAAGTCCGCGTTGCTAAATACCACCCTTATATTGTAAATATGCCCCCATAACATAATTGTTGAGTTCCGGCTGTCAACATATAAGAGAAAGCGGTTTCTAGAGGACACGCTACATCGTCTATGGCCTTATTGTTATTTAACACCGTGTGAAATTGAGGTTAAGTAAGCCGATTGCTGATGAAATATAATTTTTTTTTAGTAATTGTATGATCTCTAAGTCGGTAAAGGAGTAACAAGATCTCAATTTACGTCTCTGTGCGTGGCCTAAAAGAATCGAGCAGTTTGCCTTGAGTCGACTTGCAGCTGCTACGCTCGATAAGGGGGACTATTTTTGAAACGGCTTTTTGCTCTCATTTATTTATCTACCGGTTTCATTGTGTACTTACAAGATCGATCGCCGAGATGTTTCTTGCAATCTATTTCAGATATTTACATAAATATTCTCTACATAAACTTTCCTTAATGCTACCGGTAATTAGTTCAAAAAATATTAAGCTTTTTTCTATTATTACTTCCTAATCGGATGATCGAACTATATGTACGTAATATATCTAAGTCTAAATATGTTAGCATACTTTTTTATTTTAAAAAAAGTGTTAAAACTACTGCGTACACAGGAATAATTGATAGTAATGAGATTTATTACTCCCTTTTACAAATACACAATATCATTTTTTATAATTGTTACATTCTTCAATTTCATTTTGAATACATTACATAAAGCTTATTTAGTATCTCGCTAGTACTTGCTGTATTTTAATTATTAATATATACAAAAAGTAAAATAACAGTGCATATAACCTAGCTCGCTTGTAATTTGAATATATAACCTGAATTAATAAAAATAGACTGATTCTCGAATTTTTAGTAAATAATAAAACTTTGTGAACCGGTTAAAAGATTTAATTGTACACGACGATGTGTATTTAAGTCTTACAAAAGATTATTAAATTATGTTTAAGTGTTTTTCGAAGTATATAACTAAAATAGCTATCGTGCCAAACTGAATGTAGCTTAGTAAATTATAATTTGTTTTAAACTATGGTAAGTTTTTATAATTTCGTATCTAATTAGGCGGCAATCAAAAACCGCCGGAAACAATCTCCGTTGTGAATAAATGCGCAATTAAATATATTTATGGCTCATGGCTCAGTAGACACCTGAGCGCGGCCGGCCCCACAATAAAGCAGATGCCGACGCGCAGATAACGCGTAAGATATCATTCACGGCTCTCGTTCCGTTTGATGCGACACAAGTAAAACTCTCTAAACTTAACCGCGACACGTTAAAACAGTTATTAAACAATAAAAAAGATGAAACATGTAAAAAATAGAATAACAAGTTTAAGAAGATATAAATCTAACGGGAGAACAGATAATATCGTATTTCATACTATCATCGTATAGGGAGTGTTGTGGCGTTTGTTTGGTAGTTGTTCTTTCGAGTCAATTATATTCCAAATCTGTCATGTTCCGGCCACTGCTATAATACGGATGAACCCGCTTCACCTTCCACGGTCGCATTGTCAATTAACATCTAGTAAAATTGAGGTTAAATGTTATAACATTTAAATGATGAAAATAAAATAAACATGAATTCTGGTCATTATCTAGAGAATGCTACCATAAACTATCCCATACTTTGAGGAATAGTACAAATGTTAATATTAAAAATAATATTTACAAGTCTAGAACAGAAAAGTTAAGTACTAGAAATTGATCTCACCTCTTCTAACCACAGTAGAAACTACTTCTGCCGCCAAACAAAAGTATGTAGTAATCCTCTTGTTCACCACGTATAATAATACTATCCAACTCTTTACCCCTTCCCTCTATTCAATACTTTCTCATTTTTATCTATGTATTCTTTAAACTTAATTTAGCCTGTCCATTCTGTATCAGCGGGCCCTGCATCCTATGATGGTGCAAAAGGTTAAGAAGAATAATACCACAATAGTTAACAAATTATGTATCAAAGCGACGAGGACAATGTCGTGCTGTGTTCATCTTCCTAACTAAGACACATTTTTGTAGGATCGTATCATATTTTTATAGAAAAAGAAAAAAATGATGATATAATGAACTAAGTAAATAAAAATTTTAAAAAAGTAAACTTAAATACAAAGTATATATAAGTGTAATATACCCATATGTGTCACAATTCGTAAGTCAAACTTTAACATTATCTTCGGCGGAATGTGTATGCCTTTGCCTTGTAACACGGATGTTGTAACACTTCTAAAAATTTGCGCTATCGCTTACTATCAGAAGGTTCCGGTTCGTATCGTTGCTTCGAATAAAAACAAAAACTCATCAATTCGCTTTTGTGATTCAGCGCTTACAAAGCCGCAATGTGGTGCTAACGGAATGCAAATATGGATAAAAACAAATCCGAGTATAATATACCGCGTAATCGCCGAACAAACACGGCGGCGTGCTGCGGCGGCGTGCGGGCGCGGACCGGTTAAGGGTAACCGTTCAATTAGCGACACCGAGCGTGCAATTAGGTGCGCCACACACTGAGCCGCAAAAAGCCGCTATAGCCGCGCCGCTCCGACGTGCGGCGCACAGACGGATAATCTCTGCAGACACGGATTGCAGCCGTACTGTCTCATTACATTAAATTAAACGCTTCTCATCTAACACTTTACAAAAATGGCGCCCCTAATATTTAGTAGTCCCAGCTCTAGGAGACCGTCTATACTTGCCTCGTCCTCATCATCATCATCAGCCGATGGACGTCCACTGCTGGATATAGGCGCCCCCCACAGATTTCCACATCGATCGGGTAGGGATTCATATAGAGTTTTGGGTTATTTCCCACAATTTTGGCCTAATGCGGGTTGGTGGGAACCAGAGGCTCGTTTGTTGATTAGCAGGGTGCACCATGAGCAGGTGAAATTGGTTTGGATCCCGTAAATTTTATACAGGAACCCTTACACCCTTTGGCTCGGCACTAGGTAAACTAAATTTGGAACAATATCGAGATCCTTAGCATGCCTCCTGCACAAGAACAAGCAAGATTGTGCAGTGTTTCACATTTGTGCCGCAGAGATCTCAGAGCGCCTCCTAAAGCAATGAAAAGGGTTACCGAGGGGATTCTAATTCTAACCCGAAACAGAGATTTTTAAAATATTCCTCTACCCCTTACAAAAATATCTATGCACCTATATTTAACGTTGCGTTACCAACAAGTCGGATACTTGCAGATAGGGTTTATAGTCGGGCCTTTGTTGACCGAATGAGTGCGGTAAGCCTATTATTAATATCGAATCTCTGGTCGATTTTAGGAGATTGAAAGATAACCTAAGAAACTCAGTAACAGCCTGGTCAATCCAATCACTTTTCCTTTTATACTTGTGATCTCGGGCTAATAACACTATGTTTAGGGTAATTTCTGCGTGTAGTAGAAGACGACCAACAGAATCTTCCGAGTTCGCGGGCTTTGAGCGTGGGCATTGTTTTTATTCGATAGGTAAACCAGAGCGGGATGAAAAATTCGAAGTGGTGTCGGATTTTTCGTAGCCTTCCTTGTTACGTGCTTACCCGAAGCAGAGAGATGCATCAGTGCGTTCCAAATAAGGTCCTAGGAGCTCTTGCAATGGTGAGCATATTATTTCGGGCAGGAGTATTACTTACTTTCAAGGGACGGGAAGC
This sequence comes from Ornithoptera priamus, assembly GCA_029034505.1. Lineage (NCBI taxonomy): Eukaryota > Metazoa > Arthropoda > Insecta > Lepidoptera > Papilionidae > Ornithoptera > Ornithoptera priamus. The sequence continues at coordinate 6,634,589 of JARDWD010000833.1, read as the reverse complement.
TCTTCTTCTCGTTTCATGGACTATTATATAACGAGTAAGAACAGAATAATAAACATTAAAAACTATGGCAAGGTATTGAAGTCATAGGCTTGAATGTTATTTTGTCGCTTTAGCATTTCAATAAAACAGTTAGTGGCTTTGATAGACTTGTCTTAAACGTGAACATTTGATTTTTAGATATTAATTTACACGGTTAAGTAAGATGTTTACATGATGGTAACTGATAATTTTGCCCAAAAAATTTAGCGCTAGATAAGATGACATACACTAACATTATGCTTGACGTTTTGAGATACGATATTTTATCGCTTAAATCTAACAATTTAAACTAAATGTGTAAATATTTTTTAAACTATAAGTTATTGACTTATAATCAAGCTATTAAGCTTTATTTAAAAATAAACTAAAAACCAAGAAAATTATGTATGTTATAAACTAATCTAAAAGTGCCAAGGTGAATTTGCCTTAACACATTCTCAAGAACTTGGGAAGTTACTTTAGTAGTTGGAAACAGTCTGATCAAGGAAGCAGCATGCAACATTATTTTCATATTATCCACACTTCGGAGCTGAGGAACTTCGGAACAACTTAGAATCTAGTCCGGTATTTGAAGTGAGTGTATTACCTTCGCTTCGTAAATCACAGAGTGAGATCAAGTCATCGTAGATGCTGTCGGATGCTAAATTGAGCAATTTTAGAAATATTTGTTTAAGTATAACATGTAATTAATCTTAGAAGAATTCATTGAATTAATAATGTAAACAGAATATTCGTAAAGCGAATATAGATTTTCTGATATGAAAAACAATATTTAACTACTTAATGGGTTTATAGTAGCCTACATACAAAAAACGGAAACTCTGTATCCATTAACTGGATCTTCGTAAAACCATGCGAGGACTACTATTGTTCTAAATATCACACCTAAGTTCTAAATATAGAATTTTTGTTGTCTAATGAACAAAAATATGAAAGAGAGGAAAAATGACGTTGTTTATTTAATTTGGTTAAAAGATTCGCAGGTTGGGTGATAAAGAACTGATACGCAACTGTGTATACAATTCGTTCAACACGTTACAGAAAAGCCGTGTAAATCGATGAACATGCCGACTTGCAACCGGCGTTTTAGAGGAAATGAGGTAAAGGAATGAAGGTAATTTTTCGAGAGTAAATTTGTAACGGTAGCGCTCGGTAGCTTTACGATGGACCACCGAGGTTGAAGATAACGCGACCGCTATTACGAACTTCTCTTTTATACGTGTCTTAGTTAATAATTCATTTGTGCTATAAAATGTTCGTGCACAGTAAAACTTTATCAGTAATGTTATATTGTATACATGAAAGTAAAAAAATTAAATAGGTTTTTATTTACAACCTATTCACTATCCTAATATATTCTACTATTACAATCTAAATAGTGTTTCATCTCGTGTCGAAATAGGGAATTCAAGTGTAGTAATTGTTCGACATACCAATTATGAAGCTTTAAAATATTCTTCTATTCATTAGTAAACGACCGATGATATAGAAATTTATTCATGATATCACCATTCATAAAGTTGAAATATGTTCTAGCATCATATAACTTACAACCTTAATTTGTATAAAGAGGCCATGTATCGTTTCAAAAACACTGCGAGGCAGCCGTATGGCAATGGCCCGTTAAAAACCGACAAGCGCCATTTGAAATTCAAATTCCTGATACGATTCTGTATGAGCGGAGCTGCGTCAGAGTTCTTTCAAATTATCTATTGTTTTGCCGTAAAAATAATTGATATAGCCAATTGTGGTTGCAGTATACACTGATGTGATGACAGTACCGTATATTGAAGGCGTGTTCATGTGATAAGTACAGAATGTGTCTCGTGCTCTACTCTGAGATGACGCTCTAATAAGTGGTAAAGTCGTAGCGATTGCAGAAATGTTAGACTATCCTCCAGTTTGATAAATAATAGATAGTTAAGATTTTACTTACTACTTTCTCTAGCTAACCCTCCGATGCCTCTCGACAGACGGTCACCATTGCGTCAAGCATCTCTTGCGTGTTGCCAGCTTATAATTTAAAAAAAGTAATGATACCGGTATAAAATGCAATATATTTCATTATTTTTTGATAATGCTAACAGAGTACGCGAAAGCATTCCAGTATTTAGGACCAAGGGTTTAGAGTTGGACACCGTGGGGTTTTAACTGGTAAATCTGGCAAAACTCTTTTGCTACCGCATTGGAAGAGTTTTTATTTTAAATGTTCTATGTATAAAAAAGACAGATGAATCCCATACAGAAATGTAACAAGAACGGAATATAAATATTCTAAATATTTTTATTTATTTCTTTGATTCTACTGTTGATTCTTGAGGTGTCATGATGTCCATTGTGGCTGTGGTGTTAGTGGCTCTGTCCATATTTTTTGCATTTTGCCGAAACTATACTCTGTATTTGAGACTTGTTGTCTTTCAACCTTTATAAACCACGGAAAGGCAATGATTAATTGCTAAAATGTTTCAATGAGACATTATTTAATTCTAATAATTCATACTGATAGTACGAGAAAGGTGCGTTATTGTTTCATGACAAACGTACACTCTAACGGCTACAGATCAAACTCAAATATTTTTGGTGAAAACTATTTTCATAGTAACTTTATTTAACTATAGAGCTTCATTTATAAGTTGGGTTCGCTTGAGTGCTTCTATCCCTGTTAGGAAAGTGTTAACTGGTTCGTGGTTCGGATACAACTGCATTGTTTACTAACAGCATGTTGCTAAGCAACAAATATTGATGTAAATGTCGTTGTATATAACCTTTATAAATAAATATTTTCACCCGCTTAGAATGTGCGTGGGAAAAGGAAAATATGTTCTTTCTAATGTATATTAACCTTTCTTAATTTATTTTTATAAAAATAATATTATCTCTTCATTCCGGTACAGAAGTTGAATCATGTATTTGGTAACTTAAGGTGTATTATATATATATATATGTAAAATATAAGGGATGATTAAGGAGAAAATTATTCATAGTTTGACACAATTATGAATATATTTTTATATTATTTAAAGTGTTAAAAGGATGTTATTACTGTGAAATGGTTCTTAGTAAGAAACATACTACACTTAATAATTAATATAAAAACTCATTTATTCAATGTGAAGGAGCATAAACTTTAAGTTAAATTTAGAGAAACTAGGAAATGTTATTCCATGACCCAAATATTGTTTGGAAGAGTACATCGTAACCGACAACGAGGCAATTTGTCGTCGCGAATATATTTTTAGACTACTTACCTAAATTTACAATTTGCGTTGTAGGATAGGCCCATCTAGGTCTTTAGATTTTTATTTAGTTCAACGTAAAAATATGGATAGTTTACTAAAGTGAAACTAAAAGGAAATTTTATGTATTACAAATTTTACTAACAGTAATTATATATGAATTTATTTAGTTTCGTTATCTGCGAATGTCGTATAACGGTAAAGTTGCCTACGCAATAACAGTTGTTACGGCTATTATTATAAAGTATATTGATTTACAGATAAAGTTACATGAAGCTAATTCATTAAACAACAAGTTACTCGTACAAATTGATTTATTGTTTTAATGCAGTGAGAATTAAGGATTATTACCATCAGCCTATATACGTTCACTGCATAGGTCTTCCCCAAAGATCTCCACACCGATCGGTCCTGCGGCTTCCCGCAACTTTCACCAAATCGGTCCATCTTATAGGGGGCCGGGCAGCATTATGTCTACCGGAAAATTAGGGATTTAAATGGTAATTATTTATTGAATGAAGTGGATGCTGTGATTATTATAGAGTAAACATTACTTTTTTTTATATTCAAAGATTTTTGCAGACTGCGCATTAGGAAGCGCCGTGTGAACGACCGCAGAGATGTGACGCAACCAGAATTACAAATCCGTAGGCAACAAACGTCTGCGAAATGAGTCGTGGAAATAACGAGCGAAAAAAACACGAGTTTTTTTTTAGCAGTTCTTTACTTCTACAATGTTTATACTTAGTATTTACAATGGACTCACATTTAACAATAAATTTATATTATGTTAAAAGACAATGAGACTGAGGATGGTGAATCGTGCTCGAGCAGAATTCTCTAGGGTCGTCTCAAATGTAAGACAGTGAAAACGGAATAACGCTGTTTTATAATTTTGTTTTCAACAAGGCTACCTGATGGTAAGTGACACACCTGCTCATAACAACGAGCCGTAAGTTAGGGTGACATACATAACACCACCCTACGTTAGCCGCTTTGAGACAAGAAGTTTTTATTTTCATTAATCAGGTAATTTTGCAAGGTACAGCAACCTTCAAGCAGAAAGAAAGTAATATTCGCAGGAACAGGAGTTGCGATGGTATCTATCTAGTCAGTTTCTGGCAACAAAGGCTTGCTACCAGTTCAGTAGTTCAGACAGTTACCTTCAGATTTACAATATGAGGATGATAGTTGAGTAGATTTTTAAAAACCCTCGCACCAAATAAAGTTCTCTACATATTGGTCTAGAATCGTATCAGCTCTCCAATACACCACGGAAGTGGTTAATATAATATAAAGTTAACCTTAGAATGCTATCGATTGGTAATGACGCAAACTATTACCATTACAGAGTTATTAAATACAAGTTGTGTTTATTTTTTTGCTTGTGCCATGAAGTCAAAGATCGTGTTCACGAGGTCATCGTCCTATGTTGGTTAGACACGATGAATGTTCCGTTTTTTTTTGTCGCTCTAGCGTACGTTACCCTCGGTGCTTACCTATATTATTCTGGATTGATAGTCTGAAATTTCATGTTCTTTCACTAGGCCGGTCTGCGCACATTCTTAGCGCTCGAGACAAGATTATAAATAACTCTTTTCACGTTGATCCAAGATAATACTGTATGATATTATATCGCAATACACAAGATGAATCTATCGGTGATCAACAGATCGATTAAATTAGCCGTGTCGATATAACAATATTTTTTCAGCTGCGGTTTCTGTACCGTACATAGTTTTTCATCATCACTGAAGACAGTAGTATTAAAAATAATTTGTTTAAAAATTAGGATCTAATGATCTATGACTGGGTAAACCTTTGCTGTATGTATAGTAATATTTTAATCTGCTCGCCGATACGCTCGCCTGTAACAGCGTGGCGTTAGGACAGGTTAGCGATAGGATGATATTGACAGCATTCACATTTATGCACATCACCTTGAGGCATAGCATGTTGTCTCATTACCCCCAGTAATTACACTAGCTACTGCGCTTTTCAAACCGAAACACTATAATATTCACACACTGCTGTTTGACGACAGAAACAAGACTTGCAGTTGTATGTACCAAGACAGTCTCCGGCAACAGAGACTTATCACTAATTCTGTTATATAGTGCCTCTCATGGTTGTATAATTTTTGTTTTATTAATAATGTCAGACCAACTATTACTTACGAATCGTTTCTATTTAATATATTTATCTAGAATTGCTTGAATGGTCGGTGGGTGTGATAACATATATAGCAATGAAAGCAATTCTAACGATCTTGTCTTAGAATAATATTATACCAAAAATAGTTCGCTTAAATGTGTGTAGGATGACAGAACTGCCGCCTACTGTTACTCTTCAAGGAGGTTCTTAACCTTGAAGCGTTTGCAAAAAAATTACGATAAAATCTTTTTAATAATTTCAACACACAAGATATTATCTCTCTTTCAAAGTATACAAACAAGTTAATGTTAAAACGTAAAGACTTTAAATAACAATAAATCATTGATGCTAAATAGAAATAATTAATGTATATTTAGTTTAATAGAACTGTTAAATTTATTTAACGGGCATGAGTAACTTTTGATTACAATCATTGTTAACATTATAAACAATATACTGAATAAAACAGTGTATTGTATGTAGTGGTAGTAAAATTAACAGCAGTATAATTAAATTGATACATCATGATATATAAAACTATCGCTGGGAGCCCACTGGGTTCAAACAGCGCCAGACCGTGCTTTGTGGGTCACATTACGAGGGATCTATGTCTAGTAGTGGACGTCCATTAGTTGAAACGATGATGATATAAAACTATCATCTAGAATATAGCGGCTAGAAGTGATTACATATGGTGTGACATATTTCCTGTTTTTTATGGCAAAAAGTTGTAATGTGTGTGTTGGTCTTTACTTTTGTTTTAAATTATATAATCATGAAACAACTAAAAAAAAAATATTACCAATTTTTAATTTATCTTAATTCATAATGACAGTAAACAGCTACATAAGATTAAATAAGCGTATATAAAAGTTAACCGTGAAACACCATGTTACTACGTTTAAAATAAACTCGCATATAAATGAATGAAGTACAAATCGCGTAGTCGGCTCACCCTTGCGACCTTGACGCTTACGAGGGTTGCTCCCTTCCCCCTTAATCAAGTATAAGTTTATACGGTGTTAAATTTTGGGTTGCCACTTGTCCAATGTTACGGGAATTGATCAAGATTAATATCAAATGTTGGATGAGCGGATTGACGATTACTTGTGGTATAAAAATAAATATAACCCCTTGCCGATGATATTGTTTTAATAATTTTATCTTTGCTCTTTAAATGTTATAATTATAATATTATTTGATTTACGCAACATTTTAACTTATGAATATTACAATAGAAAATTTTTATTATTAACAAGAAAACAAGTATATTTGAAAGAGAAACAATATTGTTAAAAAATATAAATAATATTTCAATACAAAATCTTGAACACTGTCATTGATATTTCAACATTTAAATATTTATTAATAAAAAAATATTAAATGAGACTACCGATAGTTAACTTAGTTAGACGTAAACTTCTATGAGATTAGGCGTTATGTTAAGCTATTATCTGAATAAAGTTTTTTATCATTTATTAAAAAAAAAAAAACTGAAAATTCAACAACTAAATATAGTGTTTTAATTTACGAATTGAATTATTAAAATAAATTGTAATTATATTACAATTTTGTCTATAAAAATGCAAAAAATATCACTAACAATAAATCCATCATATATACGGCCGCTACTTATTATTATTATAGTTATGTTATCAAATGTACGTATATATTTAAAATAGAACTAAAACTTTTCGCATAACTATTTGTATAAATGTAAAGAAAATCTAAATAAGGCTTTGAAGGGACATCTATTTAGCAAACATATTTCACAGAAGAGAAGCAACAGGTAAATAAAAGTAAACCTATAAAAATCCAAGTGTCTTCTAATAAAGAAGTGATTTAAACTCCACGAACAGCTTGAATGAAATCCGCTGTGAAAAAGGTATAAAAGATTTGTGAAGAAAATATTAACATTGCTGGGGTGCATGGGGCGCTGCGAACCCCACCGATTTCGCTACGAGCTGGATTTTTAAGAAGCGGCGACTGGAACTTTGGAATTGAAAACTGTAAATAGATTCTTTTTAGGTTACGTGTTTTATTATAACACTAAGAGGTTGTAACGTCACAGAGCCTTTGTTTATATATAATCTTCACGCCATGTTTATTTTACAATATTTGTACAGTGTGTGGACTTAGTCTCATAGAGATTACTAAATGGATTTTTAAGAGATTACTTCTGTATTCGTGAAAAGCGTTAAAACATCCAATACTTCTTTGCTGTCTTAAAACAGATCAACTTATCTGCGCAAGGTTTTCTTTTTATTCGAAGAAGCGACGAGTTCAGCAAGTCGTTCACCTGATGGTATATTATATGTCTGCTTATAATAATGGCTCTAGGTATGATGCCGTATACAGTACACGTATCGCTGCTTCGAGACCTTAGTAATTTTAAAAGCTACAACGTCATTCAAACAGGAACGTAGTAATATTTGTCACACTAGTATTTGGTAATAGAAGAAGTATCAGCGTTTGTACTCACCTGGACGGTTTCGAGTAACAGAGATAAAATGTAGAAAGAAAGAAGATGTAATCTCTGTGATCTGTTAAATAACAGCAAGTCTGCAAGATGTAATTTATATATTACTCATATATATATGTTTAAGTGATTGTAAATTTTCCGGAATTAAGAGATAGTTGTTGGAAAGATTAACTTTTTTGGGATTATTTCAGTATGATATGATAATGAAACGCTTGTTTTATTATGTTTATAATTAGAGTTCAATCTTTTCAATTAATAATTTATTTTATCGCGATTCTTTCTACTTAACATCAACGATTTAGTTCAAGGTGTGCTACATAGACTAGGTGATTTAAGCAATATATTAAGTTTCTCATTGAAGTTGTGACAACGTTATATATTACTCGTGCTATGTATAGCAGAGCTAATCTAAGTACTATATGATATAGAGCGGCGTTTACGGGTAGATGAACATAAGTGCCGTTCATTTTAAGTGATTGGTGCGCGTTGTATAACTCAAATGTTAGTTAAAGTAGGAAAACATGATATATGCTTTTTTTCCAAACACAAATTTCGCAATTTAGCTCTACTGGTTTAATGGAATTAATGTAACGTTCAATCAGTCTGATTTATCTGTTTTACATGTGTATTTTTCACATATATATATTTATCTATTAAATATCTTTCATCTGTGACAATCTTTGCCGAATGTTCATTTGATGTATCACCTATACTCACCTCACCCAGGTTTGACTGTAAGTAAATGTTACATAGGCATTAAATCAGCTCCATATAACTTAGTTTTAATGATTGCAATAAAGAGTGAATAATTAATCAGAATAATCTAACGTTGATCAGCCACTTGATTAATACATTGATATGTTTAATATACGTCTATAGGCTCATGATGATGTGATTATGAATATATGTTTAACAGGAAAACAGGTATAATAGAAGCTCTAGACATTTATCATGCGGTTTTGGATTGCGAGCATCAGAGTTATAAGCACGGTCATCGCTCCACATAGTTTTGTGTGTCAGACGAGCGGCGACGTTGTCAAAATTAAATCCGATTGGTCCGCACCAAATGTTCGTCTCTGACACAAAACTTTACACAAGCGAAGGTCGCTTTCATACCAATAATTATTCTTAAGCGATGATATACAATTTTAATCCTTAAGTATTGTTCTGGTTGTAGGTCTCTGTGGCTGGAGACCGTCTACGTAGGCACCACCGCAGGTCCTATTTCTGCCGCAAAACTGTAGCTAGTGAAATTACTGAAGTAACGGGATTTAACGTCGTATGTCTCAAGGCGACGGGCACAATATGGTGCTGTGTATATCATTCTAACTAGCTTCTAATTGTTATGGACAAACGTATCATTTGCTATCAGGTGAATTGTCTTGCTCGTCTCATCGCTTTGTTGAATATTAAAAGGTAGTTTGGCCTCATACCCTCGAATCACAGCGTTCTTGTATAGAGTTGATTTGTTCCGGAAACATTAAAGTTGTGGAATGAGCTGCTTGCTGAGGTTTTCCCTATGAGCCACAATATGTAGTCCTCCAATAAGGTGTTACTCGCGTTTTAGATTGCGATGACCACACATCATCAAGCGGCCGCATATTCGCCAGAGATATTTTTTTTTTTATATTTAATTAATTAAAATAACGAAGCGAGTTATTATTAACGCAAAATAATTTCGAGTCTACGTATTTTCTGCTGGTTTTTTTAATTGATCTAAGTCTATTACTAAGAAAGGCATAAAATATCTATTGTCTTATATTGGTAAACAAATTGCCAGTTATTACACACCTACAGGTGTAAATACCCCAGAATTTTTAATAATCTTTAATAATCTTCTAAGATATTATCAGAAAATCAATCATCTTATGTACAATCATAAAATTAATGGGCAAAATAATCTTTCTGGGATCTGCTTGACGTTTGCCTTACAACAAATGATACATATTCACTATCGTATCACCATATCAGAGTGCAGCTAGATAAGAAGATATACATTGTATATTAGATAGATTGCTAAGTTTTGTTATCCCAGTAGTTTCACTAGTTACAACTTTCCTGAAAACAGGAACACAGTAACGTTTGCACAACACTATTAGGTGGTAGGTATAGGGGCAGCGGTGGTGTAAACAGTTTCCGGCATCAGAGGTCTGCCACCATACATAATCATGATCTATATACATTTTATTAAGCTTAACTGATAAATGAATAATAAATAAAAACTGTTTTAGGCTATTGCATAATAGCCGATCGCCCTTTTAATGCTTCCAAAAGGGTCCAACCCCTGCTCGTCGTGGAAATAAACTTAATTGTCCATATTAGTCATCCAACTACGGATAGATGCGTCATGAACGTAACACGGTTTGGAGTGAACCTTGCGTGTTTTAATCAATTGATTAAAGTACTAGTTCGGTTTTTTTTTTTTGTAAAATTTGCGAGGTACGAAATTCTGAATGTACCCATCAATCAGATATATGAAATGTATGTAATATGAAAGTTGATTATAAATATATTTACATTATTAATTGTTCACTGTTTTTGGTCTACTTATAATCACGATACTAAAAATTTAAATATTGTTGTTATAGTAATTTTTATAACTACGTGTGTGTATTGAGCCATAAGAATCCAATTATTGTAATCGTGCGCTTCATTGTTTTAAATAATACAAGAAAATATAGGAAGAAATTACTACATCGCTTTTATGGAAAAAAATTGTAAATTTCATGGTGCTTTTTTTATATTCGACTAAGCGGCGAGAAAATGTTCAGCTGCTGGTATCTGATACGCCTATCCATAACAACGTGGCGCTATTTAGGATGATATACATTGCTCCACATTGTACGCATCCCCTTGAGTTATAATATATTAAATCTCGTTACCCCAGTAATTTCACTAGTTACAACGCCCTTCAAACCTCAACATAGTTTGTACACTGCTATTTGGAGGAAGAAATAAAAGCTGCAGTATATATACCTAGTCTCTGAAAACTTAAACATATACTTACCACTAGTATAAATACTTTAATTTGTTTATAAATAAATAGGAAACGTAAAAAAATATCATTTCTGCTTAACGGAGGTTTATCTCCAACGGTCCTTGGCCTCAATAGGCTGACACTTCACCGCCTTTGAGTTTATGAGTAGTGTGCTAGACAGAGGGCGGTCATTGAAGCGTCTGGAGGCAGGATGTAGGACGGACGTCGGGGGCGCCTCGGGGACTCATCTCGCGAAAGGCGGTCGCTATTAAGAATTCTTACGTAAAACGTACTCAATTTTTTATAAGTGCAAGAAAGCATTTCTTTTATCGAGAACTTTTTCAGAAATACTCTATTAAACTGGCGGTTCTAGTACATATGACATATCGATACGTAGCTTGCTCACCGAAGCAGAGATAGCTTAACGTTATTATCATATCATCTGCACCGATAGACGTCCACTGTTGAACAGCTGTTTCTAATAATATATTCCACAAACCCCGGTTATGCGCTGTTTTAATCAAATAGATCCCAGCGATGTCTTTATTGTCCTCTGTCCACTTAGACCTCACTCCAGCCATTAAGTCGTCCAACATTGGATCGTTCACTACTGAACTTGAGTTACCGGTGCAGAGATGGTGAGGTAACCGATATGTTCTAAGCAATAGTTTTTATGCGTCATCTGTTAAACGGGACTTGTCTATGAGTGATGAGTTGTAATTCTGGCTATCTATATATAAAAAAAGGTCCCGAGATTTAGCAGTGGAAATATCAAATGAGCTACTTATGCCAATAAAAAACTCGAAGAATGGACAGCGACTAAAATTTTTTAAATTCACGCCAAGTAATGTACTTAGTACGTTTATAAATTTATGACCTATGTGTTTCAGCAAATGTTATGACTTCTATCTTTACAAAGAGACAGCGAATCTATTTTTAAGAGTATTTTCATAATTAAATATTTACTCACGTTTTCTTCCCTTTGTGTACCATTAACAATTACATGCCATGTAGTTAATTATGAGATAATATAATGAAAAAAAAAATTATCTGATTAATCAAGACAATTTACGACGACAGTAAAATGAAAAGGTTTTTTTATTATTATTATGTAAAGCAATGCGACAAGCGAGACATTCACTTGAAGGTAAGTAAGCATTCACGTGCCATTAATACATAACCCTAGTTAGAATGACTTACACTGCGCCACATTATGCTGGTCGACTTAAAACATAAGAAATTAAGTTTTGTTACCTAAGTAATATAACTAGCTACAACATTCTCAAACGGGAATACAGTACTGTTTGGCGGCAGAAATAGAAGCTGTGGTGGCACCTACCAGACGGATAAACGATCTTTCGTTTAAGAATTTTCTACTTTTGTAAAATTTCACCTTCGTGTGTGATAGAGTCTGTATAAGAGATGAATCTTATATAATGTTAATTGTATGCACTATCTACGCGACGCCACGTTATGATATGCATAAATGGTAATACTACCTTGTCTATAGAGATTGGCCTATTAGCTTTCGATATTTGTTATTATATTTATGTACTGGCTGTTCGATACCTTAATGAAATAATATTAGAAGTCCTTAATTTCTTAGCTAGGTTTCCACTAGTGTTACAGAAGTCAGTGTCCTCTCCCAGGATTTACCATTAAATTGGTATAGAGTGTGAAAACGTGGAAAGAAATTTTTTTTACTATATAGTTATAATAAAAGAGAAATAATATGATTTAAAATTATAGGAATAAAACTGTGAGCTGTATAAAAAAGCATTGGAGATTCCGAACTCGCATTGAAGTGCCAAATCTCTGACGGGACAGGAATTTAAATCATCGTCGAGTTATTGATAGTTGGACGTTCTTCGTATTTTATTTGACGGTTGGTTTGATATACCCACAGCAAGGTTGTTTGAAAATTTATACGTTAGTTTAAAAGTTGTGAACTCCGTTCTGTAAATTTGGAAAACACGATGGAAATGGAACTTTTATAATTAGTTGATAGACGCCTATAGCTGGGCATAGTCTTCCACAAAAAATCTCAACTCCAATTAGTCTTATGCAGTTCGCACTTAACGGTTTCCTGTGACCTTCGCCACTTTGTGGAGGGCCTTCTTGCATTACGTCGGCTGAATCGCAGCCGTTACTTTAGGACCTTACTCCATCGTTGGTCGTCAATGCTTCAAGCAATGTGGTATACCCGTTGATGTTTAGCAATCTTTTTAAGTCGCTGATGTTAATTCTTTTCCTTCACCTGATGGTAAGTGACACGCTTGCCCATAACAAAGTGGAGTTGATTAGGATATACACTGCACCAGATCGAGCTCGCCGTCTGAGATTAGAGTCTCGTTACCTCAGTAATTACACTAGCTATAGTACAAATCCATAGTTTTACTACGGATCTCTTCTGATTCGATGGTACAGGGAAATAATTATAGCAATAAATAAATGTTAATATCGTAATAAATTATGAATTAATTAATGTTTTATAATATGAATTGTTCGTTTATAAATGTATGTATGTACCAGCCTACGTACGTCCAATGCATGCATATCTGTAACAAAGCTGCTTAGGACGTGCGATGCAGAACAAGCTTATAATATCTGATCATATTAATGCAAACCAATGAATGTTCATTCTATAGTCTTGTTTGTGTATGCGTTTAGTCTCGAATAAAGATCTCGCCGGACATCTATAAATGACTTATGCTCGCAAAAAGAGTAGACAAACGTTTAAATATGTTACGCGGCATTTCGTAATCCCTGAGACATGCGAAGTATCTTTAAACAGTTTGATTTGCTCTTATTGAAGTTAATAATTTCATATTAAAACAATAATCAATATCATAACAATTACACATGTATATACAATATATATAATTCGTTATCATTACAATGACTACTTCTTTTGATAGTTTGAAAGTACTATCGCCAACGTCAGTTAAAAGCAATTGAATCTTTATACTTAATATTATACTTTAAACTCTTTTTCTTAGATATATCTTCATATCCCAGTTAAATCTTTACAAAAATCACTGTTATTAATATTTCATTAAATCTACGCTTAATATTATAAGAATTAATCGGTAACGCCCAAAAATTAGGTTTGACTATTGATGATATATTCCAATTTACGTATATGAGACAGAGAGTGAATACATTTTCAAAAATATTGATTTATGATACATTCATTTAACGTCATATTTCATAAGATAGTGAAATATTTAAGCTGTCTAGGCGGCTACCACCAAAATAGAATCCTACGACATATATTAAGATGTTGGATTTCAATAGATAAATCACTATCATTATTGTAAAGGAACTGAATAAAATATCATAAAACAAAAATATCTAATAATTTCAAAATTAGATCATTACTCGTTAAAGGCTTACAATAGGCATCCTAATAGATGGTTTTTAGTTTCGTGTTATATAAAAAAAATTGTATACTGAACTGACCCGAACGACTCGGATTATATTTTTGGTAAATTTTATTATTAAATAAAGCATTTAATATCCGACCAAAGGAGGAGGTATTGAAAGTATTGCATCCGGCGTAGCCTCTACAATAGCCGGAATGTGATTGTCCTAATATAATAAACTATATTTGAAACAAAAACGATTTAACTTTTTGAACACTTTCAGCTCTTCTAAAGCTCTGACTTAGACGTTAGTTATGACGTTTTAATCGTATCACCCTTAAAATGTGTATCTGTCTTAAGGTACTAATGGATACCAGGTCCTATGTTGTGGAGTTAGATTGTTGGTATCCTTTCATTGTAAACCTACCGCCATAACAGCGTTATTACGTTTTCTGGCTAATTATATAAGAGAGCTTAACTATTCTGGATAAACATGCTGTCCATGGACTCGTCCTCACTGTAATACCAGATGAAATTTGGACCTAGCTCATAGTAGATAAAAAGTTTTTTTATGTTTTGTTACTACTGTCAAGTGTTATGAACAGGAGCGATTTACTCAAGGCTCATAAGCTTTCCTACTTACATTGTGGAAGACGTCATTTCGACGAAGCTTTTTTTTTTACATCAAAAAGGTTAGTCCTTGATCACGACACCTTCTGGTGGTGGTGGTGATGTGGTATATGGTGGTAAAGCGTAGTAACCTAGTAACAACTATAGGATGCATGAGCGATGGATGCTTGGAACGAAGCGTAAGATCGAGACAGCATGCATGAGCGTAACCGAGAGGGATATACTAGGAAGATGAAAAGATACGTGTAGCAATGGTGAATGTGCTTATGGCTTTCTCTGTTATAAAATAAAAAAACCAGTGTTTTTTTAGAAAACGATCCCTTTTATTTCCACATCCTCAGTACCACCCACACAGCCTATACGCTCTATTTTTGAAGACACCGTCGTATTAGGACAGGAACACTGACGTAGGAAAATTGTTTAACTCTTGCTGTTCTTATAAAGAACGAGAAGCTAAATATCAATTAGTCTTTTAATTTGTGGAAAGTAAGGTGGGGGAGGCGCTGGGACCACGCATGCCCACAATAAAACGTCCAAGTCTCGGAGTATTCTTGACGCGCGTTTACAACCCAGTGGGGACGGTTAACACGTTGTAAACGCGCCCCTTTTGATTTATAAGTTTCTTATTATTCGTTATCGACTTTGTCAGCGATTAAATTATGTTAATGCGTAGAAACACTTGTACTATAGTTCACATAATAAATTACACCTTTAATAGTGGTGGGTCTCTGTTGCCAGAGACGGCAGATACCATTGAAACTCCTATTTCAGTAGTTTGCAAACATAACTGTGTCCCGGTGTAAATAGCGTTGCAGCTAGTGAAATTACTGGGGTAACGAAACTTAACATATCATTATTGTCTAAAGACAACAAGTACAGTGTAGTACTACATACATTATCCTAAATCGCGTTAAATTATAGACAGATGTATCAATTAACTTTGGGTAAACTTCAAGTTCGTCTCGTCGCTTCATCGAATGAAAAAAATAAAAAACTCTTGAATGTTCTCCCCACCCACTGGTGGGACATTTTCACAAAGAATTAGTCAAAACTACTTATTTACCCCACTGAATAATTGGTTGGTAAAACGCCGAATTGGTTTTTAGCAACATAAAACTTTATTTTAGTTTCCAAATAAGTTTAACGGTTAAATATATAACACGAAGAAATTTTTACAAAGACATACCATCGTCTTCATATTATTTTATATATTTATTCCTTATGTATCACATAAATAGACACATATGTATAAAAATTTTATTGATTTTATGAAATTTAATATATAGTACACAGGCGAACTTGAACCCTAAAATCAGTTATCTTCTACCAACATAAAATAAAAACAATTATAATGTATGTATGTATGTATACAATGAAGCAGTAATAATAATTAAAAAAAATGTTAACGCAAATATGCAACATATTTGGTTTTGTCTCTTATCTTTCTTTCTAACTTAACAAAAATGTTGTGTGTTATATATACTTCATTTAAAATAATTAAATGAAGTATATAACATAATAAATCAAAAAAAAAAGAGGGGTGTGCGTAATATAATAAACACTCATACTAAATGACCTTTAGCGGTGTGAAGTTTTAAATGTGCACATGGAGGCAGAACTAATAAGCTCTTCTAACAATTCACTTTTAATTAACCGTCAATTAATTTGTTTTAACTAATGGTTATGCTCCAAAAGCTGTCGAGCGTTTACTTTGTCTATAAAAGCTACTTTATACGTTATTTTGTTACTTTAAAGTTAACCGAATACTACATTTAATTATTTTTTTTCAATGAAACTGTGAAAGTTTAGTTTGTAATTTGGTCAAATACGGTATACCGTATTTTGAATTAGTTAGTTCCGAATTAGTTGTACTTGTAGCTTTAGTAGAACTTGAGGTTTTAATAAAAACACTAAGAAACCGGTAATTGCCAATAGCAGCTTTAGTGGATATGTGATATGTACTGCGAAGGGGCCAGTAGAGTGGATAAATAGCCTTGACTCTTTCTTTGAGAAAATTACCCTTAATCTCAACAGTAGGAGCATATCGGTGGTAGGTCTGATGTCGAAAACCGTTGATGCAACCATAGATCCTATTTCAGCTGGCTAACAGTAGTGTGCAAACTTTACTGTGTTCAGGTATGATGGGCGTTGTAGTTAGTGAAATTACTGATGTAACGGACTTAAAATCTCTCCAGGCGACCAGCATAAGGGTGCTGCGCACATATTCTTAACTGGCGCCGGGTTGTTACGGGCAGGAGTATCACTTACCAATAGTGGTGTAAGTCACGCTCATCTCTTCGCTTCATAGAATAAAAATAACATAACAGGTATGTTTATTTATTTATTTCTTCAATAACTAACTAGATTAAATACACCTATACAGTCCGAATATCTTCTGTCAATTCTTTTACATTTTTCCGGATGTTGTATTGCCACGTCAACAGTATTAGTTATATATAAAACAGGTGTTAATAGAAATAATAATTTCGAAATAACACTTGCGAGCACTACTTAAACATGCAATAATAATACGATATTTAAATAAGTTATTTATAATAGCAATTACAATCTAATAACTAGTTTTATAATGTGAGATAAACGTCGATGCTTTTATTATAATAACTAATACGCAATCATAGCACGTTAGAAGTACCGCTAAGTAAAAGACTTATTATGATAAAATAACATAAATAGTACTTGGATAAAGTAACTTAATTTTATGACTTATAACGGAGTGCAGCTGGTTTATCTCTTGATTATGTACTGATTTGATTAATCTTGCGTTAGAATTTCTGGTCCATCTTTATAAAATTCGTTTGCCTTACAACGTACATTTTATTATAAAAAAATTGACATTTTTATTTTGTTTATGTCTTTATACATCTTTTAGGATTAATCTCTAATGTCAGTTGAAAATTGAGTAAATAATGATCTTGGTGAAGCAATTATTTCAGATCACTTAGATAAAAGTGGATAAATTAGTATATATTTTATTGCCGTGAGGGACAATAGTTTGATACGGGTATAACTGTGGTCCTCTTCAGGGTAAGCTCCAGCTATCATGGTGTACACCCGACACTGCTGGATAGCCCTTTTTTAGTACTCAGGATGATGATGATATGAGAATATACCGTTAGTGGTTGGTTCTGTTCCGAACTATGGGTCCCCAAGCAGTGAGAAAGTATCAGTAAGTACAAATCACCACACAATCCCCCAGTTCTTTACGGAGATTTTTCCTCGATAAAAGAAATATATTTCATTATTCATATTAACTGCTTGTTATATTATTTAAAGGCCACGACGGATATGAAATATTAATACGATTATACATAAATAATAATTATGAACAAACATTTTAAAATATTTAGGAGCTGTGTGAATTCTTGTGGCAAGTAACTACAAAACAGTTTTAATTATTCTACACACACACAGCATACATATTGGGTTAAATGTCATATTATTTATTAGTGTAGTTAATACAAAATGTAATATATTTAAAAAAACTTTATGGAAAATTTAAAATAAAAACAAATACGAAGCGTTAAGTATAACTAAAGGATGTTTAGATAAACAATAGGGTAAAAAAGAAAGTAAAGCATTAAAGACGAAATAATAACGTTACTGATTACATGTTTATTTATAAAGTTAAAGTTTGTTAGTAAATAAATGTCACTATGAGACTTACGCCTAAATAATTTCTTCGGTGTTATATCCATCGGGTACGTTAGAAGTGATCGCGGTGTATGCAACAGGCGGACCTCAACCGGTGCAGCAGGAGGAGGCCGGAGTACAGAGTGACTATCATCGCGCAATTACTGCGCATATCGTTATATCGCGCCAATGATAAATGCGAGGCCGAAACTGATTTTTGCGAGGTCTCCGCGCGACCTTCGCAAAAATTAGTGTGTTTTGCATAATGCACGACGTATTTACATTATCTTGTCGCGCGGATATATCGATAATGCTGCTTGATGATAACTTCTTGAAGATAACTCGCGAGACCATAAGGAAGCGACGGAATTGTGGAGCTACAACCTTGCGGCAGACGCTTCCTTAGCGTTTACTATTAGTGTTCTAGTTAATCAGTCGTGTGCCGCATTTTTGCTTCATGCTGCAGTGAATTGCTATTTTTTTTTTAGTACTCGAAGCGACGAGACGATCTGGACGTTTTCCTGATGATAAGTGATACATCTGGCTATAAAAATGTGTCGCTAGTTAGGATGATATGCACTGTGCCAGATTGTGCTCGACGCCTTGAGACATATCATGTTAAGTTTCGTTATTCCAGTGACTTGACTACTTGTAACGACTTCTATACGGAGCACAGTAATATTTGCAGTACTGTTTGGCGGCAGAACTAGGGGCTGCGTTGGTACCATTTTTTGTAAGAGAAAATCTTCGAAAGACACCTTGTTTCTGGGGAGCAGGCAGTGTTATTTGAGATCTTTCTCCAGTTAAACCTGCTCGGTGGTCTCCAGCAGCGCATTTGTAGAGGCCCAGGGCCTCTTATAGAACGCAACGGTTTCTCAACTGCGGTGTGGTAGCTAGACGATTTCTGGCAACAGAGACCACCACTACCATCAAATCAACACTGCTGCCTTGTCGGTTAGAATCCACATTCGGATTAATTATTTGACGATCATTTTTCTACTACTACTATTACTATGACATGATACATCAAACAGAAGTGTTGATTATTCATGAGACGAAACAAACGACCTTCATTTAATTTTTCCGGTATTAAAACTACGCTGAATGTTACAATATATATTTCAAGCTATAAGAGAATACGTCCATACTAAACTCGAATATAAAATAATTTTACTTTTATTCTAAATATTATAAGTTAAAAAATAGCTATGTAACATTAACATTAGTACTTGCTTATATATTTACAGAGAAATATAACATGTGCAATGTACAAGAATAATTAATTTAAGTGAACACAAGATTTACATATTTTAAGAGGTCTCATCCCTACTAAAAATTTAGACCATAAATTAAAAATATTAGAGTTGATTTTAAATATTTAAATTTGTGGTTTGATTTTTTTAATCTATAGTTTATCACTTGACCTTAGCTTTAAAATGTGTTAAATGATAAAAACGCGTCAGTGATGGTAGAAATATGAATATTCAGGCTTTCATATACTGATGACAGTTGGAACACAGAAATGCTGTTATGATTGCCGACAAAAAGGAATTCGATAGCTTACAAGGTAGATTCAAAAGTCTACCATCCAATCTTTACCACGTGTGGCCTTAGAATCGAACTAGCGACTTCCGTGTTAGGCAAGTGTTAAGCCGCAGCGCCACGGAAACAGTTGAAGGCTGATTACTAACACATTAAAATTACTAATCAATCCCGTTATACAAATTTGTTTAAATAAATTGTTAGAAAAACTATACAAATATTAACTTATTTTTATACTTTAATAAGTTAATGATATTTGTTGTATTAATATTTGTTTCTTTTTTACATATTGTTTTAACATTAAACCTGAGACATATTTTGGTTATTTTTGTAAATTTTTAAAAAGCGGTCTGCAATTTTTTTTTTTGTTTGATGTTTAAATGAAACGAAACAGACAATTGTTCAATTGTCTGTCATTTCTACTTTTAGTGATAAAGTGTTTTTTCAAATGTATTAACATTTAAACTAACCGTTTGGAACATCTGTTCAGAACACTGAAATATATTTTTCCTTCAAATATTTCGTAATTTTAGATGGTTCCAATTATACATGATTCTAAAACATTTTTCATGGTGGCTGGTGGAGCTTGGTTAGTGGTTTTGAGTTATCGTATTTCCGCAACTGAAGATTTAACGAGGCTTAAACTTCCGTACAAATTGTCGTGCTTTCCGTAATGTCGCTAAATTTGGCGACAATATAAGAACGCTATATTATCATCAGATTGTATTACGGTGAGAATATAACTAAAATACTATAAACCGTGTCGCGAACCTATTTAAAGATATTGAATTATTTCTCAAGTACTCAAGATTTTTTCTTTAAATAAATTCTATCTGTTGCAAAAAAGATTTTTCAAGGCTCTTTAAATGGATATGGCGTTGTATCAACACAACTTTGTAAAATGACACAATCTGTACAAACAGCACGATAATTTAACATACAATAACAGGTGTTATCGCTTTAACAAACACACAGCCAGCGTTGGTAACGTATAAGCTCAACAACACTAACAATTTCCACAGTCTATCGAGAGCCGCTGCGATCTCGATACAGTTTTGCGATACATGTAGTACATTTGCATAATTACAAATGGCATACCATTTAACTGATTGGGCTTTCAATTGAATTTAAAAATCAAAAAATTTCATACGCAGTTTTTTTTTTGACAAAAGTGAAGTGTTTGTAACAGGTAATTACATCGAAGGAAAGCGATTATCATTCAATAATCTCGCTAACCGCTAACCTCCGTTCGTCGGAGAGGTTCTTTCAGAAGAAGAAGAGCCTCATTCATGTTTATTTATTGTATTACCTGTATTTAGAAACTACCTACATGCTTTTGTTATGTGATTGACTATTAACAACAATCAAAAATAAATAAAGCAATGAAATGAATAAAATATAATGTTTTTCATCTACACGTAGTGATACTATCTTTAAAATATAATCAAAAATTCATCGTAATCATGTTAATTATAGACTAGTAGTGTTTGTAACTGGATATATAATAAATATGTCAGCACCCAGTTCGTCTATCGCATACTGTTCTAAGTGCCAGATTTGATTCAGTATAATTACGTCAAACACAGCAGACAACGTCGGGAGGCGATCCGTCCACTGTCGCTTCGTTAGGGTTATTTATGCCGCCATGCGGGCGGCAACAATATCACATATTAATTATTTGACGGTACAATACTAGTACGTTCTTGGATCTTCAATCTATCGCAGTACGGGACTAGCCTACTTTCCCGTGGGAACTTTCGAGAATAATGCGCGCTGCTTGTCTATTTATATTTAGTCTGGACTGCCTGATACGTGAAAGAGAACTCGTTAATGTATTCTTACCGCACGGATTTTAAATATCTAAGGCAACAAAGTTACACTCTACTACACGACAGTATAAAGTTTTAGTCACCGTTACAATCTTTACTACACGGTAAGCTTGTGTCGTTAAGTGCCATTTAAAGTATTAAGTAACTACTGTTTACGTGGAAGAAAATTTCCTGGCGAATAATAAAATTACTTAACGAATGTTAAATGCCAATAGCAGTCGGCTAAAAACGTTACGTTAGTGACCTAACGGTAAATAGCCCCTGCGATGTAGGGCTCTTCCGAACAAGTTCGGAGCTGACGGCTGACGAAATTTAATAGCCGTCGAGATTCGAAGCGGAGCAATTAGCAAACGGGATTATTGGGTACATAGGCGTTATTGCAATCGATTCAGGGTTGGAGAAACGGATGCTTTACGGACGCTTATTGTACATATTGAAAGGCTTTGATCATAATCACTACTGAACGTACTTATCAATTCATCTATTAATTTTTAAAATAATATTGTCTTCATGTCCTTAAATTTTCTGATATTTCATTTAGTTTTAGTTCTTCATATAACAATGTCCATAATGTATTTCTATTTACATAAACATGAACACGATGTGAAGTTATCTATGTCTACGCTTGTATGGTAACAGTAGTAATATATCGTAATTTCGTTATAAATTATTCGCTGTATAAGGAAGTACCTTTTGAGTGAAATAAAACGCTGTTTACAAGCTGCAGTAAAATACATTGTTGCGAAGCAACCGCGTTGAGGTAACGGTAGTTTTATTATGAGATCTTATTGAACTGCTCTGTTTAAATGATCACCGTTTAAACTCTTGTAATATCTCGACGGCGGTTAAAGTTTCAGTTATTACTTTACCTTACAAAATTCAACGAGTAGTTTTATGCTACGCGAGTGTAAATAATTTTTTTAATATTTTTAAATTCATATTTTTCATGACATTTCTAAAAGGCCGTGGACCCGGGTTCAGGAGCTGTAAGAGTCAGAATGACTACCAAGCGCTAAAGAGAGATGACGTTTTTAAATTCAAATATTCTCATTTATTTCGAGACTTCATGTAACATAAATTAGATAATACTTTAGAACCGGAATTACAAGTGTTGTTATATATGTAAATATGTTCGGCGTTAAACAATAAAATAATATAAAGCTCTTTTGTTTAGTTTAAACTTGTTGGCAGTGCATAACTTATATATCACAATTAAAATATACGACTTGTAAAGAATTATTAAAACATACCTGAAGAAATACTTTAGTAAAATAATCAAACTTACAAAGGACACAACAACGACCATATCTTAATTTTTTAAACGTTATTATTGAAATCAATAATAATGATTTATACAGAACTTGGCACATTCTTCGTGATTTTATAATGTATTGCAATGTTAAAAATATTGAATTTTGTTATATTTCTCTAATATATCTTTCAATTTTAAAAACGATCGATAACGTTAAAAAAATAGAAAACAAATTTAAGTTTTGATGGGGTGAATTGTTTTTCGGCAGTGTGTGTTAACGTGGGATAGAATAGATGCGGGCCGGGAGATTCGACCCGGTGACCCACTCCCGTGCCCACTTGATTACTGCGGCTGTTTCAATTGGATGAACGTACAAAACACGGTTAATGTTTAATGCTATTATGACCATAAACTTACAATACAGCGATGCCGCGTTTAATTCCGGTTCTGTAAATGTATGCAGCGCGGCGCACGGCACGAGTTGGCAGTCAGTCAAAACTTATCGACCGTGGATTTATTACAGGTAAATATTCTATGAAACCGCTTTGAGCGTTTTCATTTGTATTATTAACGAAAATAATACAAAACTTTATTAATATTCATTTAACTTCAAATTAAAATATTAACAGTAAAAAAGAGAAGATTTAACAGGTTTTTTCCAGACTAGTGCACTTTACCACCAAAGACTAAATCACCGCTTACTATCTGGTGGGATCTTAGCTGAGCGCATAGCTATAAATTAAAATGAAAGAAACTTAAATTCTACTTAGACATTACTATTGTAACGGCGAAGATTTTATTGCCTCACTTGCTGCAATATTCAACAAAGGTTTTCAAACAAATTATAGGGACTAGTTTTACTTTTTATGATTACAATTAACTACAGTTCTATTCTATACTACAGTCCAATTCTATAGTAAATAAAAGAACCTGTAAAATAATATATATTGTACATTATGTGTTAAATAGAAACGATTTAATTTTTGCATTTTTTTTTCGTTCTAAAGTACTTGTTAGGTACAAGATTCACCTGGATAAATATAATTGTATCGCGCTATAGTATTTCATGACATTTTCAACGAAACGGTCTGTTGAACACTTAACTTGTCGCCAAAACATATTCTAACAGAGATAAAATTACTCCTGAAACGACAGATTACGTTACTCTATAGAGACTTACCGTAAGGAGATACATGAGGTGTGGCGTCACACAAACTGCACGTCGCAGTTGGCTTACCTGAAAGAAAAAATTAAAAAGTACATTAAGAATTACATATATACATATTGTAAACAATAGAACTTTATTTTAACATTAAAAATGTTAACAAATATGGTGAAATAATTAACCTTTTATAACAACGCTATAAAACTTATTTACGTTAGTTCCAACTAACTATTATATCGATACATGAATGAATGCAGGAAATAAAAGTTCAAAGATTCACAATTCTGACTAGGAGTGAAGCGTATTTATCATAACATATATAAATCACAAGTATTCGAAGATAACAATTGTTCTTGCGATGTCATTATATCTATAAAAAATATCATTTATAGTTCACTATACTCAGGTAATTCAACCACTATGAACAATCAACATTTTCAGTTTTCGATAACAGCCGGTCACTATCATACCTTGAAATAACAGAACAGCCAATAAAAAATTAAACAACTTTTCTTTTCGTAAAATATTGTCATAAGTTAAAATGAGACATACCTAGTATTTATTTAAAATAAACCAAAATTATAGTAAGTCGTTTCAAAAAAAGAAATCCTCTTTGAAAAACATATTCTTAAATAGAACGTGTTATCTGTTATTTGATTGATTAATCTATCTCGCTCTCACCCATTGATCGACATAGATAGACTGTTGTTAACCCGAAAAATAGAAATTGTAATCTTACAAGATAATTATCCTCGAAACGTCACTCCATAATTAGTTCGCGTTAATTGTTATTTTGTTGATTAATTTATCTCCCTCACACCCATTGTATATACTATTGTTAAAACGAGATGCACCTAGTATTATAACCCGAAAAATACAAATTGTAAAAAAATAACACTTGTTATTTAATAACAGAAATTGGTACCTGTTATTACCGCGTAACAGTAACAGTAATAACAGACATGTTCGTCTTTTTATAACCCAGGTCTAATTCTGATTCATGCACAATTTATAAGTGTACCCCATTTTATTAAAAATAATAATAATAGAATCTTTAAGTGAATGATATCTTAATTTTTATGAATATCAATCGAAATAATTTTTTATTAAGCTTTCATACAAAGGAGGATGAGGAGCAGGATATTTTTCTAGTGTCTATTATAAAATTGCACCGCATTCAGCTCATCTACACTATAAATAGGGTGGTAATTCTTATTACCCTAGTCAATTTCATAATTTACAGCGCCTTTCAAACAGCCACACTGTAATGTTCTAACAATATTATTTTATAGTCGAAATAGGTTCTGCAGTGTTATCCAGCTAAACAATAAAAGTGACCTACAGCTATTTTAAATGTATTTAACCTAAACTACAATTTAGTAATCAGATTGAGGAAACTATCCTAATCTTCTGCTTTTCTTTTCAATAGATTTAAAACAAATTCACTCCTTAATATCATCAAACCATTTTTATAGTTATCTTCCAATTTTCCACAACTTTAACCCTATCTAGAATCCACTATGGGAATTCATTCTGGGATCCTTTTTGCATATATTGGAAAAATGTAACGTTTCGCTGCGATTGTTAACTAACCAAAAACAGCGTAAATGTAAATGATTTTCAACAAAGCTGGGGTAAGGGTAAAACTGATTAATAAATGATGAATGTAATCAATAAGGAAAGGGGCATTTACAGCGACCTTTGATTTTAATTAATTAATAATGCGGTAGGAGTGATTGCGTGGTACGATACCAACACAATGAATAATGCCGGACACGAACGTGCCTTCGCTACTTTTTATGTCTTATGATATATAACAGGGACCTAGTTTTACTGACAACCTTTGCTACTTCATCATAGACAGAGGCACGAGTGTCAGAAGCAAATAAGAACTGGATATCCTATCTCCCTAAACTTATCCAAATAAAATGCTTTCAAGTCACTCGGAAGTTATTAAATTGTGCTGAATTGAAATTAGCAAATTTACTTTTATGTATCGATAAGCACAGAGATTTCGGGTATGGTATACATACATATATATTAGGTCCTTATATATGAAATAAACATTTTGTCGTACTGACCACTTTGATCTGAAATATCTCTTCTTTGGTTGAGAATTCCAAATTCAAATTTATAAATTCATTTAGCTGGCACATTTGAGTTTTGAAAACAGCCATTTGTTCATTTCTCATTATTTTTTTCTTTGGCGTCGCTTATTACCGCACAATGGAAAACATAAAATATCGGTATATTTACTAATACGAGTTCTACCGTGGCACCAGTGCTGCAGAAACAGCTCGAAGGAGTAAGAAATAGTGTACGGTGCGGGTGTCGCAAAAGAAAGCACGGTATGTTTTTGGTTTCAACATCCCCGTTCTGGAAATTTCGACCTTCAGAACCAACCCCGTGGACGGCCCGAGATCAAAATGGAAAATGAAAAAAAAAACCCTATTGTGGAAGCGGATCCATCACAAAGCACTTCAGAGATAGCTGCAGCCTTCGGGGTAAGTGACAACACTGTATTAATTCACTTGAAGCAAATCGGGAAAGTAAAAAAACTTGAACGATGTGTATCTCATCAATTGAGTGAATCGAACTTGCAAACACACGTCGACTGTGTTACTTTGCTCAATCGACACAATAATGAAGGGATTTTAAGTCGAATCATTACTTGTGATGACAAGTGGATACTGTACGATAATCGGAAGCGCTCGTCGCAATGGCTGCACCCTGGAGACCTAGCCAAATCCTGCCTTAAACGAAAATTGACTCAGAAAAAGTTACTTGTGAGTGTTTGGTGGACTAGCGCCGGTGTCGTTCACTACAGCTTTCTAAAATCTGGCCAAACAATTACGGCAGATATCTATTGTCAGCAACTGTAAACCATGAAAGAACTAGCTGCTTGTCTTTTCTGTGTGCTGGTGTCTTTTCCACCAAGAGTTTCAAGTCTAAAAACCACAATGTCTGCCAAATGCGGGTTGAACTATATGTGTCCGAAAGCTTTTATTTTTAGGGCATATCGGTTTACTCACGATGTTATTCTATTCTAGAAGTACAAACTCAGTGGATTATGATCTCACCTTTTGAAGTAAACTCTGTTACTGGTTCAATAATAGTAATTTTTTTGTTATCCATGGTATTCACCATATTTGAAACGTTACTACCTGAAAGTAGTCACGTAGTTTTTGCAGAAGGAATATAGTGGGGCTTTTATCCGTTATCCACAACCGTTACAACCAGTTGCTGCATCTATGCCGAAGACTTGAACACAAAGGGAATGACTCGCAACAATAGAATGACAGGCATCAATTGTTGTCTAAAATTTCGCATAGCGTCACGTTGCCCGCTGGTTAAGAGTTTATGTCGTTGTAATTAATATAGATTATAATGAATTTTTTATCGATTTTCAATATTTTAAGAATGATAGCTAAAAAAAAAAGAATAGGTTTTTAGCTATTTATTTTAAATTGGATGCAAACGTTAGTTTTTGGAGTAAATACGAGAGTGTTAATGTTGTGGTTACTATTGACGTCTAGTTCATGACAAACGAAGTTTTCCCAAGCCCTCAAGCGCATTCAAAGGTCAATTGTTCGAAACGTTTACAAGAGGACAGTTTCTATCTCTACAATACTCATATTTTCGTGATAACAACTCACTTTTACTGAAGTGGGTTAATAGAACAATGACAGCGATAAGCAGAAAACAAATTTTTTATTGATAAATTTCATGTTTTGTTATAATACTTAATAATTAATGCTACAGTTATTCACGTACAGAATTGTCGTGGATATAATGATTGATTGAATCAATAAAAAATTGTTATAAAAGGGGTTCTATGACCCTATCAGTTTTTTTGTTTATATTAATTATTATTTTTTTAAAGATAATTGTAAGAAAATGTTAAAAGTAACAATAGACATTATCGATAATCGTTTGCCTCTAACGAGTAAGATGTTGAGTTAAATCCCGAAGAACCTTTTACTGTCCAAATTGTTATACTAGGGTATAACAATTAAAACGTAAATCTCTATGAAGGTATAAAAGCAAAATATTAATACAGTGCCACCCCATTCCAGTGTTGCCCGTTTAGTTCACAAAGGGGGGAAGAAAAGCCCGCGCTCGACTGATTATTGTTTTACTTTACTTTTTACTGCGCTTCGGTTGGCCGGAGGCGTCCTTAGCGAAGGGTTATTTCAGTTACGACGGGATAACTAATTAACGCTTACTAGGGTTCCGTCGCCGCTCCCCATCTATTTCTGACGTGTTAACATTTATATGGCGGTTACTTTGGTGCCCCAAATAATTCAACATGAAGAGCGACTCAAAATTTTCGCAATAATTTGTTTCAAATATAAACATAATACATTACACTTCGAAATAGACCATTTAAAATGCCTAGACGATAATACAACGCATATAAATAAAAAGTGGGCGTAAACTATAAGAGAGTAATTAATTGGCTCGGGGTAAATTAGTTCCCGCTAATAGTATTACGTAGATTAATTGAAAACTTCTTGTCATCACGCGGTGTGTGCAACTGACTCGTCAATGACTACCTATTACCATAAGCGCTTCAACTTGCAAGTTATTGGATGCTATATGAAAATAATAACTTCGTATTTTTAACTATCTCAACAATAACTACTGCCGCTTTGAAATTTGATTGGTAGTACGGTTTTCGAAACAGATAAAAAAAAAATTTCACCCTCACAATAATTTTAAGCCATAAGAGCAGTTCACTTTCTAGTCTCTTTGTCATATATACTGTGAGAAATTAAGGTTAATAGTTAAAAAAAATCCTTGCAACTTAAAGCGTTGTTGTTGGATGTCAGTTCACGAAATAGAAACGTTGCCTAGGGGCTGGTATTTATCGCTTTAATGAAATAGACCTTTCGAGATTTTGTATATAAAATTTGCTTTATATTCTACAAACAGAAATAATTATAAGCTTTCCCTGCCTCCCTGTAGCGGCCTTCGGTAGTGAAATAAACCGGGTCACAAATTCACTAGACGCCTTATAAATTCTTAGTTGGGCGAAACTTTGTTGTGACTTAACTTATTAGTACGTGAGAAGAAAATTAAACATGAATATTATTAAAATCGTTTAAAATTCATGACAAAAAATTGTTTAACATAATGTATTTTTCAAAGACATAAACCTAGACTATTTATGGGTATAAATGTATTGTTAATATCATTAAAAACCGCTTGACTCTTTATAATACTAAAACATTATTTAACAATGTGACAATGCTTAATTAGAAAATCTAAGTATTTTTTTAATGTATCGAAATAAACTTACTATGGTCAGTGTTCTCTTATTCCATTTAAAGATTATAGGCTGAGAGATGAAAATTTGGGCTAAATTACCAAAACCACGTTAGTTAATAATTTCTATGTGATTAATATTTTCACTGGTTTCGTTGTTTCAATAACTTTCTTACTGCAAAACGATTGACGTAAATAATGAAGTTATCGCAATGAGTTAACTAAATAGTATTAAAAGATAACACTTTGATCGAGTGGACGTTAAAAGAGGTTAATGTTTTGTACTGAAAATTTTATAAAATTTTTCATTGATTTCAGAATTTTTTTCAGTATCAAACCGTGAAATTATTACATGTACTATCTTTTTTTCATTATATGAAGTCAACTATTTACTTTCTACGACTAGTTTTCCATGCATGATTATTCATAATAAAAATATAAATAATTTAACAAAATTAAGTTTGACCGATTTCAATTTGTTTACTTAATTATTTATGTCATCATAGTCATCATGGAGTTCCTACCGCCATATAACTGTTTAGTCTGATTTACGTACACTGAGCTCACTGTGTCTTCAAGTGTTGTAGTGGTGTGCTTGGTATTTGATTTAATTTTATTGCCGGGATCCCGAGTCGGTTTGTAAATCACTGTTGTATTGAAATATTCTCAGACTGTTTATAGACAACATAATGAATACTACGTGAATGAATCTTTTATATTTACGTGAAGTGAAATCCGTTCGGATAGGAGCCAAAATGCCGTGACATTTAAAATGTAATTAGGTGTGCATATGGCTGACATTCCGCGAGACCGTTTCGACCTTTAGCCACTTGCTTTAGCATGATTGTGACTGATGGATAGTAGTTATGTTAGTTATATGCTTTAAGTTTTACTTCTCCACGTTTTGTCTTTCAACAACATTTCATAGAAGAAAATTAAATGACACTTAATTCTATTTTTTATAAAACATACAAATGTAGATCATCATTAGCCGATAGACGTCCACTGCTGGATATAAGCCTCCCCTAAAGATGTCCACATCGATCGGTCCGGACTTGCTCGCATCCAGTAGCTTCCCGCGACCTTCGTTTGTAAGGGTTTATATAGGGGATTTGGGCCGTTTCCTAGCACGCGGGTTGATGGGAGCCAGAGCACTCGTTTGTTGAATAGTACAGTACAACACAAGCAGGTGAAGTTGACTTGTGTCCCGCGAGTTGTTGTGCGGTATCCCTTACACCATGAAAGTAAATAAGCAACTTTATTTAATTTTGTATAAAATTCACTATGCTAGAGCTTATTAATAATTATTACCAAACTTTACTTGAGCAGTATACACACATGTTGCATATTGGTTGTATGTAGTAAGTAGAATTTAGTATAAAGGAAAACAAAAAAGGAGTTTTGGTATGAGTATTGAGAAAATCTCCATAGACAATTACAAACATAATTTATTACTCTGACGAGCGCAAATACGATGATTATATATGAAAGTGTTACAGCTTTTAAGTTTTTTTTTATTTGTCGAGGTAAGGAGACGAGTAAGGCGTTGGTGGTAAGTGATACACCTGCCCATAACAACATGGGGGTAGTTAGGTGCTCAGCATATCAATACGCAGCATCTGATTGTGATGGTTACTTTGATGCTAAGATGTTGTCTCGGTACCCCAGTAATTTCACTAAATACGAAGTCCTTTCAACGGGAACATAATAATGTTTTGCACAGTACTTTGTGGCGGAAGAAGCATTACCTACGGTGGTACCTACCTACACGATTTCCGATAATAGAGATCTAACACTAGTAAGTAAAAAAAGTAAAATATAGCCTCTGTATTTTCTCTTAAAAATTTAGTTTCATTTGTAGTAGTTAATTAGTACTCAGTAAACTTTGTAAAATTACTGGGGTATCGAGATTTTACATCTCATATGTCAAGATGTATAGCAAAATGATATTATGTATATCATCCTTACTAGCCACATTGTTATGACGCGATTTATCATTTACACGATGGTGAATATTTCGCTTCGTAAAATAAATAAAAAAAAATTGTTCAGTGTTTTTTTAATTTTGAATGAATTTTTTAAACGCCGTAAAAAATATTTAAACGTGGTGTATGTGTTAATAATGTAGTACGCAAATAAAACAGAATAATTAAAGAACAGTTGTATATTTTAAAAGCGCATAAAGTGAGACCACGAGTGCAACATGCGTTCAGAGCTCCTACGTAACATGGCACTAGCAGTTACGAGGTGTGGTTTTCTATTGTTTGAAGTTTTATTATTATGTTTAAAAAAAAACCACTTTAGTCAGGTTTAACGGATAACAGTAAACACGTTATAATAATGAATTAAATGTAATTACTATTGCGGTGGTCGACAGGGTTGCAAATAATGGTTTTGTCTCGTAAAGTAAATGAAAATATAATTTAGTCGGACGATAAAACAGTAAACACTATTAATATTTAATTTGTATTATTAAGATTTCTACGCTAATAAAATATTTATAACACAATATATTCCTAAAACGACTTTTAGCCTTCCCACTTAGCCTTCGCTGTAGTTAGGAAATTGTTTTCGACGAAATTCTAATTCTTCTAGTATGTCTACCAACAGCTACTATATGTATAAATAAGCACGAAGAAAAATCATATATACAGTTATTTTAAACAAAATGAAGTTAAGTACATTGTTAATGAAAATAGAGGACAGGATATCACAGGACTAATTTTTTTATTGCAAAAGTGCTAACTTTAATTTTATAGAATCTAAAGTAAAACCAGGGTGTAAGTGGTAAACACAATACATCTTCACAATATTGTTATAGAGCTAGATTTATATAACAACATAGGTTAGAGGAATATCCTATAAGAGACCTATGTAGACCTAGTAGTGGTGAGTTTCTGTATTTATATAGTAGGTAGATACCACTGCAGCTCCTATTACAACCGCCGAACAGTACTGTGTTCCGATTTGAAAGGCGTTGTAGCTAGTGAAATTACTAGGGTTGTGAAATTTAACATCTTATCTTAAAGCGACGAGTAAAATACAAAACAGTGCTGTTTATATTATACTAACTAGAGCTAAATTGGGTAGGTGTTTCACTTACGAGCCAGTCGAAAGTTTCGTTATCAACACTTCGTCAAAAAAAAAATGTTTAGCAATAGACGACAATTGTGAAATAATGATGAGGTTAGCAACTATCAAGCGTGTACGAAAAAACTCTACCACTATACTAATTCCACTAATCGTAGCTACATAATAAAAACAGGGATATCCGTGTTACAAGGTGAAATTAGCTATTGCATTTCAGATTCAGATAAACAAAAAGAAAAAGCTAGAATTAACAAAGCTAAATAATATATTTATAATTTGATGTTTTTCACATTGTGTTGTATCAATTTCATCAGAGAGAAGAGTATTTTAGTGGCTATAAATGGACATAGAAACAGAGGCGAAGTTGAGAGCGAAGCTGGATTCGCTCACGGATCTGCGCGAGGTCGAAAACGACATGCCGGACTGGTGTTTACGATATCTATCGCTCAGTTGTCCGTAGCTGGGTGCGAATTGTCGTACAGTAAATACCACTCCAATTCTCTACCGACAACATTCTTATAGAAAACGAATCGGAAACCTAAACTGTTAACTTTGACAAAAAAAACTAACCGATTCATGTATTTAACGTAATAAACACTTTGAATGTCATGTTTTTATTACTGAGATAAATCATACTAACCGTTATAAAACTAATAATTTTTTTCTTTATTCTATAAGGAAACAAGGTGAGCAATTAATCTAATAGAAAAAATTCTACTTGAAGCTAAGTAATGCCCATAACAATATAGTGCTAGTTAGAATGATAAACACAACAGCACATTGTTTTTGTTTTGCGATACAAAATGACAAGTCTCGTTAATCTATTCATTGTTCAGTTTTATTATAAACATGGTTTTCATTTTAAAATTAACAAATTTGAGGAGTCAAAGTGTCTAAGTTACATTACATAATTAAATTTTTCCGAGTGCTGTGCGATGGTTCTTTAATTCTGGGGAACTTGTATTTAGGTTAAAATGACTAATTATCTGACCGAAGTTGGATTTACGAGTATAGAGCATTATTAGACTAGCACATCGTTCGCCTGATATAATTGAATTATACTCATAAGAATTGTTGCTGGTGTAACTAAAAGTCCTGCGATATTCTTTACATCTCGGTAAGAGTTGAGTAAAAGCCTTGACATATACGAAGAAACCAAAAAAAATAACTTCTCGTTGTTAATTATATTTTTAACGTTATTAGCTATTTTAAAATCGGAAGACCCAAATCCGTGGTGTTAGGTGTACCAGGCCTGTTATGATGAAGGGATGCTTACTCTACAAGCGCGATACTCACCGACGCCGTAGCAATCGTGAAGCGTATACAATGGATAATCACCTAGTTTGAACAGGTACGCGGAGAGTAGAACTGCATCATGCCTTTGGTCCACTTGCCCAGGATGATGAGCGGTCGGCCTCATTAGTGAACTGATCGAAAAGTCCGTGCTCCCTTGCCCCGGTGCCATCCACCCGCTCGCGCTGCACAATTTGCATTCTTCTTTCATTGTCTCCGTGTAAATATAAATACTATATATCCGTTTTTTTTTGTACTCGGTTTGTACTGGGCACTGATAAATCACATATAAAAATATCCAACTTGCTCGCACATCACAGAATATATCACAGCAATGTTCAGCGACGTCCCTTATTTCTCTTCACGCAATCACATCACTATTTCACAGAGCATGTAAATAATTGTTTACCCAAAGAGTTAACTCAATGTAAAGAGAACGAACTTAAAATCGTCTATGGTCTCTTTTGAACGTACTCGCGATGTAACCTTGAAATAAATTCAAATTTAATAGTCTGTGGGTGCAAACTAAATATAAATAAGTAACGCTAAATATTAAACGCGAACCCTTTCCATTGGTTTTAAAATTCAAATGAGCGTATACCGTATGTCACTTAGCATATTCTGCTCTATTTGACCTTTTAAATCATTGAAATGTCACAAAGTGAGCCGAATCCATATTTCAGTTTTGCAACCCATTACGTCATGGCGCTACACCGGCTGCTACAATGCGATTAAACATTTACATGAAGCTGTCAAAATCCGTTCGTATTTCTAAGTGTGTTTACAGCCGATTGTGTATTATGTAAACGAGCTAGTTATATACCAGTTTGGTGTCAGAACGAAGCTGCATTGCGGACTTACCGGGTCAAAAAGGTGCATTGCTGTCGCGAGTTCAGTTTCATGCAAACGATGCGCTAGCTCATTGCCTAATTGCGTTTAGCAACCTCGTATGCAAACGTAAAATTTACCACTATATAATTCTATAACGGAAGTCCTCGACGTTTTAATATATGGCTACAGTCGTTCAATATTAAAAAAAGTATTTCTAATTAATTTTTTTCTTTAACAATTTGTACATAGAAATAAAACAAATAGGAGCATTGAATACACGGAAATGTAGTAAATATATACAGTATGTGCTTAACATATTGAAATTTCTATCAGCTACCTTCATCGACGGAATAAGCTTATTCGGGAAAGAAGTGAAAGAAAAAAAACTATCATGTAAATACATATATACACATACCTACAATATTAAAATATATACAAAAAAAATTCCGTAAATTATAATATTTTAATAGATAAATAAACAGTTATTATAATACAAAGATAACGATAAGAAGTGCTTCCTAACGCCTAAAATTGTGCATGGATACATTTACGTACTCATGCACAGGGCCATGTATAAACACATATATGTGTTATATATATTATCGCTTTATGTTCGATAAAAGTTTTTGCCGCGTTAGTTTCGTCGGAGCCGTAGATGTGGAGAGTATAACGTCGCAATATGCAGGCGGCCTTGAATTGGCACATAAACAAGCGTCACGTGTGCCAGTGGAAACTCATGCCCGATCATGCAACGCGTCCGTTTTTCCACCCACCTTCCATATCTAATCGTTTATAATTTTTTTTTTCAACCATGTTACTTAACGTCGGAAATATATTTAGATTATTTTTTTTTTTAATTTACGAAGCGGCGACGAGACGAGTGTAACGTTTACCTGATGGTATGGTATACACCATAACCTCACCATATTGGTTCGATATAATAATACACAGCATTACATCGCGCTTGTTGACTCGAGACAAGAACGTTATTAAAATATATATATATTTTTAAATATGGACGTTAAAAGAGAAATTTATTCTATACCTAGTTGTTCATTAGTTTGTTTAGTTTTTTAGGACTTAGGCGCAAAATATGTTTTGTTTTATTCTACGAAGCGACGAGATTACCTAAACGTTCATATGTTGATCACATACTCCTCACCATAATATAGCGCTCTGTAGGATATAGCACACAACACCACATTGCATTCGTCGCCTTCAGATATGTTAAGACCCGCTACTCCAGTAATTTCATTAGCTACTACGCTCTTCAAACCGGAACACAGTAATGTTTGCACACGTCTGGCGGCAGAAATAGGAGCTGCGGTGACAACTACCTAAACGGTCTCCGGCAACAGAGACACCTACAACCAGTACGTTAATGCTTTTTAAATTTTATTAATAGCAGCAGCTACTTCGATCGATTCCAAAACGAATGAAATAATACATTTTAGGTACATGTTCGGACTATCAATGTTTGTATACGTTTCGTTAAGAGTTATATATTCTTTAAAAACCGTTGGGCTAAGCGAATGGCAGTATAAAAAATCTTCGAGAATCTTCGGTAACACTTCCCGAAATTGAAAAAAAGGGCATTAATAATAGGTGTAACAGCACGTGCGATCGCGGGGTAGGCAGCTGCTATGACAGCTGGTGTGGACGGAAGACCTTCCTCCCCTTCGCCCCGTCACCTCGCCCCCACCCCGCACGGTACTACCTGCCCCACAACTTAACTCACGACCGAAGCTAATTCAAGTTCTTTTTTAACGTACATCAGTATTCAACAAGCGTAACATAAATATCGGCCCCTAATTAATCAGATCCTTACTTAATTATACGAATTAAGGGACGTTAGACTGCAATAAATGATGATTAAATTCGGACCCTTGGGATCTAAATGTCTCTTTAGTTTCCGTCAGATATTTACTCAACAAAACTTATGTAAGCGCTCAATAAAAAACAACAGATGAAAACTTAGTTTTTATTATTTTTTTTCTTTAATTACTGTAACATAAAAATGTCATTAGTAGTAAAATTACTATATTATTAACAATATATAAGTTTTTTTTTATGTAAGAATGATTATGTTCAGTGAATTCCTAATAAGGAAAACGAGTTTATATTTCGTGTTGTTGTTTATATAACGGCAAGGAAAAAAAATTATACATGGCTATTAAAGATACAATCAATGTAATGAGGCAATGTTTAGAAATAATTAGCGGACACCAAGTGCAAATATAGTCGTAAAAATTAACTGAAATTTGTAAAAATTGCGTACACATTGTTTACTATCAATTAGAATAAATGTTAAGGTTTTCCTTTGTAAAGTATTGGAATGTTTAAACAAATCTCATTCGAGTTATTTGAAATAGGACCTTGGCCGATATTTTAATACTGTTTAGAATTAAAGCAAAAAAAAACTATGGTGGAGTATAACTTGACATAATTTAAATTAAATTTAGTATAATTTTGTGCGTTATTGCCAATATCAATCCCAAAAAGGTTATGTTGATGTGTATCTATCAAAATCAAATAGCACCTCAGTTCAATGCGATTGGCAGAGTGTCCTGGCGTTAGCCCAATTTGTTTTCGCTACGGCCTAGACTAACATCGGCCGGGCCCAACATTATTGTGATTTATTATTATTAACTAACGGCAAACGTCCTTCAAAATTAAAACAGTCGGCTACTGAATAATATTAGTATTTAAATATCAACTTTTAAAAATTGTTTGGAGCTAGTGAAATCACTTCAGCGAGAGTTCTCTTATCAGGAATGTAAATTGTCATTATCGATTGCCATATCGGCGGCAAAGCGATAGCTTAACTCGATACTTTCATTTTGCTTATTGCGTATTACTTTTATTCCCTAATCTTATATCGTTATAGCTAAAAATGTTATTAAAGTAATCAGTGTTTCTTATACTTCATTACGTTATAATGTAATTACTTATTACGTAATTATTATGTATACCAATAACCCAAATATTTACTACTGGTTACAACATTAAATATAAGATATTAATATTAAATTTAAAACGTGCATATTTATTATAAGTGTACACAATATTTACTATAATTATTGGGTTTAATCAGTTTAGTGAAATGGCAAATAACTGTTCAATTCCATAGTTTAAACTTTTAAGATAATATGATTTTATAAATATTTTCATTCTTTTGAAGTAAGGTCGATTGTTATGAAAGGAATCATATTGTCAAAATTATTCTGTGTTGTTATATTTTAGTTAATCACACTACATATTAAACTATAAAATGATTAACAATTTATGATTAACCAATCAACAACGTGGGTAGACAAAGATATTACTTTAGACATATATGACAGTGTAATATGAAAGCACACTTCAGTTTCATAAGAGTTTGTTTATATAAGCAGAGCTTACGTAAATGCCATTTAGTCGCGGTGCAATAACGAACCAATAAAATATAGCTGTTAGAGCAGATTTTAATGTGTTTACAGACAAAAAGAGACTAATAGAAAATTAATAAAGAAGTAACAAAGGAAGTAAGACGAACGGATAAATCGAAAATGAACAATGTGATCCGACTCGACCCACATACAACAGACGTGGAGTAGAAAGGAGCTTTGAAAGAAATCTTCATATTGGGTGGCTAACGCTCTAACACAGTTACAAATTATTAAAAGCGATGGTCACGAGAAGATAATTTATTTGTGTCAACTCCTGACAATAGATAATTATTAAGAACGGCTACAACCGTCTATGTAGTCGTCCTTCCGTTAAAAAAGATCATAGATGTTTTAATCAAATTACGTTAAACTCATATAGGTGTGACGTTAGACTCTTTACGCGAACGGCACTTGGAAGTTTTTATTACAATTAAAGTAAACATTATAACTATAAAAGTTTAGATTCACTTCGATAGATAAGAATTGTAATTGTACAAATGAATTCTGATAATATACCTAAGAAGTTTAGTTTACGCGATTAGCTGGGTAATTGATATGATATTATGGAGTGCATTGCAATGTGAAATTATTTGCGATAGAAGTACGTTGAAGAGGGCCGGAGGGCAGGGGAAAGTATGCCTTTCACTTTGCCTGCCTAACTCTACACTGTATTAAACAGCTTAGTCCTACTTACACAAGAAAAAATATCCAATAACATAATATTTCTGTTTTTATTACATTAAAGTCGGAATTTTGCACACATTTGAATTTTCAGGAATATTAATTAGTATTGTATCTTTGCTCTACTATATGCTCAAACTAAGAGCGCATTTAAACTAACCATGGTCACCTATGAAACTAATAGCTCTTCCTTCTTAAAGAAAACTGTTCGTGTTTAATCTGTTTTCTTCATTATTTTTTGATTTCTGTTCTCTCAGCGAATTTAAAGTAAATGAATAGTAAAAAAACTCGATAGAAAAATATACGACACTGGAAATTCTTTAGCAGTAACAATTAGGTTAAGGATTTAAATTTATATTTAATATAAATAAATGACATTATTATATGTTCTGACATTTTATTTTAATTCAATGTAAATTTGAAATTTAAATTTAATTAATTATTTATGAATGGTTTCATTGATTGAGGAAAAAAGACAAAGTATTCTGTGATATTGTCGTAGACAGAGAGACTACCTTGGAAAATGATTTAGTATTCTTTAATATGTACATAGGTTTAGTTCCTTTCCAATTCGCATTGCTCAATAGTTGTTAATTAGTAACTACAGTTACAAACGGAGCAGAATACGAAATTGCCGCCCGTCTGAACTATTGCTGAATAAAAGGATCATTATTTTATATCATTTGATATTTGACTGAAGTAGGTAGTAAATAATATAAATTTATTACTTTTTTACATTCCTCTTTACGAGGAATCGCATTTTCCTCCGAGTTATTGTTATTTGATTGTGTATCTGGACAATTTTATCTTAAATTAGTGCTGCCACAAATAAAACAAGTTTGAAAAATTATAACCAACCCGTTATATGATATGAAATCGTACATCTAAATGTTTTATGTATTTGACAATATTTCTACGGCTTTCTACGTAAAGTAATAAAGATTTAGTGAATTTCATAGACTTGCACCTGTGCTAAAAGTTAAATATATTGAGCTAAAATGTAGCTGTAAATGATTAATTTTACGTGAACAAGCTGCTTGGTTTGTTTGCGGATAACTGCGAAACTGCCGAGACACACTCGCCCGCTCAGATTCAGTACATAGATTAGCCGTGTGCCGTCCAAATGAATACTTAATAGGTTGTTGACATTCCGTCAAAATGGTAATGCGACACCCGCGTTCTGTCTCCATGTACGCAGACGCACCGCTTATTTGATAAGCCCGAAAGTAATACAAACGCTAATACACCTACGTGCCGGTTATCCTAGATAATTTCAGTTTTAGCAGCTTAGCTAAACAAACGGAACTAGTTCCACATAATACGAGAACATTCGCCGATACGGCCAGATCAGCGAGCGCCTCTGACACCGCACCGGTATATACAGTGACATCTAGTATTTATTTACATGTATATAGGGAGTTTTATATACAGTCGAAACGCACACTTAACACTTTGGCACTACACGACACTAGTTTTCAAACGACGAAATGAGTTTGAATCGCAAACGGAAGCACTGCACCGGTTAGTGCGTCGTGTTTACTGTTGGCGCCGCGCTTTTTTTATCGGGTGCGCGAGACAAGCGTCCGCCGGCGTGGTTGACAGTCAACTGGCGTGTTGTAAGGAAAGCTGCGTGGTGGCGCGGCGCGGACGCGGTGGGGCGGAGCGGGGCGGGGCGGGCGCGCTGCGCGGTCGTGGTGACGGAGGGGCGTGAGGGCGTGGGGGCGCGGGGGGCGCGGCACACCTGCGACGGGAGCGGTTCGACGCGAAGCTTCCCGCTGAACTACGCAATAAACGCTCGATAAACTTTCTCATTAGGCGCGCCTAACCGTGCGACCGTAAGCTCGTTCCTCTGCTTGGTCTCAACTGCAATGCAATGCGACATGCAAGCGAGCGAGCGACTGATTCACACTTGTTCGCAGCGAGCAGAGCTTTCGCCGTGCCTCGTTTTTCATACTAACCATGCGCCGGCGCAACGTTTTGCATGTTAACGCAAGCGCAATTAGAATATTTGTATCAGCTTTGTAATAAAGCTTGTATTAAATGTCAGACACTTTGATGAAGAATTAATAAACAAAAAAATATAAAATACTGTTATTTTGAAATTTTATAACAATATAAAGATATCGCTTTACACCTATTAGTTATTTTAAGGCCGGTGAAAACGATTCCTGCTAAGAAAACATGTTTATATATTTTTTTTTGTATTAACATTCCTTTTGTCCTTTACGGGTAAGTACAAGATTCTTATGAAATACCAATAAAAACGCTGTTCTTGGAAAACATTGGTTCTTTATAAAATCAAGAAGAAAAAATATGCATATACAGGTGACAGAAAAACTAGGTAGTCTACCTTATAACACTAATCAAGTTTTCTTCCAACAGAGCTGTGATTAAAAGAAATAAATGAAACTAAAATGAAGATAAGTGAATAAAAGGAATACGATTGAATAAACTTCTATATAATATTTTGGAAATTGGAAATATATTGCACTTTTTCTTAAACAATAAATGTCTACGAGCGTACTGATTAATAAAATTAA
Organism: Ornithoptera priamus; assembly: GCA_029034505.1. Taxonomy (NCBI): domain Eukaryota; kingdom Metazoa; phylum Arthropoda; class Insecta; order Lepidoptera; family Papilionidae; genus Ornithoptera; species Ornithoptera priamus. The sequence continues at coordinate 6,593,136 of JARDWD010000833.1, read as the reverse complement.
TTAAGAGTTTTTTTTTGTATTAATGGCAAATAAAGTAATATCAAAGTGAGTACATGTTCACGGAATATGTTCTCCTTTAGAGTTACAAAGTTTTATTTGGAGAGAATGATATCAGGAACAATATTTAAAATATTGTTATAAGCTTAATGATACAACAATCAATATATAAATGTATTATTCTCTGTCTACCTAGTCTTGGATAATGCGTCAGTCGTAAGAAGTGCGCTGGACAAGAAACGGTGGAAGCTGATCTTCCGCTCCAGACAGCAACACTAGCACTGAACACGATCCTCAGAGATGAGGGAACGACCGTAGTGAGAGAGAGATCTAGTCCTGAACCAAACATCACTATATCGGATTTTTATGTGGTGGTATAACAACAGAGAATGACCATCTTTCAACAATCTAGAAGTACAACGGTACAGAATTACATGAATAGTGTAAATATCGTAAAATGTAAAAACTTATGTAAAACTGGTGCGAAATATAGTTAAAATTGTTGAATAACAATTTTCTGTCAATATCAAGGAAATATTTGTCAACAAATTTAATAGATTGAATATGTGTATTTTATAGGATAGGAAGCAAATTTAACGAGATTTTAGTTTTATTAGATTTAGTAATATTTTTTAGTCTATTATTACAAGTAGCGTTACTTTAGTTGAATTACGTATGAGTAATAAACCGTACGTCCTTGCATTTGTCGCCACGTGTTATCAAACACGCGCACTAAAATATTTGATTCATTATCTACGGGTATCAAGTAAGTTTCTTTCCTTTTTTGTTGGGTATTTTATAATTTTGATAAAAAAATTTAAGGTAATGTCGTATTAATTCTATTTGTATCCGGCTTCGTCATTTTATATCATTGGACACAGAGCAGTCAGAATAAAAAAAAATCAACTATAATAATTTCATTGGGAATAATATTTACAAATGAATATATATTTATTTGTATACCAGTAATCGTATTTAACTCTTATATCCTCAATGCCAAGAAGAATATCCTGGCTATAGAATCTATACCAGCAAACCCGCTTGCCGCTACCCGTTTGCTTTTCATACTCTTTTCAAAGGGGGGTTTATTGGTGGTATAGGTCTTTGCTGCCGGAGACCGTCTACCACTACAACTTCTAGTTCTGCAGTGGTGCCATCGTAGCTCTTATTTATACCGATAAACAATAGTGTGCAAATAATATAGTGTTTCTATTTGAAAGGCGTTGTAGCTAGTGAAATTACGGGGGTAAGCGAGAATTAACATCACATATTTCAAGGTTACGAGCATAATGGGGTGCTATGTATATCTTTCTAACCAGCGCCTCGTTATTATGGGCAAGCCTAACATATATCATCAGTGAATGGGTCGATCGTCGCATCAAAATTGTTCAAAGGAGATGGCGGCATACAGAGGGCCTTGTGAAAAGGCTTCATGTCGCACAGAGAGTAATGAAAAGAACTTTGCTCGGGGTTTCCTTGCGTGATCGGATCAGAAATGAGGAGATCCGCAGGAGAACTAAGGCCATCGACATAGTTCTAACAATTGCTAGCCTTAAATGGCAATGGGCAGGACACATCGCTCGAAGGACTGACAGCCGATGTGGCACCAAGGTCCTCGAATGGCGACCGCGTACCGTAAGACGCAGTATTGGCAGGCCCCCGACTAGGTGGTCCCACGATCTGATGAAGATTGTGGAAAGCAGCTGGATGCGAGCAGCACAAGATCGATCGATGTTGCTATCTTCGGAGGAGGCCTATGTCCAGCAGTGGACGTCTGTCGACTGATAATGATGATGATGAAAGGAGATGCACTTTAAAATGAAGATCTATCTATTCAATTTATCTTCTAAAATTAATGAAATGACGTGAATCAAGTTGTTTTGAATGGTTGTTGAACGTTTGATGGCCTAATTTTTGTTAGTTTGTATCACACGACTTACAAAACGACCGCTAAGTATAACTTACACACACTTTAACCAAGTAACAGTTTTAAAACTCAGTCAATAAGTTCGACAGCAGATACAATTGTAAGACGTACTTCTTAACTTGAAATTTGACTTAAAAACGATTGGGTAGACGTGGCAGATGGTTTAGTTCACTTTAACATTCTTAGATAACTTACACGTTTTATAAATATTTTGTAGAAGAGTTTTAACTCTTTTATCAAGATGTTTAAAAAGAAAACGTAAGATATCACTTCACATATACTTGAACATATGCTTTAAGTATCCATGTTCTTGGGTTTTATTAAATATCCGAGAAGATAGATCCTAATAACTTTACACATACGTTAGTTCTGTATTGGACATGATATTTTTTTTATATTTTATAATGAGTTAAGCATTGCTGGGTGTGAGCGGAGGATCGAACAGTGTGGATAGGCTGATGATGATAAAATCGCGTGTTAGCCTTTAGTTTGGAAATGCTAGAAATAACCAAGAGAAAAGTGTTAATTCCTTTTTTTTTCATTGTTTTGCCGTACATGGTACAGGAAGCAGATTTATAGCTAAATTCAACATGCCTAAAATTTACAATTTAAATATTTAAAAACACTTTTTTAACTATAAGTAGGTTTTAAAAAAAGGACAACTGATAAGTTATTTAAATGTGTAAGATGAAGAGGAATTGGAACAGGATTAGACATTATATTATATAACAGTTGAAAATGATGAAGCTGACAAGTTGCCATGTGACAACGGCTTGGTTTACGTTGTTAACCACATGGTTAGAACAGGATTAAACGACATAGAGATCCTTTCATTATGTCAACGTGATATAGTAGTCAACTTCCGACTGGCAATAATCATCATTGTTGAATATTGAAAGATCTAGTTAATAAATGTAAGACGAAACTGTGTATTCTGCTAACTGTTAAGTTACGTATAAATCGTAGGTTTGTCGACAGTACGACGACAGGAGTCACTTTGCAGTTAAACCAAACGACAGTCAAACGCCGCTGGCGAGATGTCGCGTAATGCCCGCGGATGTTTTCATTATCAAGCTCTACCCGCGCGGTCCGACCATGACCACGGGTAACCTTCGCCAGTTCAATCTATTTAGAATTTAAATGGTTCCCTTATTACACATTTAAACTATACGAACCACGTACAAATTGAAATTAAGTAAAATTTGATTCATTAGTAATTAATTTCCACGAGTTAACAAAGGTTTTATGCAGACCTAGAACATTTACAGTTTCAATAGATAACTAAATCAATGTTTTATCTAGGAAATCTATGTAAAAAATTCAGTGGTCAGTAATCTAACTTTTAACTACCTTGGTGACACAGCGGTTAACTTCTCGTAAAATGTCTCTGGTTTGATTTCAGGACCACTTTTTGAAGTTTGTTTAGAAGTGGATTTTTCGTATTCTCCTGATCACTTACATTGTTATAAATTTGCCGATATAAAAGCATTTCGATGTTTCGACTGTCAACATATTAGACATAAAGTACTCTAGGCGAGCATGCTTCACCATCCATGGCCTCATTGCCATTTATCACTGTGATCAAATGTTACCTATTCTAAAAAAAATCATTATTATCAGTGTAATTCACAATAACAATATATTTTACGGTCACAGCCTAGGAGCTAAGTGAACTCTATAATTTGATGTCTATTTAGATAGATCATTCATTAATATTTTCTCTTCTCATTTGGAAAATCGACAGTACGAAACTAAGTCGAGCGAAACTAAGTTTTTGTTATTTTTTTTTTAAAGAAACAGAGAATGTAAAAACACAATGTTCCAGTCAGCTGCTCTCGCGCATACTGTCTACGTCGTTACACCTACATAAATCGGCCTGATATATAACCATCCTTTACTATCAAATAAGTTTCCCCTTAGGGTAGAAGAGAAGACAGTAGTGAGGCGATGTTTACAAGATAACGGCAGTATTCTTAAAATCCGCGCATTATTCAAGCTTACAACACATTTTGGCAGCGAACGTGAGTAGCACAGAATTGATCTTTAATAATAACTACGTAGCAAATATTAAAAAACAATAATAAAACAGTAAAAATAAATTAAAAAAAATAAATTAAAAAGTTTTAAGTATTAATATTATTATATTATTATTATTAATAGTAAGGAGTAATTGTGATAAGCTTCAATCAATCTATGCAATTTATTTAAATTAAAATGTTTGTTTGTTGTGCCAAAATAATAGTTTTTAAACACAATGTTTACATGGCATTATAACCCAATAATAATAATAATAATAAAATTTTGTCTCTCTGTTTGTTATGCGTAATTTTCGAAACGGATTGACCGATTTTTTGAGGAATTTCCACAGTTCGCCGATGTTGTAAGTGCTAACTTAGACTTTTTATAAAAATACTTACTATCAACAAAGTATTATGAAGAAATAAAGTGATTACCTACGTTGTTTAAATAAGTGATTTTGTTTAAAGTACGCTGATATTTATATTTATGTGCGGTTTTTATGGTTTCATAAGGCATATGTGGATGTGCTTTACGAAAATACTGTTCATAATTATACTAGTTGTTGCTCGCCAACTTGGCAGTAATATAAAATTGAACTTGAAATTTGTCTGAAATATTCTTTGAGAACACCGCAACTACAACTGACTTTCTAAAGCTACCGTTTCTATAACAACCGCATAAAAAAGGAAATGAAAATGTTTATAAAAAGTTTATTAGAAATAAAATGATTAAGGATTTATGAAATTCTTAAAATGAATAGCCTATAAACTACAAATCATTCCGCGTCGAATGGTCATGTATCATAACGATACGTTCACTAGCTTTCACGTGATTGGAGAATAAACAAAACCCATTTTCATTACCCTTTATATATATATATATATATAGATATATGTAAAATTTTGTTAAGCACGTAGTTGAGTATGAGTAGAAGTATTTAATCCCTTGTCTTTCTAGTGTGGTAATGAGTTAATATCTTTTTGTTGAGGTGAGCTGAATCATATATCATCTGGTTTGAAGTGGTATTTACACAGAGACAGTCAGACCGTTAGTCAATATATCGTAATTGTTGTGACATAATGACTTTGTGCTCGGTTTGCTGGACGTTGCATCATTTCATGTTGATAAAAAACGGGTTAGTTAAGTTATACAGATCATTCAATAGCAACTTCTATTTTTTTATCTACAATGGGCTAACACTTGATCTTAATTCACATGGTATAAATGACAGTGGGGTGTAAGGGGTCCCGCACAACAATTCACGGGACCAAACGGGAACAAACGAGGCTTTGGCTCCCACCGACCCGCATTGGGCCAGCGTGGTGGGAAATGGTCCAAATTTCCCCACATGAACAACTCCTACAAACGACGGCCATTGATGTGCAGCGGTACCGGAGGCCATGTTGACTGTGAAGGTCGCGGAAAGCTGTTGGATGCGAACAGCGCAGAACCGATCGATGTTTAAGGATCGATCTTTGGGTAAGGTTTATGTCTTACTGTGAACGTCTACCGGCTGATGATAATAATGAAATGTCAGTAAAGCCTTGCATGGTGAGGTGTGCTCAACTAGAATACTCTGGTTCTCTTATTTTGAGAGTCCGGGACATTGCAATAATGTTATACAGACATGTTTATAATATGAAGGTAGTAGCTAGTAAGACGAGTTCGAGAAAATCACCATCTTTAACCAAATTTCACGACGCGTGGCTTCGTGAACGAACCAGAGAAGTTTGTGGTACAAGGCAAGCGCTAAGCTACTTCGCCACGGAGACAGTTAAAAAAAAACATGAAAATTCAAGTGTAAAAAAGCATGAATAAAAAGTCTGAGTAACTACCATATAACATTTAAATTTTAAGACGTTCATATCTAAGAAATGCCGACCAACAGAACTGGTTCTTAATTATGTGGCAAATGTAATTATAGTGCAATTTAATTTATGATCACGTCGAGGTTGGGAGCGTAGAGTGGCAAGGGTCCTTAATGACTTAATAAATATCTCCGTTCCTAGGCAATCCACGTTACTGCAACCTCATTTTTTCCTCGCTATATACAACAGTAGTAACATTTTCAGTTGCTTTAACGTATCAATAATAAGCTTATTTTTTTTAAATAATTCGGTAAATAAGTTATATTTAAAATATCTGTACATGTTTTGGTTTTAAGGAAAAGTGGCAGAAGGTTTAAATCAAGTATAAATGAATAAATTGTAGATTTACTATTTGTTTTATAAGAGTTTTTGTAAGTAGTCTTTGTTACTTATTTATAAATTTTAATTGTTTCAGGCGAATATGTCTCTGATATGTCAAAAATATTGAAATATTAGGTTGGGGAAAAAGTTTCTTCGCATTATTTAAGAAAATTCAAAACATATTTTAATATAGTTTATTTATATTTAAATACAGTATGTACGTACCATTTTGTTTGATAACTTTTTGCCATCTTGTAGGTAGGGAGATGATCCCATTGCTATAGAAATTTTGGGACTTGTGATCAAAATACCGCGACAAGTGGTTTTGGCAGTCCTCTCGTGATGTTAACCTGAAGCTGCCTAAAGAATTCTGAAGAGTCCGAAACAGGTGGAAATTTGTAGGTGCAAGGTTAGAACTATACGGCAGATGCATTAACACTCTCTTAATTTCTGCTGAGTGGCTAAAGATGTGCGAGGTCTAGCGTTATCATGATGAAAAACCACACCCCTTCTGATGATTAATTCCGGCCGGTTTCTCCCAACTTCTTGCTTTAATCTCATCAGTTGTTCGCAGTAGAGTTCAGAATCGATGGTGCTACCTGGTGGTAACACCTCATAATGAATAATGCCCTTCTAATCCCACCACACACAGCATCACCTTGTTGCGAGTTAACCCGGGTTTCGCCATAGTCTGTGAGCCTGACAGGTCTTTGACCACGATCTTTTTAGCATGTTCTTGTCGTACGTGATCCACTTTCCATGACTAGATGTCAGCTTCTTCAAAAATGGTTCGGCTTCATTACGTCGTAATAAAGAATCACAAACGAGTACACGGTTCATTATTAGGTTTTTTTCAGTGAGGGCGTGACGTACCCAAATATCGAGCTTTTTTGTATACTCAGTTCTTTTCAAATGCGCCAAAACTACTCTATGGTCAATTCCTAGTTCTTCAGCTACGTCGTAACTACTGATATGCCGATCTTGCTCCACTTTTTTAAAAATGGTATCCATTTTATCCGTAATAGAGCGACCAGAGCGACGTACATCTTCGACATCAAAATTTCCGGATTGAAAACGCTTAAACCAAATTTGTATTATTCTCACAGACACTGCACTAGGTCCATAAACATCGCAAATTTTTTTCGCGGCTCGCGTTGCGTTTTTACCTTTTTTGTAGAAAAATTTTATAATGTATCGAATTTCTTCATTAGATTCACTCATCTTGACAGTACAAATATAACAAATGAAAATCACACATTTTTCTAATTTGAATTTGGAATTATGTTCTTTAAAATTTAAACTTTCAATGATACCAAAACCAGCCAGATACAAATAGCATAGCCAAAGAGATTTTATTACAAGTTCATACATACTATAATGCGAAAAGACTTTTTCCCCAACCTAATATTATCTACACAACAATTTATCGTATCTACTTAGAAGTACAGATATGAAATTTATCTTTTGGAAAATGATGAATTCTTGATATTTATTTTTTCCATTTTTTAAATTTTTTTTTCGAGAAAAAAGTAATAAAAACACATTACAAATTTTTTATATGAATATAGCAATTGATACTATATCCTTATCCTATGAGATTGCAGTCACATATAGTTTGTACGATTTATTCATTACTTTTTATATATTGGAATTAAGATAAAAAAAATCTTGTTTCTAATTGCGTCGAAAGGATTTGTCGAGTTGTAAATATATAATCAGGGCGTGTAAAGTTATCTGTAATATGTCACAAGCTGCGATAGTGAAAGGACGATTTCACTCTGTGGAGTAACACGCCGCTCCTTATCTCGCTGTTTATTGTTAGCTGATAATGCGTTTAATGTCGAGCGGTTAAGGTCAGCTGTTATCACACTAAACCATTACGACATTCGTTTAGCGGACAGCATTGTTCCAAACCTATCCTGTAATTCAAGGACAACGTTATTGATAACGACATTTATTTTTATTCCTTTATTTTGGGACGTATTCCGATATTCTTGGAGGTACAGTTTTCCGGGTACCAATAACCATCATAATAGAAATCCGCCGACATAACAACCCCTCTATGTTTCGGATGTCAAAATGGAAAGCCGGAGTATTTAGGGCGAGCTTCCCCATCCACGACCTTATTGTCAGTTAATACCTTATGAAATCGAAGTCAAGTGTAAGTAAACTATCAATCTACGAACCCATTGTAGATAAGATAAAAAGATTTAAACCTATTCCATGATGTAAAATCTTACTTCAGGATTGAAACAATAATGATAAAAGAAAATATGAATCACTTTTAGCAATTGGATTTTTCTTTTTATTAATGATAATCCTAGGAAATCGCAAAAGATTAGACAACAATAATATTTTTTGACAATTATTATCACCGTTAGAGATGGTAAACACTATACACAATTTCACTTGTCATCTTAAGATATACGCGTAAGATATTAAGTTCATTTAGTAATTCCACTAACTACAACTCCCTTTAAACGGGAACACAGTAATGTTTACATAAGTGGTAGAAAAAGGAGCTGCGCTGGAACACATACAGATGATCCCCGGCAACAGAGACTTATCACTAATATTGTTGTAATGCTATACAAATTTGTTTTATGCTCACTTTCCTCAAGAATGCAAGGGGAAATGGGATAACGGAAAGAGGAAGTATCACGATGTATCAAGACCCGTAGAGCGGCGCAAGCAATTATGCGTCGCATTATGTCGCGTCCGGTTGACGCTTTGTGCGCTTGTTAGTACAAGTATCCGCGGCATGCGACGTGGATATAAGCACTGCGCATTTTATAACCTCATAAATAAGAATAAGGTTAATCAGACTGCTTGTCCGTTTGCGAATCACCAACTAAAGTGAAGCGGATCGTGTTCAATACGTTTGCTTCTGTATGTATATTATTACATTTCATTATCAGCCGGAACACGCCCACTGCTGAGCGTAGACCTCTCTCAAGAATCTTAACAGCGATCGATTCTGCGCTGTACATTATTAACATTAATATAAAAAATAACCTGTTATTACTTTGGTATTCGTAACAGTTATAATGGTTAACAATCCAGCTGTGAATAAAAATATTTAAAAAAACGCATACTGTGTTCGTTTATTATGTACCAATAAAGGAAAGCTCTTTAATTATACTACTGTTCATTACCAGAGTATTTTCTAAAAAACTCATTGAAAAAGCTTTACCACTTATTTTTAATATAAGGTAAATCTTGATTTGAATAATTATTTCAAATTTAACTGACGAAAAAATTATTGTTAATGAATTTCTTTTGGGTCAGGCCGATCATTTACCACTACATTAACGGCTACCTCGTGTCGCTTTGTTATAAAAGAAACTGATACACATCGGTAACGACTCAAAGTAAAACGGTTGCTGCAAGATAATGAATGGCGTGATCCGCTTTAGAATCAAAATCGAATAAAAGTATGAGAAGGCCGAGAATATCAAAGCGGGAGAAATGATATAAACAGAATTATCCGGTTGTGGAAACGACTAATACCCTGCAGCAAGTTGGGTTGCTTTAAATCGGCAAATGCGGAAGCCAGAAAAGTAGGGTCGCCATGTATATCTGGTCAGTTTCTGGAAGATTATTATAAAAGTAAAAATTTACGTTATTTCTTAATAAGAATATTTCGCAATTTTAATCAATAAATATAATAACTATTTATGTTAAAATGGGATAGATTTAATGTTATTATATATATATATATATTATTGACTATTATTGTATAAACGGACAGACGGTAAACATGGTGCTGGAAGCATATCAGTAGGCCAGGACCGAACAATTTTTAAAAAAGGGCTATGTTTTCGTCTCGAGTATGTGAACAAAGTGGTCCAGCTCCTCATTATTGATGAGAATAGCAAAGGGATGGAACAATTTACCGGTGTCGGCGTTTCCGTCCAAATACAACGTGAATGTCTTCAATCAAAAATGTCTAGCAGTGAGATGATGATGTGATAAAAAATTATCATCATAAATATATATACTTTTATAATAATACAGTTCCAAAATTATATGTAATTCTAATAGTGATTTGCATTATGTGTTAACTTATAACACCTGTTCAAATTTTCCTTGTATTATATCATATATTTAACAAGTGGTGTATTGCGTGTGACTCGGCGATATGCATAAAAAATATTCAAACATAGAAATGATAACGATGAAATGGTAAAAGTGTATAATAACTTTGTCAACAGAAATTAATAAAATAGTGTGCCACCAAAGCCATAGTCAATGTAGTATAAACACCTCTGCCCCGAGGCGTCTATATCTCTGCCTGTACAAATGGTCTTACACAGTGCGTTGCAAGAACCAGTTTAACGGTCAGGAGCACGGTCCGTTAGTGCTGAATACTGAATCGTTTTTCGTTGTCCCAGCTCTCGGAGATTTTCGAATCAGTCACAAAAAAACAATATAACGGGTATTTATCAGCGATTTATTTAATGATCCTTTATTATTTTTAATGTCCAATCATTTAAAACCATACAGTTAAATTATGTTCAATCTTAAATAACTACTACGTTCAGTGACTGCGGTGGTTAATTGGCATGTGAATTCGTAGCATGTTAAGTATGTAAAAAATAATTTAAAAATGATAAGTAGAATAATGAAATTATGTACAATAAGGATTAAACGATTTTTATAGTTTATATGATCTTAAACAACGATGTCTTAATCTACAAGTACAATTTTTTAATTTGTCGAAGCGACGAGACGAGTAGGACCGTCGCTAGGCGGTACGACTATGAACACCCACAACCATATACATTCAATTATATTTTGCGTGTCACCTTAAGTCTTATTACCCCAGTAATTACACTAGCTACGCGCTCTGCAATCTGATACATAGTAATGAAAGTAAAGTAAAGTAATGAAAAAGTTTAGAAAAACTTACAAGGGTGTTCAATGTTACCCTATAAGAGCTATTCCGTTATAGAAGTATCGTGTAATAGTAATAACTGTGTTGTCTATGTCAGGTGACATTAACACGAGTTCTCGTTTGCCGATGCGATTTATGTATATGGAATGATGAGGACGAAGTAAGTAAACGAAAACCATCTGTGAAAATAAATCGATAAAACGCTGTTACAATTTGCACACTACAGTTTACGATGTAAGCATATTAAAAATTATACGAAGACTTGGACGTTCGGTTCAGGTTTAGAGCCATTTTGATATTATTAATGTAAATTAATTAATAAATTACAATTCTCCGAGGTTTTATTAAATATCAGACGAATATTATTGTCTAAATTTCAATAAATAAGAATTAAACTTAGTATGGAAAAGTTTTACTTGTGTCTTCCTATCAAATGGTACGGAAGTTGTTTTCAATGTTTTTGGACATATAAAAAAATAAGGCTATTGTAAACAGGAGATCTGTGTACTGATGGCCACAAAGCTTTCAGCGCATTTGAAAATTGACGCTAAAAAGAGTAGACGGTACGTACGCAGACAGACATCAAAACATTGTAACACACGGAGACACCAAAAAACTTTTAGCAATAGCAGTCGGCGGTTTGAAGTGCTCTTAACAGACGAGGGAAAATGATAACTTTGCGTTATTTTTTATAACACCGTGATTATACCGTCGTCTACAAGGTTCTGTACAGTTTTTTTCTCTTTGACATAAAATATTATTTATCTTACATATATTTCCACGTACATAAAGAAATAGATATTGAACTTTTGTGTTTGAGAGGGTGAAGTAGTCGTAGATACTAGTAGTCCTTTGTGATTTTATTATGAATAATAAACCAGGATGCGTATTCATTATGCCTTATAAATATTCTCCATGGAGTCGTGGAATACTTCTGAGTACTGCGTTTATAAGTAATCTACAATTAATAACAGTAAGAATTTATATATTAATTCAATTTTACACAGCTGCAGTTAAGTTTGAGAGAATAAGATTGATATTCAACCATTTCAGTGAAATGGACTTGACTTGATCTTTTATATATAAAGCTTATAGATATTAGTACGTAGTCAAATACGTCAATAGATGTTTATTTGTAATTATAAATATGGCCTGGGTAGACTAGGGAGAGTGAATTGATATGTCTGGTGAGTCATAGCAATAGTCCCCGTCTAACAAAGAGGGATCTGTTTTTATTCCTCATTGTGGACCACAAAGAGGTCCAACAATCGAGCATTCACTCTCCGTCGGAGGCATAGGGTTGCGTTCGTAAAAATATTCGTACTTTACGCGATAGCAAAAACAAATTTGAATGAGATAAAATATATACTGTAGTTTGTAGTGAATACAGAGACAATTAAGTCATTTATGTAATAAACATAACAATGTAAAAACAGACATTTATATTAATTTTAAAATATATATTTATGATAATCATCAAGAGTTGCCTTCATCAAACTGGGATTTGGCGGTCAGAATAAAAAACGATTAAATAAATACTTATAATACTAATCTTGAAAAAATTACTAGTGATAGATTTTTTTGTCGAAAATCACCCAGGTAGGTGCGACCGAAGAATTCATTTCTGCCGCTGAGCAGTAGTGTGCAAACATTACTGTGATCGAACGTAAAAGGTGATGTTGATTGTAAAATTACTGGGATGAGAAGGCTATGGGAATGCTAATGGGAAGATATGTTCAGGCGACTAACACAATGCCAGTGCAACATATATCAAACTAGCGTCATATTTGTTATAGGTGAGTGATCACTAACCATGTTGTATTCTGCTCGACTGATCGCTTTGTCAAAAAAATAAATAAATAAATAATATTATTTTACACAAGCACGCACAGGCATGGCAACCCTATGAGTCCTCTACATTTCTATAGGATGCGAGCAGTGGCGGGGCGTCACGTCGACGGCGTGATAAAGCTCCAGTAGATTTCCGAATGCTCTTTCAAACTGCACTGCAGCTCAAGATAAAATTTTCACAAGATATTAACACCAGTTCACTTGATTTTATATCTAAAATATATACGAACAAAACATATTTCTGTGATCTATGATAACAGGTATTTTTTTATACAATTAAGCGATGAGACGAGGGGGACGTTCTCCTGATGGTAAGTGATACGCCGGCCCATGACAACGTGGCGCTAGTGAGGATGTTATATACTATAACACATTGCGCTCGTCGCCTGAGACATAAGATGTTGTGTCCCGTTACACCAGTAATTACATTGGTTACAAAGCCCTTTAAACCGGAATACAGTAATTTTTCCACACTACCGTTTGGCGGCAGAAATAGGCATTGCGATGGTACCCATCTACACCATCTTTGCCAATAGAGACCTACTAAGTATTAAAGAAGACAAATAGTACTACTGGTTTGTAGGTCTCTGTTGTCGTAGACCGTCTGTCAAAATAGGTCCGTCTGTCGCCAAGCAATTGTGTGCAAACATTATCGTGTTCGGGTTTAAAGGGTGCTGAAACTAGTGTAATTACTGGGGTAAAGATTCAACATCTAAGTTTCAAGTGATGAACGCAATGTGGAGCAGTATATCCATCCTAACTAGCGCCACGGCGTTATGGGCAGGCGTATCAGTTACCATCAGCGGAACTTCCCGCTTGTCGCGTCGCCTAATTGTATATAAATAAAAACATGTATACGTTTCATAAAATCAGTCTTAATAACCATTTTCTAGTAAACATTTTGAACTTTATGATTTTTAACGAAAATTTGTGTTAATTTTTTTAATTTAATTTCATTTAATAGATAATATAATTTAATACATAATATGTAACATTTTGACGATGATATAATGAAAAATTCTAAGAGAAAAACTGTTAAATAATGATACTGACAAGGAAGAAGCAATTTTGTATTAATAATCAAACTGCCTAATTTATCGAATTTAGTGACGGCAACAAATAACTGTGTAATAGGGGTGTGTAAGGGGTCAGCCCTGTAGTCTCGGGCTAGTAAAAATAAGACTACGGTAAGCCCTGCCTGTCGTAGAAGGCGACTAAGAGGGTCTGGGAGTTTCGCAGGTCTTGAGGGTGGGGGCCCTTATCGCTCAACATGCGAATCTGTGTGGGACAGCCTAGGAGGGTTAAGCACCTCCTCAGAGACGTGTTCAAAGAAAGTGTAGAGAGGCACCGGTGCGTTCTATAAGAGATCCCGGAGCCTCTCCGAATGCACTGATGTAGAGCACTGAGAGGGTTTTAGTGAGTAAAATCTCACATAACCCTGATTTCCCCCCAGAAGCAGGGTATCTTTCAAAGATTTCCCCCCGAAACAAAAAAAAAAGGCGTGTCAGCTCACGGGACCCGAGCTAATCTCACCTGCTCGTAGTGTACCCCTGTTAATCAACAAACGAGGCTATGACTCCCACCGACTCGCACTGGGTCAGCGTGGTGAGAAATGACCCAGATCTCTCCATATGAACCCCTACAAACGAAGGTCGCGGGAAGCCACCGGAGGCGGGCAGCGCAGGGCTGATCGATGTGGAGATCTTTTAGGAGAAGCCTATGTCCAACATGGGACGTCTATAGGCTGATGATGATGATGAACAAATAACGAACATGAAATTATTTTAATCAAATTATTACATAAATATATAATTAAGGATTAATAATTACTTAATCTTTCTTTTCAACGTTACTTCGGTTACGTAGTAAGTAGTTTTTATTAAATTATAACACAAAACCGTAATTGACTTAGGCATTGGTCCCATAGAGTTGTACACAGATATGTATTGGAGGAGTTAAGCACAAGCTTACAAACTTAAGCCGGTACCCTCGTTTGCCTTCTCCGTGTAAACGAATACATTTGCGACATAGTCTAAGCACCGAAATTCAGTTTGTTGTGTTTAAGTAAAGAAAAAATATTTTCGTTTGACTTATGTAAACATTTCAATGAGAAGCTATTCATTACTATGTTGATCTATGAATAAGTTAGAAATTTTGACTTAAATGAAAGTTTATATTCAATTTGCTAACATGAAATATATGGGATTAATCAGTAAAATAATTAAAATTGTAACAATTAAATATTTATCGGAGACCTAGAAGAACACATGTCTGACATCGAGTCTTGACTTTCATAGTTCGAATTCCTTTTATACTAAAAAAGTTCATTTTGGGAAACCATCACCGCCGATACGACTGACCTGATTCGGGGGATGAAGTATACAGCTTCGAGAAAAACACATGAGGATGGTGAAATAGTCCGGATTGATCTATAATCCGGACTATTAATAATACGACTCTTATCATCCGAGCCTTATATGTATTAATACACGAGTTTAAAGGATGGGTCTACTTGTGGACTACAGAAATCTATTTAGGACCCTGAACGTAAAGTGAGGCGTCCTTGGGCTTACCGGAATAGGTATGGCATAGATGTTGTCTTAATTCAAAACTATATAACAACTGAATTTTTTTGTACCATATTGGTAAACAGGCTTGCGGTCTGCCTGACGTTGAGTGGTCACCGCAGCCTACAACCACCAGTAACACCAGAGGCATCATTGAGCGTGTTGCCAACCCTGCAGAAACCATTTGACGCCCTTTTTGAAGAAGTTTATACTCGTATTGTAGCTTCTAGGGAAAACCTCGTTAGGTAACTCGTTCTACAGTTTGAGCGTTCTCGACGAAAAACATCTCTGAAACCGGACCGTACGTGGCCACTGCTGTTCAAGGGTGTAAGGATGAATCCCCTGCCGATGGCGAGCAGTGCGAAGATGGAATGTGGCCGTGGGCATCATGTTAAAAAGTCAAACATATTTACTACCAATTTATTGTGATTGTAATTTTAAAATACATTTAATTGAAAATATTGCTATTAATAGAAAATCATGAACACTTTTATATAAAAAAAAATACATAAAAAAGTTGAATGAATAACGTTGCAGTTGATTTTCCTGGCATTCCCGTGAAGAGTACTTAGACCAAATGAATCACCGTACCATTTGCAAGTGAAATGAATCATTGAAAATTTCACGTGGGTGTTCGTTAACAGATATAACGAATTTATTGATTACATATATAATATATACATCGAATGGAAATTACTTACATTATATACTTATATTTATATAGATAATCGGGACATTACTATATAACTAGATTAAATTTTTTACTCGTGGTATGTCTCTGTTGCCGAAGACCGTCTCTAGGCAGATCCCATCACAGCTCCTATTTTTGTCACCAAACAGTAAAGTGCAAACATTATAATGTTACGGTTTCCAAATTACTGGGGTAACGTAACTTAACATCTTATGTCTCAAAGCAACGAGCGCAATATAGTGCAGTATATAACATCCTAACTAGCGTCATATTGTTATGGTCCGGCTAATTACTATTAGATGAACGTCTAAAAACTTATAAAAAAAATATATATATAAATGTTTATAGTTTAGTGGAAAAGCAGACTATAAGTACTAATTATTAAATTTGTAATAAATAAAAAAAACATTATGTTTTTCATTTAAAAATAATGGTTTTTCAAGTCAATATAATACTGACAATATGAGTCGCACCCATTAAACTATTAACAAAATAGCAAACATATAATAGTAGAATATTGTAAAACTTCCGGCATTCAATAATCCAGTTTTTGTAAACAATCCCGGGAAAGTTTTCCATTCGTACGGAGATTAATCAAAATGGCCGGACGTTAATTGAGTGACCGTTAAGCCGCGTTGACTTTAATAGCTCGCAAGTGAAATTAACACGTTGGCATTTATTTAAGTACTTTAGTTCCCCTAAGAGAATTAAATAACCTTCATTTTTTTTGTCTGTATGCTATTCCATTCTCGGTTTGGTGTGGTAGATAATTTCAATACCATTATGTTGTTTCAATGGAGCTATACATAATGCAGCAAACATGAAGCGCTGGCGTGACTAGTTGGCAAGAGAGGGGGAGAGGGATATAGAGAAGGAGATAGGTCTTATCTCCTTCTCTATATTTCCTGTCATCATGAGTCGATAGACGTCTCACTGCTGGACATAGGCCTCGCACAGAGATCCCCACATAGATCGGGTAGAGATTCAAATGAGGAAGGGATTTGGGCCATTTCTCACCTCGCTAGTTCAATGCGGTTTAGTAGTGAGCCAAAGCCTTGTTTATTGATTAGCAGGGTGCAATACAAGCAAGTGACGTTGGCTTGGATCCCGTGAATATTTGTGCGAGAACCCTACCCCATTTTCTCCTATAAATAAATTATATATATATATATAAACTTGTAACATAGTAATAACATGCTGTAGACGTCGTTTTTAATAGTATTTTACAAAGGATATTATCCACAAACTCAGGTTTTAAGCGTTCGAGCTTAAAATAATTATAGCCTACTGTGAACATTATTCACATTATGAATATTGTTATTTAAATTAAAACCTTCAAATATAGAATGTTGAGCGGATAATTCGTTGGGGCATCAAAACATCATCCACTTGCGAACACGCCAACGCGTGATCATAAGTACACAACAAATGAATACAGATATAGTGAACTTTAGTAGAAAACGAATTAAACTGTCATTGACATAATAAAAAAAAGTTTCAAGGCTTTTAAAGCTATGGTTGGATGTAACGTTATTGGTTAGATGTTACGATTGTAAATTATTCATTTTTTATAGGATGTAAGCAATGGATCAAAATACAAATACCTTTATTTTTGACTCAATGAAGTGACCATGACATGACACCTTAGAATTTACTACATTGCGCTCTTCGGTTTGGACGGTATGGTTATTTATATTTACATTACCTCTGCGACTACACTACATGGATACAATGCCCACCAAACCGATTCCTAACTTGTGGCGATGTGAT
The DNA here is from genome assembly GCA_029034505.1 of Ornithoptera priamus. Classification (NCBI taxonomy): domain Eukaryota; kingdom Metazoa; phylum Arthropoda; class Insecta; order Lepidoptera; family Papilionidae; genus Ornithoptera; species Ornithoptera priamus. The sequence goes on along the minus strand of JARDWD010000833.1, from coordinate 6,575,228 downwards.
GGTAGTTACTACATAAAGTCTCAAAAGCAAGGAGGATCTACTACTAGTAAATGATTGCAATATCACATTCATAATTAATAACACATTTATACTGTGTTATCAGTCATATGTAATTATGTATGAATATTTGATACGTAATAATTTAGTTATAAACAACTTTATTATGCTCAGTTGGGACATTTGGTAAGCAATAAACTCAAATTAAGAACACTTTTGATTATTAATACGGACTATCACTTGACTACGATCCCACCTGATGGTAAGCGGTGACTTAATCTTTGTGGTAGAGCGCTAGATGTAAACTATTCACTCTTCTCATATTAAAAAACTGTACTATCACACATTTAACTTTAATCATTTATTTCTAACTAAAATAAATTTTTATATTGTGAATGGAAATAATTAAGTTGGTAATAAATTTAAAATGCTATGAAGTATGTCTTAAAGTATAATTATGAGTAATAAAAGGGCGACTTGTTATTTAATATTATGCACTGCTAGATTTCATGTAATATAATACGCCCGCAGAATAACTCCACAAATCGCCTAAAGACCCGTCGTTCACAAAAAAACGTTCAGATTTCTTAATACACGTTTCAGGGGCCCGATGGAATGCTTACAGCGACCCTGTGAATTGGACATAAATTTTCCGATAGCTTACCTGCGTAACTTCACCCCGAAAAGTGGCATAAAACAAATAAATTTTAAAGACGACTTATATTCAGCTTGCAACTCAATTAACTGCTAATAGTATCGAGTCTATTTTATAAATCGAGTACAAAATGTATCATCATAATCATCGTCAGCTGATAGACGTTCACGGCTGGACATCGGCCTCTCCCAAAGATCTCCACATCGATCGGTCCTGCGCTACCCGCATCCAGCGGCTTCACGCGATCGTCGTTTGAAGGGGTTCATATGTGTGGGAATTTGGGCCATTTCCCACCACGCTGGCCCAATGCGAGTTGGTGGGAGCCAGAGCCTCATTTGTTGATTAGTAGGTTGCACCACGAACCGGCGAAGTTGGCTTGGGTCCGGTGAGATGTTGTGTGGGACCCCTTACCCACTCCACCCTTTTAATTGTATGCTTTCAAAAATTTTAATTATATCAGTACAAAATAAAATGGATAGAAGATTCAAGTAATAATAAATTTAAAATATGAAAAAATATGTATAGGAAAGTACGATAAAGTCGAATGAAATATTTATATATATATTTTTATAAATGATTGATCGAATATATACTTTTAGTACTAAACAAAACTGTACTATAGTTGAAAGGTTATACGAGTAGGTTCCCAACCTCTTTGCTACAATATACTCATAACTTTTATATAGATTTCAGATTTAGATGATTCTTTGTAGTTGGAAAGCGTAAAAGGATAAGAAAATAGGAAAGATTTTGGACTTGTTAATCAGTTTTGGTATCTTCGTGTTTTTTTCGATTTCGGTATATTCTTAGACAAAAACTTCATAACTTTAAAGGGAATGGCCATATTAATAACTGTAATAACAGTGAGCACTTATTTGGGACACGGGGGTTCATAAATCTGATGGATACTAGTTATAGGTTCTTTGTTTACTGGTGGTGGCTCTACGCTTTAACGGTAATGTTTCCACACTAATGTTTGGCGGCAGTCGGACATATCTAGACGGTTTCCAACAACAGAGACCTACAAACTAGTAGTATTACCAATAGAACTACTTGCCTTTTTTAATACTTGGAGGTAGGTCTCTACTGCTAGAGACCGTCTAGGTAGGTGTCACTGTAGCTCCTATTTAAGTCCTCCAAACAGTACTATGTAAAAATCACTATGTTCCGGTTTGAAGAGTAGTAGAGATTTTATATCTTAAGAAGACGGGCACAATGTGGTTCAGTGGATATTATCCTAACTAGCACAGCGATGTTATAAATATAAGAGTATCATTTAGTATCAGATGAACGCTCCGCTCGTGTCCTCGCTTCGTCGAATAAAAAAAAATCTATTTCACGACTTTTTTGATGGTGAGAGGTTTTCGTGAACCTGTCTGGTTAGCCACCGCAATCATTTTGTCAGACTGCCGGTATAACAGCATTGCTGTGTCTCGGTTGTCAACATATGAGTGTATTTTGGGTGTACACGCTTTACCATCTTCGGCTTCATTGTCATCTAAACCGTATTAGTTAATTTTAATTGAGGTTGGTTGTTAGCTCATTCTAGATAAAAAAAAGGGCACTTCATAGTAAATGGCGTGGCGTGATTTGTTCAAAAAACGTTTAAAAACATTCTTGCTTGTACCACTTGTCCCGAAATAGCAACATTTTTATTTCAACGTACCCTTCAATTGTTGTTTCCGAGCAGCCGCTTGAGACGTCGTTTGATGTTTCAAAGTCGTATTTCACTTTGTCTAGAATGACGAAGTGACGAGTGAGAGACTGATAATTATGGAAGCAGATCTCAATTTGGTAAAGCTCAAGTTCAGTTTTGGGAGTAAGTAAGGATATTAAGTTAATAGTTATTAATGTCAGTTTAAAACGGCCAATTTAACGGGCATCATTAATCACTAACTCATAACTTCTAATACAAGTAGAAGAAAATTTAAATCAGAAATAATACTTGTTTTTAAGTGAACTTAGAAGACAAGTTAATAATCTTTCACCTGATTAGATATTTCGCAATAATAACTAAAATCCAGATTGAAGAAATTTTAAAATAAAAATTACATGAAAATCGTATTTTAGATTTACAGGTTTCAGAATTTGTGAGAGATTGTAGGTAACATTAATAACAAAATTTTAAAACCCGTACTACATAAATAAAAATGTTCTATGTAAAATTTAATATGGGTCAATCGATTTTCTTTCTATATAAAATACCCCACAATAAGTCTACTTTTTAACAGTAATAAATAATCCGACTAGCCGTTTTAAAGCAGCAGTTAAACCGATACAATCCCTCTTTTTTGATCAGCGGTCATTCGAGTTAGTTAGATTATTATTTATTGCAGAGGGGACATATTATATTCTATTATTCTACAACGCACCGAGAAGAAAAGTTATGGCAAGTATTAGGCCTACCCATAACAAAGTGGTGCTAGTAAGGATGATATACACTGCACCCGCGTGCTCATCGCCTTGAGACATAAGATGTTGAGTCTAGTAACCTCGGTGATTTCACTAGCTAAAACACCCTTCATACCAGAACACAGTTTGCACACTACTGTTTGACGTCAGAAATAGGATCTGCGGTGGTATTAACCTACCAATAAAATATTTACGAAAGGATTGCTGAAAGCTAGAATTGTACTGTGATATCACTCAACAAAAGAAGTGAGTACAGCAAAGATAAATTTTTTCTTGATCGCGGTAATCTATGCGTGATAAAAACACCCATATTATTTGTCGATGAAGAAAATTACGATGGTGTTGTTACACTTTAAAAACGGTGATGTGAACCACAGCCAGGCAGGCAATAAGCGCGTTGCAATTCGATATGGACACTGAGCGATTATCGCTTCCCAGAATGTCCAATGACTCACTGATGCACTTAGGTGGAAGCCTTTTGTATATATTTACACCGTTAAAGATTATGTTGTTCCACTGTTGAAAGTCCTAACAAACGTTTGAAGAAAACAAATTGTACCTGTTTGCACAAAAAATTGTTTTAACTAAATATTTCATCATGTCGTGACTTGTTTCTATTTTTATTTTACGAAACAATGAGACAACGAGACATTCACCTGATGAGATAATAAGCCTGCCCATCGGAACATGGCGCTTGTTGGGATGATATACACTGCACTAATTTGTGCTCGTTACCTTGGGACAGAAGACGTTAGTTCTCGTTAGCTTAGTAATATCTCCGGCTATAACGCTTTCGTATCGGAACACAGTAATGTTTTCACATTACTGTTTGGCGGTAGAAATAGGCGCTACCTAGACGGTCTCTTGCAACACTGACCTACCACCTGTAAACTTTACCTTCATTGACTTCTTTTTTCATTGTGTTTTATAAGACATACTATGTGTAAAATAAATATCTGTCAAAATTATAGTGTTGTATTATAAATAATTTCAGGTTCAAACAATGTTCAATATTACCTTTTTAGAATATGATAAAACTTTTGCGGCTCTTGCTAAAGTTAACGTACCTGCAACAAAAGTAAACACCGGTTCAAATATAAGGATAATCTTTATGTTCATTTAATTTGACTGAAATTTCTATTCCATACAAATTCGTGTGACTGATTTGAGAGTAAACATTTAATTTTCAGATTTCAAAGTCAAAACCATTACAGGAAATACTAAATATAAAAAGCACTTACACCTACTTAAGTGAAAAATATGTTTTTTGTTAAAAGTTTATTTTCTATAAATATATGGAAGCCATGTACCAATGACTAATACCAATGACATGTACAAAATTAAAATTTGCCAAATAAAGTCTTTCTTCACTTCCTGTTAACATTTTTAAATTATTCACCAACAACATAGTGTGTTGTTGAGTTCTATACACTGGTCAAGTCTGACCATAAGTTTATTTTCCTTTTTAAAATTTTGCTTTGCTATTAGTACGACAAGTTATAAACTAACAATTCAAGTTTCCAAGTAATATGAAAGGATTTATCGAAATGTTAGCTACATCCATTAAGCAACCGTTAACTCGTGTCGACTTTAACGGTCAGCTACTGAATTAACGCTGCAGTTAATTTTATACTACCTGTGACTTTTTAAACAACCGCATTATGTTCTGCAACTGTGAATTAAACCACAAAAGTGCTTTATTTTGAATTAATATGTTATCACGATAATTTGAAGAACTTATTAAATGTGTTAAGCTAATTGATGTCAATATACCTTTTTTACTTAATGAGTTTTACTTATTATATTACTTTACGTAAACAATTCTTTAACAAACACGAGAAATCTTAATGAAGTCTGCAAATGTACTGAAATTGGGAAAATCGAATATGTAAAATAAATACATGCACTAGCATCCTTCTCTTTTGTATTTTCAATGACACATTATTAAAAAAATCTCATAAAACTCATGAGATTAGATCCCATGACAGAGAATCATAGAGTGGGATCTATAGCACCCCTAATCTAGTATACAGTTTGTAAACGTTTTAAAATTAAAATGAATAGATTATTATTATCACGCAAATTATTAGATTTTGTATTTAATTTATTATTATATTATTTTTAATTATTAATAACAGTACTCATATTAAATTTAAACCTGAAATCGATAAGAAACAATGACTATAATGAGCCCGACAAAAGCGAACATGAAGGTGACAGTTATGTCACTGATAATAAAGAGAAAGGAGTTATCCTTTCCTTTTATTATCAGTGAAAGCTCGATCAACAACAGCAATAAATAAAACCAACGGGAAATAGAACAAAAAGCGTCCATTCCATTCATTATACAATCCAAAAGACAACATTGCGGGCGCACTTAAACGATCATTGGCCGATTGGAAATGCCCGGCTTTCGTGGGCAATCTCTGGGAATCCCATCGGAATGCTCTCAAAAGCTTGCTGTCGCGTTTAACCAACCGGCCGGGGCAGCATCGATCCTTACAGGTAGCTTCAACTTCCATAAAGATAGGATAATTTGAAAACAGTCCGCTATCTTTCATAAAACGTGCCGTCTATTTGTAACGGAGGCCGTTCGAAAGTGCAACCGATTTGCTTAGTTACAGATAAAGCTATTCTTGTGAATTCCACGAACGTGTTTATGTGTTTATACAAATGTCTCTGTGTTTTACGAGTCATTTCATTTGATTCGGTAAAATAATTTTTCAGTGTTTCTTCGATCTTTTGAACTCATTACATCCTAGAAACCCGTGCACATATAAAAATGATAACATTTTTATCAATACATCTTTTCCGCATGATAAATACTCCGAACTACGTAATTCATTAGATTTACTGGGCTTTTATAATCAGGTCATTATTAAAATATTTTTTTTTTTAAATTAAAGGTTTATACGATTAATTGTTAGTATTAGCAAGAGCTTGTATGAAAAATTAATTGATGAAGACATTCATAAAACGTTTTTTATATGTTCCACATACATAACAAGACCGTTTTGTGAAACACATTACAAGAGACCTAAGTCCAACAGTGGACGTCCATCGGTTGAAATGATGATGATGATACATAACACTGAGAAGATTACGACTGTTTCATTATATGACAATATATACAGATCAGACAGTATCACATATATATACAGATAAATGAGGTTTTTTTTTATTTTTAAATAGAGTATATACGATTTTTTACATGATAGACTTTTAAACATTCACACTATTTCAAGAATTAAAATTTTCTTATTATCATTTAAATTAATGTTCAGTATCGTAAAGCGAAACAAGTATTTAAATCAGTCTATGCGAATACCAAATGATTTGGATAACATGGAGTAAACGTTGGCTGTATGGTTATATATATATTTATATTTATTCCTGATTTTGATAGTACTATAAATAATCTCTATATATTTAAATAGCAAAATAATTTTACATCGTAATAATTGACGACTCTGATTTATGTCCACCTGTGGACGTCCATCGGTTGATATAAGTATGATATTTTACGTTAAATTTAATGTATATCGTTAAAAAGTAACCAGTTACTTAAATGCGTGTAGTATAAGTAATAACTTGAGTTATGGGAAGAGTAGCACATAGGTTTATACAGCAAATTAAGCTTCGGAATTCATTAACAAATTATATAATTTTTTCTATTATATTGTTCTTCTGTTATCTAATATTTTATATAGAGTTTCTTTAGTTCGCGATTTTAAAAAGTTTAAAGTTAATAAGTGTATGTTCTTTGTAACTTTCATATACGATTAATTTCGGTTTTTTATACGAATCGGTTTAAGTGTGATGTTTGTATCTTTGGCCCTTTGATTTGTTAAGTAAGGTTATTTAGATTACGCGCAACAGGATAAGGGTAAACCACTCTTTGTGTATTATTCAAATAAATGTTATACATACACCATGACAATATCAATAGTGTCCCGGCTGTTAGTATACGAGAGCCAAGATCGACAACTTTTATCATTTAACACCATGCGAAATTGAGATCAAGAGTTAACTCATTGTAATACCTTAACGAATGGGAAATATTTCAAGGGTCAAAATTATAAAAAAAGCAGAGGAACGGTATAAAATTTTTAGATTGGAAATGTTTAGTATTTTACTTTTGTTTAATAATTTGTGTCGAATATCTGATAGTATGATATGTAAATAAGATATAAATAATTAATAAGGAAACCTAGGTTACTCTTCGCGTCTGGTTTGTATTTTTCTCACGTTTATCATATACAGATAACGATAAACGCTGTCCGTGTTTATATATATTATAATGTACGAGTATTATTGACCTAAACCGGTATTGGCTATCACTTAACGATAAGCGATCAACGTCGTGCACCTCGCGAGTAGTTCAATAAGTAAAATTTGTACTTAAACATATTTTTTAAACGTAAATGAACAGTTTTATTATGAGCTACGGGCACGAATATGAATTGCTTGTTTCTTTCTGTCTGCTTGTGTCTTCTAAGTTTCCAAATATGAAACACTCTAACATTTAAACGTATGACAGGTATTTAGAAAAGTATTTCTAACGTATAGCTGGTAAGAATTCATTTATCCTAGAAAAAGAGAAAATAAGCACAAAAATTAAGAAAAACTTATAAGTCATGTTTAATGTTTCCAAATATTTATAAATTAATTAAAACGTAGATCTTTTAATATATTAAACGAGGTTATCAAATGTGCTATCACGTATGTTAAGTATAATAAAACTAAAAATTATTTTTACTTTACACGAGTTTGAAGGCCACAGGGATTATTATCTGTTAAATGGCCAATAGAAAAAATTTCCTGTTATTACCATTATTAAATGCCATTAGAAACATAATATTTTGATTATAATAATATGAAGACTTGTTTCGAATACTTTGTGTCATTTTTCTCCTGTTTTATTTCTGGTTTCGTTAATTACTGCAGCATCATAAGGTTGTACTCTTCTAACCGAACTTTAGCTATAAGATTTGGAAAACTATTCGAGTTTTCGGCTCTTCTTTTCGACTGATATTATTTAAGCCCGGTCCTTTATATTACTTATCTCTTTTATTTACTTATGTATTTACAGCAGGTATACATTAACAACCCACCAACCCGCACTGGGTCAGCGTGGTGGGTTACGGCGCAATTCCCCTCAATGAACTCCAACAACGATGTGGAGATATTTGGGGAAGTCTACGTCCAACAGTGAAAGCCTGTCGGCTGGTAATGATGATGATGACGAGACATTAACATAAATTATAACACAGAAATTATGCGTTACATATGCCATCATCAAAACATAATATAGATAAAATTTTATGACAATTTTTTTGTATTATAATAATATTTACATGCGCTATCTTATGATGTAATTAAATAGTGATTAAAAAAAATTAAGTAGTAGAAAAATTATTATAGTTTACACACAATAATATAAGACAGTTTATACACAATACGAATCTTAAATAATTAACACTATTTTTTTGTACAGACATACTCCATTTTCTATATGCCCAAGTAACAGTACTGAAAATGTACAAGGTATTAATAAAGGTAATTAAGACATTCACACCTACATGCTAATGTTAAATTGAAAACTTATGTTGGACTTTATTTACCCCTCTACTATATATATCTCCCATATATCCCCTATACTATATATATATATATATATCTACTCTTCTGTATGTGTACTTAGAAATACTTTTTCCCTTTAAGTTTTTTCCGCGATAAGTATTGCATTAAATAATGATAAAATTTATTGCCATTATTTAATATACATATATATTATATGTGTATGCGGACAACAGATGTATCATGCCACTGGCACTGCCTGCGCGAGAATAAATTAAACGCTATACAGATAGCCATTGATAATTGCTTTTGCGTTCCTTTGTTCTAACTGGTAAGGCCGTGTCAACTTGAGGATATAATATTAAAAAATTATATATTTGCATGAAAATCACTGTACAGATACACCACCACTAGCATATGAGGTAATTATATAAAAAAACTGTTAGTAATCGTTACATCGAAATGAATTATCGATACACCAAATTACAAACATAAACAAGGTTAAGTCGTACAGTAAAGGTTGCCTTTAAAGATAACTTTCACATTATGATTATACAAAAATAAAACGTTTAGAAAGTATACAGAGAATAATTTCCTGTTAAATAATACTATGAATAAATATATAATATAAATGAAACTAAAAGTTTGTAAATGCAGATTTTATAAATAATTCTAACTATATCGGTTTGGGATAGACCGATTCATACTGTGTCACTTTCATACTACTTAAAGCGTTTTAAATGCTTTAACTAGTATAGAAGTTTTCAAGCGAAATGTATAATGAATATAAGGGCCTTAATAAATTTAATACTTAAATTATTGTAATAAGCGGTTAATGGATCTATTAACGCAATATTTCATCAGATGTCGGAATGAGGATTGAGTGAACGAGTGGCAGTAGGATCGCTGCTATTTTTGGATATGTAAGAAACAATGCAAACACGAATGTACTTATTTGAAATGAATCGGCGGCCGACGTCGACAGTGCGTCACTGTGACCGTGAACGTTTGGTAGAACATTCAATGCTCCAGTGGAAATAGAAATCGATTTAGTTAAGTTCAGGTCACGTTAAACCGTTTCTTGCTCGAATATATACAACTTTTTTTAAAAAAAAAGATAACCGCTTCACATTTTGTTAGTAATAAATACACATCGTAATTTTATTTTATCTCCGGACTTTCCAGAGAGTCAAGGATACGTATGTACCACGATAAGTATGGGTTTGTGTTTATCTCAAATCCATTACAGATATTGTTATCAGGTATTGGTTTCCTCGCGATGTTTTTCTTTAATGCTTAATACTTTATTTCAATGAGTATTGAACCCGCGAAATCTCAAGTAACAGCGCGTATGGTTGCACTAAACTAAGCCATCAACGCACCATATATTGTTATTATTTTCTCATGTTTTTTTTTTGTAAAATACGTTAAAAAAAAGGTTATTCACAACAATGGTAGAGGTTTTTTTTCGTATGGTAATGACATCCGGCCGGCCTTTTCGTAAATAACAGCTGCAACTTGTATCCTGTGCCGGTCGCATTATACAAAGAACACTTTGTAGAAACCGCGCGGTTAAAATTATTATACATATATGTATGTATAAATACATATTGTTAACTTAAAATTAAGTTTGTTGATTATAAGGTATATAAATAAAATATTATTAATTAAATTAATTTATTAATAGAAACTATTTATAATATTAATTGGGTGTATTGTGAAATAATATAAACTGTCAAGATTTAATAACAAACTTAAATATTAGATAAAATTTGGTTCTAATTTTTGGAATTTCAATATTTACTTATTATAAGTATTTAATTCTCGTAGTTACCGCGAAAACCATATAATTATTATTTTCTGTTGAGATTGTCCGTAAATGAGTATAACATAAGTAGAATTTTAAAATAATCCATGTGCAGTGGCTAAGCATTTATTCTATGATAATTCTGGAGTTCCCTAGCATTATTCCGGAACTTGATGTGGAGTTTTGTTTGTGGTAGGGTTGTTTTTTTTTTATACTTGACTGGTTATCTCCTTACCTTATATTGTAAACCTGTCATCGCAACAGCATTGCTGTATGTCGGCTATCAACACGTGTAAGCCAGAGCAATCTAGTACGCTCCACACAACGGCCTTATTGTCAGTTAACACCATGTTAAATTAAAGTCAAGTAATAATACATTGTAGATAAAAAAATGTATTGCCAGTAAGTAACTTACTGGAGATTTGAAGTACAACGTATCTTCGTAGATAATGTTGCTAACACAAAAATAATTTAATGATATTTAATTAACATTTCCGCACGGTGTAAGGGTTCCCGCAGAACAACTCACGGGATCCAAGCCAACGTCACCTGCTCGTGGTGCACCCTGCTAATGAACAAACGAGGCTCCGGTTGCCACCAACCCGCATTGGGCTAGCGTAGTGGAAAATGACATAAATCCCATATATGAATGAATCCATACCCAATCATGTAGGAATCTTTGGAGGAATCCTATGTCAAGCAGTTGACATCTGTTGGTTGATGATAATGATGATGTTGATGAATTAATTGTCATGTTAAATTAATAAAAATCATATAAAAGCATTAAGAGCAAGTAATATTATTAATTTCATAGGTTAAATATTCACGTAACGCCAATGAAATAACTACGAAATTAACCTACTTTTTATTATCTATGTGCGCAGACGTGCGCTTAATCTATCGACCATAAAAATCCTCTTACGTCACCTCCGGTGAGCACAGTCATCTGTGTGGACTACTGTCTCAAGGACTATTTAAAATTACTGAGATTGCCCGCTCGTAAATCTTATCATAGTTTCTTATAGAATATTCACTGCATACCACAAATACTAAAAGTTTTAAAGGACGGTTTTTTTTTCGGTGATACGATATAAATGTTCTAACGTATACGTTTTTAGCTATTACGCATCTGTTAGAATATTTATATCGTATAATTAACCTAATAAATCTAATCAATGTTTATAAGTAATTGTGCAACAATGATTTAGATGTACAAAAATGAAATGATCTTGACTAAAAAAACTGTTTTTTTTTTCAGATAAAGTTTTTGGTTATCTGACAAAGAAACGAGACAAATAAGACGCTCCTCTGATCGATAAAAACGTATCGTTAGATAGAATGATACTACAAAGTATTTACCACTTTGAAACATAGGATGTTAAGTTTTGTTACCCGTAATTTCTAAATGTAAATGTCTAATAAAAGCCTACAATTTTCGCTTAGTCAAAAATAAGTTTTGAAATTGTATAGGGTGTTTAAAGCGTAGTACTGATTGTTGTGGAGATCTTTGGCGGAGCAGACTCATATGACAAGCACACGATTTTAAACGGCTGATGATGATCGTCCTCTTAACGTATTGATACTATGATTATTAAAGTATTTCTTTTCAAAAATAAGCCTAGCGTAATTATATTTTTAAGAGCGTAATCGATGAAAATTTTCAAAGGTTTTAAACGTGTATTACGGTTATAGATATAGCATAAGCTAAAAACAGGATGCGTGCCTTATCGCTGTCGGTGACTCCACGTCGCTACTGTTTGTCGCGTCAGAAGTTTCAGGTATATCGTTTGAATTTCATGCACGGCCTTTAAAAATTACGGTTGTGTTATCTTTAATTCGACTGGTGGTAACTCTGGGATGCCGGAGATCATCTAGCTACTTATCACCGAGGCGCTTTCTAAACAGTAGTGTTTAAATATTAGTGTGAAGAGCTAATGAAGTTACATTAAACCTGTGACTCATAGCGACAAGCACAATGTGAATATCATCGTAATTAGCAGCAGGCCAGGAGTTTAAATAAAATTTTAAAAATGGACAGTAACTTCTCAACAGAAAAATTTTGAATTCTGTATTGGTCGCAAGCCTTAACTTACAATCCAATAAAGGAGCTTTATGCATAGTTGATGCCAAATCTCTATGACCCTAACGCAGACGAAAATATATAGAAAAACTTGAGGACGGAAAAAGTTATTTATGGGAATATGGGGATGACTTAAGTTGAAATAATTAAAACTGTAACTAAAAAAGATTAAGATGATATAAAAATTTCATTGCAATCCATAAACACTCTTGTATAATCTGATTATTTCCGGTCGCGCTGATAATCGATAGGAGGCTTATGTTCAGCAGTGGACGACAATAGACTGAAATGATAATGCTGAGATTATCACCCTGTTGGAAAACTCATAACGCTAATGAGAGTGCGATCATGGTAACTTTGTATTAATTGAGAAGGAGTACCAGGATAATGAACAACAATTTTAGAGGTGGTTTTATTGGTGTTAGATCTACGGTATCGGGTAACGCCTGGTAGATACCACAGCAGTGCTTACTTTTGCTGCCAAATTATTTTTTTTTTTTTATAGCATAGATAAGGCAAACGAGCAAGACGGGTCACCTGATGGTAAGTGATTCACCGCCACCCACGTCACTAGCGAAGCCAGTGCGTTGCCTATCCTTCAGGTAAGAATATGCTCTTTTCTTGAATAACCCAATGTCGCAGTTGTCGGGGAAGACCGCTGATGGCAACGAGTTCCAGATATTTACTGTGCGTGGCAGAAAACTGTTTTTAAAACGCATTGTAGTGGAACGCCAACCATCCAGATGGTGCGGATGATAGTGCCGGCGAGATGGTCGGTTGCGAAAATCAGCGGCTTCTATTAAATTGAACAACTCTTCGGAACACTCCCCATTATAGATTCTGTATAGTATGCATAGGGAAGATAGATCCCTACGCAGTGCCAAAGTATCTAGCCGATCGGCAAGTTCAGGATCGTCGACAATTCGACATGTCCTACGTTGGAATCGGTCAAATGGAGATAGCTGATAACCCGGAGCCCCGGCCCAAAGGTGCCAAATAGTAGTTAATATGCAAACATTATGCTCCGGTTTAAAAGGCGTGGTCGCTAATGAAATTACTGAAGTAACCAAACATAACATCTCAAAGCGACGAGTACTATGTGGTAGTGGTGTGTATATCACCGAAACTACAGCCACGTTGTTACAGGCAGGCGTATTACTTAAATTCGAGTGACCGTCCCCCGTGTCTTGTCGCTTCGTCGATAAAAAATCTCAATGAGGTTGCAAGAGAAAGTTTGTCAAACATCAAAACAAGCTTTATTTTGAAAGTTTCATAAACTATGTACGTTTATTCCTGCTAAGTTATAAAGTAGCCCGGATTCAATCCATTTGGAGTGATAAATACTACTTCAAGGTAGCGTTGTACTTCAGCAGCGCTACGGGAAACTGTGATAAAAATTTCAGTGCGCTTTGCATCAAAAGTCTTGTGTGAATGAATTCACTGCCGACTTTTTATTTTACAATCCCGTTTCGTCAGTTACAATTGAACGGGGGTTTGTTTGTTTATTTTATATTTTCAAATCACTCCTGGTAAAAGGATATTTTAACCTATACCAATTATTATCCCGCATGGTTCACGGTTTTTTCAGATAAGTTAGTAAATATTGATTGTTATGCGTGTTATAAATAATCATGAGACATAAATATATACATTTTCAAATATTTGAGAGGATATCTATATAAATAAAAATATTTCTCCTTTTGTTAAATAGGTCGTAAAGATTAACTTGCTAGAAGTTAATGCGCTTTTAATATTGTATCATGTATAGTTAGTTAACTAATTTTATTTTTGTTTGTTATTACTTGTTGATAAATTAAAAAAATGTAAAATCACGTAAATGTTAAATTACTGAAAATAAAGCACATGTGCGTTATTTCAAGCATTTTTAATTAACTTTCGATTGTTAAGTTCTGGTAAGAGGCCAATATCTCAGAATCTGATATTATTTATGACATTGCTTAACGGAAGTGATTGCAATCTGAAGCTTTCTCCGTCTTAAGCCCGCGGCTGTGGCGGGGTCGGACTTGTTACTAGCTTTTCGCACGTTTGTAAATACTTACTGTTGGAAACAAATAGTAAAATTAAATTTAGCCTTTGTTAAACATGATTATAGCAATGAGCTCAGGAAATTAATGCTAGATTATATATTTATGTAAACTATATTATTTTCTGCAGATTAAACAGCAACTCCAATCAAAAGTATAGTATCTTATAATTAACGGCAAGACATCGACAAAAATGAAACTATTCCACAAAATGTAGTATGCACCAAACCATGAATCTATGACTTTGAAAATACTCTGTTACTGGTAAAATACGCAAGTATTAACCTCTAATGTTGAATGTTATAAAGTTATGATAGTGTCTTAAATAATCAGATATTATTGTAATTTTTTTATTAGATATAAAGTTTTAAGTAATTTACACTACTAATAGATAACTAAATAAACAAAACGAGTTAGGACAAAGGCCTAATAATCAGCCCACAGAAAATTTTTCTATAATTTTTTTTATCAAATGGTATGTTTTTTTTAAAATATATAATTTATACTTGATTACGGTGAAAGTACAATGCCTATTAACTGCTATTGCAATTTTTACAAGAACTGTTAAATTGCGATGCGTTTGAGTTATAGAGGAAAGTTTAGCGATTCGCAATTTCGTTGCCCAGTATATTTATGCGGTCTATTTGTCTTAGAGTTAAACCGTTAACTGTTTCTAGAAATTTCGTTTCTCGACTTTAAATTAATTTCAAATGTGTTAAGGTTTTTTATAGACGACATAAGCTCGTAGTTAACTAGGGAAATTATAAGTTAAGATTTTATGTTCGACATCAAAAGATGTATCATGTATAAAATGTATATGTACATAGGAATAACTCTCCTGTGAGCTTCCTTACCTCCTTTTCAAGTGTTATGACAGTTATAAAATACGTATTTTTTAAGAGTTTAATGCCACGGTATATTTTTAAGTTCTTAATAAAAAAACCACATTGGCATGAAAAGTCATTAATAACCTTTATATGAAACTAAACCTTTTATTTCTCCTGCGAAAGAATGGTGTGTAATCTTCAGCGTTTTTGGTGTTTGTGTAATCTAAAAGATATTAGCAAAAGCCTTGATATTACAATATTAATAAAACAGTCAGATATACAAGAAAATAATATGATGCTAATAAATTATTATGTTAACCTTAGAAATATGCCATAATAAACCAACCAAGAACATGGAAAAAGATGACCGGATGGAGTAGCGACAGGTCGCTATTGCGGTGTTATATCAAACTGCCCATGGTCTGTATCTATTAAGACGTCCACAGATAAAGGATGATTGATCATCTCGTGATGTTATAAAGTATTCCTAAAAAGGTTAAGAGCATTATTATATCAGTCCCTTCATATTATTCACGTAAGTGTATATAACTCAGAGTGGGTACATGACAACTGATTTAGTTATATAGAAACTTAAACAATTACTTGTTAGGGCTCAATCGAGTACTGTCTCTTATAACATCTTAAATAGGACGAGACAATCAGGGTGTTCCTTTTTGCTTTATTACAATGATCAACGTTGATCAATTTGTATGTTAATTTTATTTAAACTTATCAAAGAGTGCTGTATCTTTTGAACCCCCAAAATCCTAAAAAAATCTGTATTAACAACCTATTGACATATTTGTTAATGTAGTTATTTTTTTCCTAAAAGGTGTTATTGGCGTGGGAAAAAAAATCTGTATTTTGTTAATCTGTCCGTCAAACTGCAGTTTGAATAAGGTACTTCGTGACGATGATGACGTTCGTGTCCTATTATTGTTGCGATATAGGTGATTATGTCCAGCGCTGAAGTTACATGTACAATAACAGTTTGCTCATGTAGACATAGACAAGTTATCATCATCATCAGCCAGTAAACGCTCACTGCTGGACATAAAAGCCTTTCCCAAGGTTCTCCTATAGGTCTTGCGTAGTCCGCACCCGTCGGCAGAGATTTATAGAACTAAGAGACAATCATATGTCTTAGTTCACAAAAAGAATATATAAAGAAACGTTAACAAATAATTTGTAACGGAATTGTTTATTAATTGTTGATTGTTTATCTACCTAAATAAAGTATTAACTAAGTTGATAATTGCTTATTTACGCTGTGTCGGGGGATGCTGCGTGTCGGGCCCGACCGAAGTTCTCTGTAAGGCTAATCTTAATTAAAATGACATAACTCGAACGCCTTTTGTGTAATTTTATTTAGGGTTGCCAGGCGATTAAATTGTTGTTCATCCTTTATTAGCAGCATTTTCTGCGGTTTTCCTACTTCGCATTCCTGCAACTATCAGTACAGCATTCTTATACATATATTAACTTGAGAGAAGTTCATTCGTCGCTTCATATTTTAACATAGATTTGTTTTGTGGACGTCTAAAAATGTTTAGGATTTGTTCAGATTTCAATTTACAGTGCATCAATGAATAAAATATAATAATGTTTTGTTTAACAATATTTGAGATAAGACACATAATTCTTGACGATTTTCGACTTGATAAAAAAGTTTGATGAACTAAAATCAACATCCCGTAATAAGATTGTACTCGATTTTTATTATCTCGAGTTGATAAATTTGAGTTTAAATATTTGTAAAGCAATAGAAAACATGTACATATATGTACCGAGTTATGAAAAAATATAAATGATAAGTTTATAAAACCTCATTCATACTTAATGTAAATAAAGTGTAATTAAGATGCGTATTTAAAATTAACTTTATAATGATAATCCAGCATCAATTACAATATTGCCTCGTTTTTGCAATGAGTTACTCCGCTCAAGATTTTTCCTCAACGTACCGACACTCCATTCTCGAGAAGGCGGAAACGAGAAATTGGCCAACCGAATAGCCACTAAGTTTATAAAGTTACCGAGAAGTTCTCATTTTAAAATGATGCTCGAGGTTTTAAGCTATATTAAGATTTAATATTTTATAAGTTTAAACAAATTAACCTCTTCACAGTTGAGATCTAATTATTGACTATTTTAATATTGATGACTGTCATAGTACTAGATATAGGAAGAACCATTTAAATGGTCGTACTAGTAGACAATTTAGCAAAGAGTGAGCTTATCTTATAACATTTGGCTCTAGTAATTGAGTTGACATATCTTCGTCCCAATATCTTGGTAGGAGAAATCACACGGGATTGACCAGACGAAAATATTGTTCTATTAAATTACAACTAGGAACTAAAATCTGCGTGATCATAATCAAAAGAGCGTGATCTTCAAGTTTTCGAAAGTTAAAAGCAAATAAAAGGTTACATCCATTAGTTGAGGAATAGAAAGCTGCCAAACTTATGCATACAATGCTTCTTGATATCGTTCTATTGTTACGAAAAATCAGCGTGCTATCAACATCCGATGTAATACCGCAAGTATCCTCTCGCTGCCAAAGCGATGATATCATATCGTTTAATTTTGTATTAAGAGAAGTCGACTTTCTAAATTATACACATTAACTACACCGAGATTTCCGGTACAAAATATTTATGTATAAGAAATAGTTTTAAATTTATGATTTTTCTTTTTATTCTATGTATCATTAAAAGTAAGCTTCGAGTATCTAATTATAATTCAGTTAATTCTTTCGTGAAAACGTTAATTTTTAAGTTAACTACGTAGACCAGAGTATTATGTGAGGTTTAAATATATATATCGGAATACGTAAAACCATTTTAAAGTGTTTATGAATATTTTTTAGTTGATATCATACGATAAGTACAAGTAGTCATATAATAAAGTCAAAAGTTATAAAAGTATTTAAAATATTTTTATTACGAAAGTATTAAAGTATTTTTCAAGATAGAACGTACAAATATTTCAGCACTACATAGTTTTATTTGACGATCATAACAAAGATAAATACACCTGTAATAACTTCTTTTCTTGTTGTCGGTTAAAAAAAGCGCAATAAAAAATGGTTGTAGTGGATGCTTGTACACCGTTATTATCCATACATATAGATAAAAGATTCAGATGCAGTTATGTTTAATTGTTTAACAACAAATATTTATTTAGCAAGAAATGTCCATTAATTATTCATTCAATTATGTAAAATTGCTGAAAAATAAATGTTTGCCAAATAAAAAGTTCTCAAATTAACAAAGGAAACAATCTTGTGAGAATTATCTTAATTTAAGAGATTTTAGAGTTAAACGTACCGAACAGGAGCACAAAGCAAATAAAAAGCTTATTACAGTGGTATCTTAATTTTTAAACAAGAAAAATATCTATTGTTGGCTCTCGAAAACGACCACAGCGGGCCTCCACAGGTTTTAATTATACCGAGAAAGCTAAATTAAAAAGCATCCGGCCGTAACGATCGCTCTACTAAAGGGAGCTTTATTCCCTTGTGCTCGTTTTAACTAACGTTTGTTTGTTTGTTGCGAACATTTTTTTTTATTTATCTACCGCTCGAGTCTGTTCATAAATGCAATAATTCAATAAGTATTTAATTAACTAATATTTTGTTAATGATCTGTAATGAAATATATTTAAGTAACGTAATAAGTTATAATAGGTTTCTGGTGTCGGAGATTATCTGTCTAGGTATGTACTTAGGCCCTACTTCTATAGTAAGTATGTAAACATTACTGTGACCCGATTTAAAGGGCGCTGTAGCTAGTGAAATTACTATGGTAACGAAATTAAACATCTTATGTCTCAAGGCGATGATTACAATGTGGTGTAGTGTATCTCATCCTAACTGTTGAACGTCGCTCTCGTCTTCACGCTTCGTTAAATATAAAAAAAAGGTAATGACATGTCTAAACGTTTTTCAAGTTATTCACGGAAAAAAATATCTGTATACAGTAGCTACATACTTATTAATAATAGTTTGATACATAAGTAAGAGGTGCTTACAGAAAATGGTCAAAATGTTTCTCTTACACAGTGTCGAAGGCGGATTTAGTTACTGATTGCGCAACAGAGATATAATATGACTACCATTTAATAACTATGCAATTTAATATTATATACAAAATTTTTAAATAATTACCACTTCAAAAATGTTTACTTCATTAAAACCGCAATAGACTATGTTCACTAATAAAGGAAAGATAACCAAATACTTTTAAACATTTCCTTTTTCCTGACGGTTCATAAAAGCTAACAAATACTGTATTTGAGTTATGAACAAAAGTTCGAAGCGCTCGTCGCGGTGCCTCATAATATTTATGCGGTAATTTGTCTACGACCTTTAAACCTGATCCTTGAAAACATTTTATCGAATTTATTATATTTATAACACAGCGATTTTTGTTTATTGTACCTGAGAACCGAATTAGTTGTCTAAATACGATCGCCAAATTTCAGTTTAAAGAGCGCACTTCATGATGATATTTTACTATTTTGAATCAATTTCATTAAGTTTCAATTTGTATAATGCAATCAGATCATGCATTGCTTTTTAATTTCAAGTGTCTTTAAGTAAATAAAGAAAATCAATATATAAATAAAATGGCTCTGAACAAAAAATTTATGAAGTGATGTTATTGAAAACGTCGAGCCATTGTATCACGACAGGGTACAATAGATAAGATAGCAGTTATCAGCAGCTAAACGGCGTACTCTGTCGCCCATCGTTACACGATAGGAACGGATGTGTCACATTCTTGTTTAACTTATTGGATTGTTCTTAAGTTAAAGATAAGGACATCTTTTAGTAGCTTAAAAAGCTTTATCAGAACATACTTTTGATATAGGGTTTTTTTTTAAAGGGGTGACTTAACTGTTAAATAATACCCCCCAGCGGGTGCCCGCCTTGTCGTAGCGGGGGGCTTAGTAATCGTGGATCGACACACGGTGAAGCGAAGAGGAACTCACCCGGCCGGCCTGCGGCGAAGTGCCGGCCGAAGTGGCCGCTCCAGGTTCGAGCACCGGTTGGATAACTGGATCTCACCGAAGCGGCCGGGGGTTGCAGGGGCGGCTTTATGCTGCTCTTTACGGCCAGGCTGCAGGGGCGATTTCATACTGCCCCTTGCAGCCGTGGTGGAGTCCCGGAGGAAGTACCCTCTGCGACTAACCGGTGTCGCACCGGCAATGCCTCGGCGGTGGGGCCGCGGGGGAAGAGGAGTGTCGGTGTTGCGATGCGCCGTTCTCCCTATCCTCCGCGGCCGTTAACGAGTAGCGGGGGGCCCCAACATCTCCGCCGCAAGGAGCCGGGAGAGGTTTTCTCTCGTGGGTCTCATGGCCTCTGGGCGATGGGTTCGGGGAAACCCGTCGCCCTCGCGACTGCAGGAGGCGGAGGAGGAGGCGCGCTGCATGTTCCGGCGCGCCCTGGAAGGAGAGGGTTCATCCCTCCCTCCCGAGATCGGGCTGCGTTAGCGGTCAGCGCCGGCAGAGTCGCGGTTGCGAGCGAAAGCGTTCCCGTGACTCTGCCATCAGGCGATGAGGCGGAACATCGTGGGAGTTTTAATCGGTGCATAGTCATTTCCCCCACGTAAAACAAAAAAAAACTGTTTAATAGTAAACAGATATACAGGTTTTCGTGACAAAATTATATTTTGCGTACCGTTACAGGGATATGAAAAATACTTACTGATCTTAATTAACAATGAAGAAGAATTTAATGTTTACTGAATATATACGCTGAATATATACTCAATGCGTGAAGTAGTAGAATCCGTATAAAAAATTGAAATAAATTCTATTAATGTTAGTTGAAGTCGATTATTAAAAGTATCGAGAAACCGAAAAAGTTATTTTAGCGAACAAATTTCGGCACAACTCCAACAAACTTTGATGTCTCTCCGAGTCGGGCTTCGAACTTATCAAAGTGATTTGGCAAACTCACGAACGAACTCTTTATACATGTTTTACGTGCATATATTAAGGTATCAGTTGCTAGTTTAGATGTGGATTATCACTCAAAAGATTTATAAACGTTTGCACTGTAAATTATTATGATTCCCAAACATATCAAACACGACATGGATTGTTGAGATTTTTTTTTAATTAGATAAATATAAATACTTTTACTGGTGGTAGGTCTCTATTGTAGGAGACGTCTAATGAGGTCTGTGATTACGAAAGCTTTGATACACCATTGCATGGTAATTTTACTTATTATCTACAGCTGAGTAAATATATGTTGTTAACGTACCGACATATATCATTATAAAGATTACCAGCGACATATGGGGCAGAGGGTAGAGGTCTTAGTTTTGCAGTTAATTATTTCCTCTTATTGGCCAAGTGGTAAAATTTATGGTTTTTATGCAGTCATAGTTAAAAAGTACTTAAGGTACAATCTGCTCTGTACTGTTCGGGAATAGATTATTTTAACATACCAACGACTGTCATTAACTGTACGCTCTACTTACGTTTTCTATGCCCTTCTCTGTTACATGGACGAGTACATGGATTAATTGTTTAGAGTGGGTTCTGATTTACCTAGAGAAATGTATTGTTCTCAACTATTCTCTATTTTTCATAATTTATTTTCACTTGTTATACAGTAGCCACAAATTTATCAAAATAACCTTATTCAGTTTTCATAAAAACATTAATTCAATGAAACCAGTCAATGATATTAGTTAGCATGTGTCTAAAAACTAAATATTACGTATATCCGATACATAAGAAAAACACCATTTTTCTTTTCTTTTCATTACGTTACTTAAGCAATTAATTAAAATTTTTGCTATGTTGCTGGAATATTTTCTTAAAAATTCGCCACTGTAGAAACGATTATATATAACCAAAATTAAAATGTGCTATTGTTAAAAGTTGTCGATCGTTATACTCCATGTGAAAGTTAATCGTAACCATGCAATTAAATCAGATAACGGAATGAAAAACCTAAGAGGTTTAACATCAATCTATACAGATTTCGTTTTCAAATAGAATAATTAGATTAAGATGTAAAAAGGCGCAAAAACAACTCGGGAACATTTACAACAGTGCCGGCTTACAAAAAGCCGTTCACCCGTAGTCGGGTCGAAGTGTAATGGTCCGGGGAAAGAGTGTCGTCCGTATTTTGTTGTATAGAGTTTACGCTTGCTCTCTCCAAATAAACTACTACCCAGATTGACCCAGAAAATTACCACCACCGTCTAACTCCGTGACTTCTTATTGAAGTGTTTGGTCATTTTCAATAACGCCCACGTGATACTATAACAAAGATCTCCTTATAGCAATACTTACTACTCAAGGAAACCAAGTATATCAAATATTACCTAAAAGTTTGTAGAATAGTACACAAAGAAATAAGGATCAGTAATGATAGATAGAAAAACTAGTTGTGTATGTAACGATACCTAAAATGGAGTTCAATATATGGTACATAAAGTGAACAATGTGTTTACATAAGAAGTGACGATACAGGAATTAGAGATAACGGAAGTTGGAACAAATGTAAATAGTGTTAATCAGCAATAAATGCATTAAATAAAAAAAATAAGACCCTGGATAATAAAAGAGAGGAGTCGAAAAAGAAACTTCAAGAAGCTAGTGCTTTTACTATAAGATCGACATGAAATAATACAAGCTATGTTATTAAAAACACGAGCTAATGAACATTTAAACCACAAACGGTTTCACAGAGCGCAAAATGATAAAAAAAAATTGTGCCAAACTACTGAGAGCCATGACCGGACTGGCCTCGGACAAACTCAGTGTCATTGTCGGCTATTCGTTAAAATCTACCTACGCAGAAGTAAATATTACAAAGCAGAATCTAAAACTATCTCACAGTAAAACTAAAACATAATAAACTATATCTATGCCAACAATTATAGAGTTAGAAAATAGCTAGAGACCATAAAAAAACACGGTTTTACTAGCTTATTACTATTTAACAGTAATTATCGCAGTGTACTATTCAATTAACTCTTCTCAAATAAGGTATGATAGCATGTTTCAGTAAAAGTTCACTGGTAATTATCCCGGATGTTTGCAACAGTTCACGAACACAATTAACATAGTTAAATCGTCTACGAATTTACAATTCACTTTGAATACTGCCCGAGCCGCAAAATTTGCTACATGTAAAATTTTTTAGTTTAACTTTTAACCCGTTACATAGTTACTAATTAACTATAGCACATGTTGAATGAGAGTTACCTATAAAATGTAGGAGAGAATATTAAAAAAAAATCGCTTAATATTAGTTCCCGTAATTTGATTAGGATAACACTTTGTGTACTAAAAATAAAGAATAATTAAAAAAAAAATCTATCTCTATTATACAGGGTGGCGCTCTCTATTATACATATATAGAAGTTGGCGCAAAAATAACCTTCCGATGTTTTTTGGCTGTAATTTAAAAAAAAAATGAAAAACTTTGATTTTTTTGTGGATTATTTTTATTTAGTCTTTTAATTTTTTTACATCAAGGCAAAATTTATAGCATTTTCTGATAGGATTACTTTTGCGCCACCTTGTATTATATCTGAGAAATTAAACAAAACTTACTCCATCTATTGCTAGTATCTCTGTTGTATCAAATTTGCGATATATGGTTGTATGTAATTAATTTATCTATTAATAAATTTAAATGTCTTGTAAAACGAATCTTATGCATATAAATGCATATTATTGATTAGGCGATTATTTGTTGGACTTTTGGAACTGAACGGATCTCCTTATTTTGAGTACTTCATAGAGGAGGAAGAGTTGTAAACTGATACCAATTTAATAAAGAATTTTTGAGCTTTAGTTAAAGATTTATTCACAATATATAAGAGATAATGCAGGTAACTATATGATACATAGATGTATATATTTGTTCATAACCGATTGGTAACTGAGAGTTTAGTGAACGAATGAAATATATGAATAATGCATGAGGTTCGTCGTTCACTTTGACAACGACACCGACTAATATTGTTACGACACTAGTGTAACGAATTCATCGTTTTCCGGTTTACAAACGCTACAAGATTAATATATCCAATCTTGCCTATTTAATAAACTAGCTTAGGTATAATATCATTGCCTCGATAAGACACAGGAAATTGTTTGTGTTATTCATAACGAGTCTACACCGTCGGTAGACATTACAAGGTTTTCAAACAGATCGTTAAAGTTCATTACCTGTTCAATGTTTTGTTTTGATTTACTAGCGAAATGTTTATTTTGTAGTTTTAAGGTTTAAACTTATAAATAATATAATAACTGCATCGGTAGTGCATGTGATTTTCTATCTGTTATAGTTTGGATAGTAAAATTTAATTTATAATACCCGTCTGATTAGTTACCATCCTCATATTATAAATCTGTCGCCACGACAGCATCGCTATATCACGGCTATCAACATATGGGAACAAGAGTATTTTGGGCGAGCGAGTTTTTCCATCCACGCCCTTAATGTCATTTACCATCGGATGATATTGAGGACAAATATTAGCCCATTAGTAGATAAAAAAAATCTTCATGTTATCGATAATATGCGAAAATACATTCCCGTCTTCTCCACCATCAAAGATTTTGAAGAGCATTTATAAAACTTGCCAAACGTAATAGGTAAATATTTAGCCTACATTACAGTTCTGAAAGACATAAAACTCAGGCGCAAATAATGATATAAGGGGAACACGGCAGGTCTTTGCAGCGTTACGTCATTCAGACACACAGTCAAAACAAAACGTAATTCCCTTGAATACACTGTAAAAGCAGTCTAGTTTTTTTATTGAATCTAAAAATGTGTAAGATATCGAGTCATACTCTCGAGACATCGGGTTTTACTTTCGAGATGATTTTTTTTAATGAATAGAGTTATCAATACATATAGAAGAGTGTTATTATTTCAATGACTCATCATATGATCTTCGCAACTATTAGACGTAAAGACTTAGAATTTGGTAGAGATATTGTTTCTGCCATTAAGTAGTCAGCTAAGAATGAATTTTACAAAATTCCTTTATTGGTGGGAGCCCCCATTGTCCACTAAACGGGCCCGGGATGAACGATAAGTACGAGGTGGCCTAGTTCTTTTTGTAACACAAAGCGAGTGTCGAGGAGGGCTACAGCCCTCCCTGGGTACCTCATCCCTTTGACAAGTCGGTGCGAAGTTCCCCTGCTTGGGGACAGGTTCGGAAGAAGTCCAAATTGTCACCACGGTTGCCTATTCAGCCATATACACCGACGGTTGCCGCATCGACGACAAGGTGGGTGTGGCATTCTGTGTTATGCAGAACGCCGCAGAAGTAATGAATAAGAAGCTAAAGTTGGGCAAATTCTGCACTATATACCAGGGAGAGCTGTTGGCCTTAGTGGAAGCAACAGGTTACCGCTCTTGAAACAGTTACAACTCCTGACACCCTCCTTCCCTCAGCGTTAAGAGTGAAAGAGAACATTAAGAAAGCAAGAAAGAAAGGGATGTATGGAAGATTATATTGGGTGCGAGCACACGCGGGGACGGAGGGTAACAAAAGAGCGGACCAGCTGGCCAAGGATGAGGCCCTCCAAGAGAAGACCGGCATATGAATGGTGTCTTGTTTCTTTCGGTTAGTTGCAGCTAACGCTGAGAACGCTTGACGAATGGAACAGACGGTATGTGAAAAATACGACGGCTGCGACAACGCGGATCTTTTCCCGAACGTTGCATCGGCCTACCGATCACTCCGCCAGGTGGAGCTGAACACGGTTCATAGGGCACGGAGGATTCTCGGAGCACCTTCATACGTTTAAACTTAAAGCGAGTCCCTCGTGCCTTTGTGACCTACCGAAAGACCAGACTGTGGTGCACCTGATCGTGAGTTATACCTTATACGGAAACACCGCGGCGTTGGTCTAGTTCAAGGTCCGGGTCTGCCTGAGGCGGACGATCGGGACGTACCTCTCAAACCGATTTGTGAGGTACCCGACGCGATATGAGTGGTGTCGGCGCGTGTCGTGCCCGTCCGATCCGGGCGCCGATGGAGGGTTGCGGAAGAACTGCTCGATGTTATCCCGCGACCCTTGCGTATATTTTCGGAAGTGATTGGAATAACGTGTGAAGCTTTAGTCGGTTGGAGTCCGACACTACCCCGTTACCGGCCCTTCTGGTTTCGGGGTGTGCGAGCATTAGCATTTTGTTACACACGTTAATAAATAAAATCCTTATACGGAAAGGAGTGCTATGAATGTGAGACCGTGTCGGAGAAAACGATAAGCGCAGTTAGTATCGCCTCCCTGATGGGTGATGCCAAAAGTCGGCTCACATTTCTAATATTCTGTAGGATAGTAATAAGGAGAACAATAAAAAGTAATAAAACACAAGCATAAATGTAGATACGATAAGACAATAAGAAGGAAATAAATTGCAAAATAGCAATAAGAAGTAAAGAAATCTAAAAGAAAATGTAAAACAGAACTTTTAAGAACAGAAAGTAGAAGTAAACAAAATGTGATAGAAATAAGAAAACATGTCAAAGATATGAAATTGTACAAAGTGAATAAAAAGCCGAGTATGTTTACCTTAATTAAGAGAAAGGTAAGAAAAAAGGATATAGGATGGAGTCATAGGAGAAATGAAGTTTGTAAGAGGAAAGGTATAAAGAAAAAAGGAAAGGAAGATGGAATGAGAAATAGGTGAAGACTAGAAAATAAATAAAAAAGAGGAAAATAAAATGAATTGATAGGGCCTCAGGCTCACACAACTAAGGGGACGCGTTAAAAGTAAAAACCCCTGTGGGATGCGCTTTAGGCGTAGCGACGCACTGAAGATGACCACCGACGGGGTTTCAATGGATAAACATCCCATATAACCTTACCTTCTTCCCTGAAAGCAGGCTATTTTCTTAGCATATTTTCCCCCAATAAAAAAGAAGGTAGAATATACACCTGTTAGCTGGTTAGGTAACCTTTTTATCTATTATCAAAACAGTTTACAATGATGTTGAAGGTTTTTAAATAAACTGTGGACAATTTAAAATGGCCTAAATCCCCCTATATGAACCCCTACGCCCCCTATATGAACGCCGCTAGTATCCGGCGATGTGGGCAGCGCAGGACCGAACAATGTGGATTCTTTGGGGGATGCCTATATGTGCAGCAGTGGACGTGTATCGGCTGATAATAATGGATATTGAATTTAAAAATCATGTCAGTATTAAAGTGCGCCGTTATTACGCACGGACGGGTAGAAAATTAACTTTGTAACCCTTTGTGGCGGGGTCGTGTTGCCGTAGAGTGACGACAGATTTCATTACTGTATATGAAACATGTTTAGTTGAGGAAATTTTACCATAATCGTTGACAATATCCTAAGGTCTTATTTTAGTAGGATAATTATGGTTTTTCATGTAATCTTGTTTTAGAGTAAATAGATAACCATTTTGTGAAATAAATGGAAATTGGAAAGAATCTAAAAAATCTTAGTTTGGAATTAAAATACAAAGATCGTAAATCGTCAATAACGGAAACATTTCTTCAGTATAGTTATTAATTTACGGATGGTAGACCTGCTGCCGGCAGCCCTGTAGTCTAGGGCTAGTAAGAATAGAACTAAAGTAAACCCTACCTGGCATAGAAGGTGACCAAAAAGGGCTGGGAGTGTAGAGTTTCGCGGGCCTTGAGAGTGGGGGCCCTTATTGCTCAACAAGCGAACCTGCGTGGGACAGCATATGACTCAGCGATGGTGCTTAGGAGGGTTAGGCTCCTCTTCAGAGACGTGTAACAGTATGTATAAAGGGGCACCGGTCCATTCTTTAAGAGATCTATAAAATCGATCGAGATCGATAAGATCTTTAAGAGAGCCTCCGCGAATTCACTGATGCAAATTATTTAAAAAAAAAGTTCTGCTGCCGGAGACTATCGAGTTAGGTACCACTGTAGCCGTGTAGTCTCGGGCTAGTAAGAATATGACTAAGATAAGCCCTGCGTGTCGTAGAACGCGAACAAAAGGGCCTAGGAGTTTCGCGGGTCTTCATTGAGTGGGGGGGGAGGAGGCTTATCGCTCAACAAGCGAACCTGCGTGATTGGTTCAGCAATGGTGGCTTCCTCGGAGATATGCTAATACAGTGTAGAAAGCACCAGCGCGTTCTTTAAGAGATCCCGGGCTTCTCCGAATACACTAATGCAGCCCACCGAGAGGGTTTTAGTGAGTAAGAATCTCACATAATCCTGACTGTCTCCCAGAAGCAAGGTATCTTTCGAACATTTCCCGCTTCGAAACAAAAAAAAAGTACGTACTGCAGCTCCTATCTCTACCGACAAATAGTAATGTGCAAGAATTACTGTGTTACAGTTTGAATAGTATTTTTTTTTATTTAACTTAGCGACGAGACGAGCGAGACATATTGTTTATTATGTAGCTAGTGAAATAACTGGCATAACGAGACATCTTATACCTCAAGGCGACGACCCCAATGAGGCGTGTATATCGTCAACTTACCATCAGGTGAAAGTATTGCTTGTTATGTCGCTTTGTAAAACATAAAAATAGTTTTTAATATATTAATAACTTATTTAATTATTAAGTTCTTATGACAATGACTGAATGTAGCCACCAAATATTTGCTTGATTGTTCTGCCTAATGCATTTGTGATTTTTTTCTTTGTTGTTTTATGTTTATGTCGAATATATACAAGGCGTGTGTAGTGTGTGTTATGTACTGCTTTAATTGGTTAAAAAATCAGAATATGTATAAACTTTATACCAGAAATGTTTGTGTGTACTGTTGGAGTGTTAAATGTTTGAATCAATCAATAAATAAATTTTAAATACGCAAGGGATCTGAGTTATATAACGCGCCACATTGTTATCGATGACTATATCACTTATAATCGAGTGACAGTCTTATTCACCTCTTGGTATTATCGATTAAAAAAAACAACGACTGAAGTTTCCTGGAAAGCTATACTGATACAAATAACCTTACAGAGGTGACGTTAAAGTGAAGTGGGCGGCTGTGGGCGGTGTGACGTACACCGCCACCGCCCACCGGCCCACTGCAATGGGTATTCTTCTTTTTTTTTTTAATTCCCACCCACGCACATATAGAGGTTTTATAGTCATTTTATTAACATTGGCATTAGCTTATCGACCGTTTCACACTTTGTATCAAATAATTCGAGATTATATCAATGTAACAGTATTTTTAAAGTGGAGCTTTAATGCTAATGATGGCTATGAAGTGTTTAGTTCAAGGTTTGCTTCATTATTCAAAAATCCAATGGTATCATTTGCATAAATAACTGCACATTTTAGTTAATAGCAATCAATTTAAGTTACTTACGAATAATACACAAATTAATTGATGTTGTATTAAATCGGTGGTGTCTCTTTGCCGGAAACCGTCTAGATAGGTACCACCGCAGTTTCTATTTTCGCCGTCGAACAATTGCGGTTTTACGGCCTAATGGCCTATGTTCTACTGTTCATATAATTATGAATATGTGAATAGTAATGAAACTATATTGTCTAAGGCGACAAGCACAATGTGGTGCAGTGTATATAATTTTAACTAGAGCCACGTCGTTATGGGGAGGCGTATCATTTACCATCACATGAACGTATCGCTCATCTCGTCGCTTTATAAAGTAAAAAAAAATATATTATGTTTTTGTATTATAAGGATGAAACAACCTTACCTAAAACATGACCACTTTAATATTTCTTTTAAAACTTCAACTTGGACAAAGAGGAAAACATAATTTAGACTTACAAAGATAAATAAAGGTTTATGCGGCAAAAGTCAAATGTTTTAGTCTACTACTAAACATATGAATATTGTTTGTTTGTCCTTGAATCCATTCGCAACCTATTAACCCGATTTAGATGCGGTTTTCGGCGCGAGGACGTATGAACCTCAATTTTATTATTCTACAAAATATTAGTCCATATAAGTGGACAGTTTTAGATGCAGTTTAGCGTAACAAGTAGATTCTTAATAAATTATTACTATTTTTTATTTATCGAAGCGACGATACAAGTGCAACGTTCATCCGAAGGTAAGCGATACACCTGCCAATAAGGTGGGACCACTCAGGAAGATATATGCTGTAATGCATCGGGCTCGTCGCATTGATATATAAGAAATTAAGTCGCGATGCTTTAATAATTTCATTAACTACAATACCTTTCGAACTGGAACAATGATGTTTCGATTCTACAGCTTGACGACAGAAATAGATGCTGCGGCGGTACCTATCTCAATATCCTCTGGTAAGAGTCCTAACGTTAGTAAGATTAGAGAAGAGTGCTTGCGTTTCAATGGGAAAATTGTATATGATATTACTTTACATACAAGGCATTTATCATGCTATATGAGTCTCATCATTATTTTTAAGGTATCTTTATCCGCAAAAGTTTATCACATGGATAGAAGAATCTGAAAGTTTGAATTGCTGATAATCCACTAGTAGGTGCCATTGCATTATTTCTATTACTAAAGTAAGGACGTTCCAAACATTACTAGTCTAAAGGGTAATTGAAGTATCATTTCATCTTTGTGAAAGTTATCATGTAAGTCATAATAAATCAATAACTTTAGAAATAAGTTTTAAGACTCCTTGATTAGTCTTATCACATTTTACAATTTATCACTGACTATTATTATTATGTATATTGTAGAAGTATGGAGTAACAATCAAAAAATTTATTGTAGTTTAGTATTTGTGTCAGTTGTAATAATGACTACAAGAGTTATGATCTGTTGCATGATATGAAAACCAATTTTGGCTAAAATTGCTTACTTAGAATTCACATTTGTCATTTTCGTGTTAATTTAGTCCACTTCGATTATGTTCCGGTTGTTCGGGGTAAGTAATTGGATTTCATGTAGAAATTTACTCACTAATTTACTGCACACTAAGAGACGAAGTGTACATCAAAGTTGATAAAAAATGGACTTTTAAAACTTCTACTGTAGCAAAAAATGTTTATTTCGACTTATGCATATATTGAAAGAATTTTTATAATCCACGTTTGTTACTCACCATAGAAAGTCGATAAAGTCTGTGAAGTTAATTTATTTGTTTGTAATCATTGGACTATAATTGTTAAATCAATTTAAAAGAAAGATACATACTAAATTCTTATCAAACGACAGTAGATTTTTTTTTATTAGTATCTCTATGTTTTAATTATTGTGTTCATTAAAGAATTTTGTTTTAGAACAATATTTATAGCATTCATGTTGGAGTCGTAATTAAAAATTAAGATGCATAAGTTTTATTGATGAGATTTTTTTTAAAGATTGAAACGCTTTGCTTCTACCATCGTTGTATAATGAACCGGTTGGAGGCGATAACGACTAAAGCGGTACAAGATGCGGTGTCCGGAGCTCATCATTGCACCTATAAACGGCATTGGTAGACGCGCTAATAGTTCTACTTATAAGCCACACGTTGGCTTTGCTCTTACCGGCTATGAATAACCATTGTGACCATACGGTTAGACGTCTCAGTTTTTACATTGGCCTATAACTTTAATAAGCACTTCCATGTATGTTAACTTAGACCTCCAAGAACGGATTCAATTTGGTGTTATAAAATGAAAATAATCTTACTGTGAAAGTAACGTGGTGGTGATAACGTTTTTCTTAAAATTTAGTAACTTTCAAGATAATAATGAATGTAGAAATGTTACAAAGTTAACGTTATGAGATTTATTGACAGTAAAATACGGAGATGATGATCCTAGTTAGACCTTATATTATTTTAACCAAACTTTAATCAATTTTAAAAATTTTAAAAATGAATTAATAACGAACATGTCATTGAATATTGAGTGAACGATACTACGTCATGTTTCTTTTTGGGACGATCTATTTATAGTGGGAATATGGAGTGCGAAGCCGGGTAACTTTTTGTATGCTTGCCTGTTAATGCTCGCCGCAGACGGATCTTAAGCCGTTCGTCGGCAGCAACAATAGTGCAGGATGTGCGCTGGGTGCCGTAAAGCGATTTGCACTTTTGTGTTGTCCGACGGCGAATAACCTGACGAAGTCTTTCCGCGTGTCCATTCCTCTGACAATTTTAAAACTCTACATAGGTATAGATGTAAATAAAAGATAGCCTTAGTGTACATAGCACGAATACCGTGACGGCCAGAGTTGGTGGCGCGTCCTTTTTATCCTTTGTTTTTTGTCATCACTGCGCGCGTCTTGTGTACCTTTACGATGGTTTATACGTGAAATTCAATGAAGAACTGGTTCTTACGTTTCTATTTCAAATAGTTGTACAAATAATGACATAGCAATACGATAAATAAGAGTCCGTAACAAAATGGAATTATTATAGACATGTCTTGATATAAAATTACCTTATAATTTGACGTTATATGTAGGTAGTATTTAAAAATAAATTTCGTTTGGCTATATTGTACATTTGTTTAACTAAATAATGGTAGAAATAAAAATTTTGGTCTTGTAATAATAAAAAGACAAAATTTCTAAAGAAATCCCTAATGGTACAAACTTTTTGTAATGAGATCGACTTCGAAGTTCGAGAACATTTTTTAAGAACTACTTAAAGTTCTGACATATTTCTCAACAACATTAAAGGATGATTCGTAGTTATTCATAGTTGGAAACAAAGGGTAGTAATGATATTTAATATTAACATAACATTTTTTAAAAAAAGTACAGCTGGCTACTATGCTGTGTCCTCAAAAACTGTATTAAATTTATCGCTTTTCCACGAACAAGTTCAACTCGGGTACCTTTGAAACTTTCAATCATCGAAATTCCCAAAACTATTGAACTAGCTTTTAAGGTGGTTTCTTATTTGTTTCGAATATTACTCCATCTTGTGTTCATAGTTTTCGGTCAACAAAAAAAAATATTCAGTTCCTTTTTTTATATAACTTTACAATAATTTAAGTCTGTTAAGAAACGTGACTGTACTGTGATTTTATTAATTTTAACTTAAAATGTAAAATTCGTTATCAGAAGTTCAATTGAATAACTCAATTTGCGTTGGCTTGATGTGATTTCGTTGCCGACTTTTATATAGAGGTCATCGCAACCTGTCTGACCTCCGCCGCTCTTTACTGGTCACCTGTCAACGATCTATACCCATTTACACATGCCTATTGAATTTAAAGTTTGATTTATATTAATTTCGACTAAATCTTTTGTCTGCTTATCACTCAAACATAAAAAAGAGATTTTATTCTTAAATTAAATTAAATCAATTAAAAATATCTATATTTTTCTTACTTGGCTATTTATTTTAATGATTAATTTACTGTCGTTTAAACTTCTAATTTAATTTTAACCTATGTATACTTGATCTCTATAATAGTTTTAGGATGTTATACTTCAAGTTGATCAGTTTATGCGGTGTTAAATATATATATAAAATCTTGTACTACAAACAATATTTTTTTCACAGAACTATTATATAAAGATTCTCAATAATTTTGGATTTTTAAGTACATCTCTGTACGTAAGGTATAATAGCGAAAATTAAAGGTTTATATCTTTATATATCATGTTTACAAATGTATCAAAATGCTTAGTAACTTAAAGTTTAATAATAGTAGTTTGTAATTAAAGATAAGTCAAAAGACTAATTTCTCTATAGACAATAACGAAATAAGTTCTAGGTCGTTTAAATAAAAAAAAACGTAATCGTACAATGATTTGAAGCGATGTAACTTATTGCGCGGCGGATCTTGTTACATACAAGGCGATTATATAGTGAGCCGGCACTTGTTACTATAGGATTTGATTATATAAATGCCTTTGTTATTTGCTGAGGCATATATAGATACTGGAGTAAGGCATCTACGTTGTAAACATCACCGTTCGAGCGGGAACGCAACAAGTCGCGACGTCGGTTTGACTCCTCCACGACCTTTCTCAGCCTTTTACGACCTTTCGACGCGCATCCACATTCATTCGGCATACTACGCAATAATATAATATCACGTAGACGGTAAACAATAATAACGTTACGTATATCAATAAAAGCACATGTCACAAAACTGCATAAATCCATTCATTTTCCACTATTAATTGCATTTAATTCGTCACATGAGCATTTTATATGCAGGCAGATACAGATTCGGTTTGCCGGCGCGTTAAGGTAGCGCTTGTTTAATACCTTGTTGTTCCGCGTACGCTCGTTGTTCCGTGTACGCTTCGTGTTCCGTGCACAGTTGATATTCCATCGTCAGCAGCGGTGGCAAGTCGGCGATCATCGTGTAGAAATAGTTTTGATGGCGAATGCGTTGGGCGCGTGGTGACGCCGCCTAGTGCGCAGTGGGGACTGGCGCGCAGTAGGCGAGAAAGGGATGCGGCACATTGACGCATGCGCTAACAAAACGCGGGAAGTATTTTCTAGAAGCGGTTTTCCTGTATTAAAAAAATAAAACTCAGTGACGCCACTTTACAATGGTATAAGTTATTACAATCATTATTGTAATATAACTAATTTGAATATAAAAATCTACAATTTTTATGAAAAAATAGAAGTTAAAGCATCTCTTCTAAACACGTTGATAAGAAATGAGATAACTCTTTTCTATTTTTATTTTTAAGTGTTTTTTTATCTATAATAGGATAAAACGACCTTGCTTACGCCTGGTGTTAAGTGACAATGATACGGTGCATTATCTAAGTGTTCCCAGAATTCCTAACATAGAATACACTGATTCTCAGCTCAGCTAAAATATAACAAGTCAGTAAAAGTAGCAGATTTAAAATCCAACGGCAGTGGCTGCTAGTCAAGCAAATTTGAAATGCTCTACCACTAATCAAATTCTACAACTTGCAGCCTTAAAAATAAACCAGCTACCTCCGTGTTATCAGAATTTTTAAATGTTGAGTTACTTGAGGTCCGCTTTGAATATTTCTCTTCGAGTGCAATACATTTTAAATATGCTCTTCGTTATCCGACGAACCTTGTATTGAAAGAGTTTACGAACAAACAAAATCGCTAAGAAAACATGCACAGACTCGATAGAAATTTCCGGATCAAACAATATTTGTTCCGTACGAAGATGGAATTCTTAACGCAATGAAGACGAGGGCAGCCGCCAGAGGTAAATACGTCTTATGTTGAGCATAACATGAAAAATAAGCGGCGTAGAACAATTAGTATCACAACCTTTTTAAGCTGTGCCAACTTATAGTAAGTCGACTTAGAACGTTTCATCATCATCAGCTGATAAATGTCCACTGCTGGACACAGGTCTTTCTCAAAGATCTCCACATCGATCGATCCTGCACTGCTAGTATCCTGTGGATTCCCGCGACATTACAGTCAGCATGACCTCTGGTACTGTCGGACACTAAGCGCCGTTGTTTGTACGGGTTCATGTAGGGGGATTTGGGCCATTTCCCACCACGCTGGCTCAATGCGGGTTGGGACTTGGAACGCTTAGATAAAGTGCAAGTTTGTGTGACGACATTTTACCATTTTTAAATATGTTAATATAATAAATCGGAAAAGGTGTGACGAGCGCATAAAATATAACTGGAAGCTGACTAGTGTACATATACAATTAAAGATTTCTTTATTCATATAAAATAACAGTATACAACATTTATGAAAAATTTTTGGTACTTTTAAACTTGCTGCGAGGTAGATCATAACATCGGGTTTGCGTGATATAGACAATTATCTTCAAATCTGCCTGGGCCCAAAGGCGTGCAAATAGACATTCTACCCCTTTTTTTGGTATCGGCGGAAAGTCTTGTAAAAACACTCTTCTTCCGAGGAAGTTCTTTTTTTAATCGTTTTCCTGCGTGAGTCGGGGTTACGACCTTTTTTTATGTACCATGAAAAATTTATTCTTTTAACAACTCATATTCTTATCTTTCATGCTCAGTTCTTCTTACACGCTTCGTTTCCTTTAGCATACGTCCAATTTCCTTGTTTTATACTTCTCGCAGAGTGAAGGCTGTCGCTTTTTTGAAATTTTTCCTTATAGAATCGCAGCTTCTGGGGATGTTAGGGTTATGCGGGATTTTAAATCAAGTAGTTTCCTCCAGTGCGTTATGAAGGGCCCTAAGATCTTCTGTAGTACGCAACGGTGCCCCTTCACACTTTGGCTTAGCCACATCTGAAGGAAGAGCCCAACTCTCCTTAGCACCACCGTCCACGTATGGCGAGTGCGGAAACGCCGTATTACCCGTTCCACGCTGGATCGCTTCTTAACCGATAAGAGCCTCCACCCACAAGGCCCGCGAAACCCGTAAACACTTTTAGACGCTTTCAACGACTGGCAAGGCTTACCTTAATCCTATTCTTAGCAGCCCATGGTTACAGAGCTGATTATCTAGATATAACTAGAGTATATTTTAGTTTCATGAACCGATCTAAATAATAATCTCTCAAGTGACTCAAAAAGCTATGCTGAATTAAAATTGGAAAGTTTATTTTTAATTATAAATAAACACAGGGTTTTCAGGTTCCGTATGCACCATACCCGACCCCAAAATCTATGCCCCTATGTTTGTATCGCCGCTGTTTTACCTTAAGAACAGGCACTGAATGTATTAAAAATTATTGTTGGTAAAAACATTATCTTAAACATTATCTAATTATTATAAATACCTTGACTGTGAATTTACGTAGAGTGAAGAAATTTGATATTATAAGTAAATTTAATAGGCAATATTTTAGACCGAATCTTTTTTCTCTACGAGCGATTACGGAAAACTCTTGTTGATTTTGTGTTTAAAGCAACACAATAACTGTGTGTATACACATATTATTCTCATTTTGGAAAATCCATCATGACGAATTAAAAATTAATTAATAAATTAATTCATCTCAATTAAAATTAATTTACTTAGTTCATTTAATTATATCATCATCAGAGGATAAATGTTTACTGTTAGAAATAAGCCCAAAGAATTAATCAGAATCAACAAAGACGATCATATTGCAGTGTTCCGTCCAGTAAACAGTTATCCGATCATTTCCAATGTCAATGATCGTTAGGTGGTGACACTAATTAGACAGTGATGGTTGTTCATATCTCATAAAACGTTTGACGTGAGTGAGTAATTGATTAAAATTGCACGTGCTCAAGGCTGCCCTCGATTCAACTGATACGACACAACTAGGATATCGGGTCAAGGATGAGATGTCCCCGAGGCTTCTAAAACGTTATACCGTTAGACAGATTTCGGAATTAGGGTGTTAATTATCGTTGTAACAGGTTTATAGTCGAAATTAAACTGTGATCAATTTATAGGAAACGCAAATTGAATCGGTTTTGTAATAAATATCAAACAAGTCGATTTACCAATTAATATAGTCCTAAATTTGTAGATTCCATGTAAATAATTTACCAGTTATGTTATGGTTAATGTAAGGCATATACATGGTTTTTATTATACTGATATTTATTGGTTTTGGTATTCCTTTATATTTAGTTAGTTATATTAATCAATAAAAGTGCAACATACGAGTATATAATAAAATGGTCTACTGTTTCTTGCATTCGTACATTTATTTCAAGAATACTTCTCTGAAGCGTTTATCTTTTAATGAAGTTGAAGATTTTATTAAGAAAAAGCTCCAGTGTAACAAAGAACGTAATGTTTTCAACTTGAACTTTACATGGTTTGTGTCACAACATTGACTCCGAGTCGGAAGTTATTTTCAAATATTCAGCGTAACGTACGTAACGTACGTAAAATTATCCCACTAAATTTACTAGCCTCTGTTAAATAAAACTAAAAGTTTAATTCATTTAGTTAAAAACATATTATTTAAAACATTTTGTTCAGCGGAAGGAAGTTCCTGTCTCCTAATGTATCGAGCCGACAAAGGATGGATACTACGCCGACAAAGGATGGATACTACAATTAGCTATTTATGGTTACGACAATTTAAACATAAGAGAAACAGATAGTCTTTTCACATCTTGATTTTTATTTATACGCAGCAATTTTAACTTTACATAGAATACGAAGCTCAAGCATTTCCTTTGGATTCAATTTGCTTAAATATTTTTTTCATAGATTGACTTTAAATATTAGAAAAAATAAGATTACAACATGATTCTGAGAAGCTTTAACGGAGCTAATTATTAAAACGAACTGCTTCATGAAGTATAACAATACTTAGAAACTCAGTAAAGCTCTTTCAATAATGCTCTCAATAAATTAGAGCCGAGTACTACTTGATGAAACATAACAGCTATTAGAAGTAGAAACGTGGGTTCACAGAGGCGACACGAAGTCTTCGCATTGGTGTATGTTTTTACGGGATACGTGAAGCCTTAAGCGGACGCAATACGACCGATAACATCTTGAGCATAAAGCAGAATTAAGCGAGGGCTGTTTTTCTTAACAATTCCCGCGATGATGTCTTGAAGTTAGAATGTCGCTTTGCATGACCGAGATCGCTGATATTGCCCTAATATAAGCGTAGTGGGACTTTTACGAGGTACTCAAGGAGACGTCTCGAAAGATAATTGGCATCAACGTATGATAAAATCGGTGAGCCCTTATTAAAGGCTCGCTTTGTGGTGTTATCCATTGTGCTGTTCTAGCGATGTTTTAAGTGGGATTAATCTGACTTATCTTGATTAAGGTAACGTCTCAATAATTATTCAAAATTCTTTTTTTATTCGAAAAAATGAAAGACTAGCGAAATGTTCGTCTGATGGTAGTAAGTGATGTGCCTGTCTATAACAATGTGGTGCTGGCTCGGATGTTATACACAGGACCACATATGATCGTCGTCTTGAGACATAAGATGTCGTCATCTTACTCCAGTTTTGGTAGTTGTTTATGGTACTAATTTATCTGGTATATATTTTGGATTTGACAACCATCTGACAGAGTTTCCAATAAATAATAAACTATAATGTCTTTAAAATAAAACTTGTGTGTGTACTTGTATAAGAGGAGAACTTACTGTAAAGAAGAGCAAAACAATTTGTTTGTTTATAAAACATAAACAGTTTGATCAGTAAACAGATATAAAATTCAATTACAAACCCACAATAATAATTTCTAATTTACTACTCCAACCACATTACATTAAGCAATTGACTGAGAGCACACTTTAATGTTTATTAAACGGCTTCACTAAAATAATTTATATAACGTTTTCCCTACAACACGATTGAGATGTTTAGTAATAGCCAATTAACTAATAGCATGAAGACTGTAACAATAATAAATACAATAGTTATATATTTACTAGTTTTTCTCCGCCCGCTCAGCTCAACGTAACACCCCCGCCACTCCCTTGAGACAAGGAATTTTGTAAAATCCATTCTTACCTGACCTTTAAATGGCAAAAGCAATATCTTTACCAAATTTTGAGTCTGTATGTCTGAGTGAGTTTCGGACATCTCGGGATGAGTAAATGAATCTCTAAATATTTATTTATTTAGGATCATCAACCGAAATTACAATAAATACCTTACATATATATATTGCTTCATCGAGTACTTACCGCACACTTATAACGTAATGATTAGAATCTTACCTGTAAAAAAAAAGGAAAAGTTATGGACATATATAAATACAAACTATGATAATAATAAAAATAGTACATGTACAATAGATTTATAGCAGAGGGCTATATAACTGTTGGATTGTGCAATGGACACCCCAGTTGTGGAAATATTTGGTTTGGGTGGAATAGCGAAACCCGCCAGTTCCGTTTTCCAACGCGCAACGCTTAATTGGAAAGTGCCTGTATTTTTCGACAGGGATTTGTTTGATTTAGTTGTTTCAATCGCTGTACAGGACAATGTTTGGGTGGAAACCACGACGATATTGGCAGTGAATTCATTCGAAATCAATCTTGTGTCCGTGAAACGTGAAATGATAGAATATTTACTACCGTTTCCAAATCATTGGTTATAAAGAAAGGAATTTTTTAAACATGAAGGATTAAGAATTAATTTTCAACCATTAACACTTCGAGAACTCCCGTCCGAAAAAAATAGAGCCGGAATTGATTTAGCGATAACGAACGATTAGCCCCTGTGCGACGAAACTATTTAAAAGTCGTGACTTGTAGTCTCACGTTAATACGGAGAAGATCCCAGACGGTTAGTAAATGGCGTATAGAATACAAAGAACGTTTTGTGTTAATAGTTATTTACTCAATGAAGTGATTAATTCCAATTAAAACATTTTAAAGTTCATTTAGCGCAGTTTAATAAGTGGAAATGATTTGGTATCGCGCTGTAATGGAGCGTGTAAAGCGAATGCGTGAGACAGCGTCCCATTACAAAATCATTAATGAACAAACGAAATATGAAATGGCGAATAAAACGACAAATTTTGGACGCTCGTCTACGGCCTGGATTTGTGGTTATCCTCAATTGAGCTTGTCTGGTGCGATACACTCATCAGGTCCTAGTTAACCTCCATGACGCAGTGGCTAACCACTTGTACTCTGTAACATTCAGATCCCTTCGGGGATTGATTCGGGGTCCGCATAAGGCACTTAATTGATGGAAAACTTTTTTTCAAACATTTTTAAAATTTAAGATTTTTTTATACGACGAAGCGACGATAAGTGAAAATGTTTACCTGATGGTAAGTAATTAGCTAGATGATATACACATGATGTGTTCGTATCACATTGTGTACCTCGACACATGTCGATATACCACATTGTGCTCTTCGCCTTGTGCCATAAAATGATAACTCTCGTTACCATAGTAATGCACTGCACTAGCTACAACGTCCTATAAATCGGAAAACAGTGATGTTTGTAATCTACTATTTGGCGGCAGAAATAGAAGCTGCGGTGGCAACCTTATCAGTTTCCGGCAACGGTGATGTACCTACCACCAGTACAGAACAGTATCCTAACGTGGGTATAAATTAGCAATAACTTAAATGACTTATTATCGTGTTTGAATATAAGCAACGTTCACTATTTTTATTATTTAAGTGTACAAGACTAATAATTTGCCACAAGTCTGAGCTTACTGCAGCAACGATAAGGTGACCTTCTAACGATTACTTAATTAAATCAACCGCCGGAGCTGATTTTGCTTAGTTTCTATTGAAAACTTTCGATTTGATAATGAAAAATTTTCGATATTCTTTGGAGAAAAGTTACACAAACATTTTATTAATTGTTTGTGTATACTCAAAGTTCTTTAACAATGACATTAATATTAAAATTGATCAGTATTACAATTAGGAATTTTAAACTCGTATCTAATAAGAAGTGGTAATCTTCTAACGATTAAACTGAGTTACTTTTGAAATATCTAAGTGGAAATCTGTTGTTTGTGAACCATGGATGTAACATAACATACACACAGGTATTATAACCATAAACGTTTTTTGTGTTAGAAATTTAAACAATCTGTGTGAAATAAACGATATATTAAAACATCATTAATTTTAAATTACTACCAGTATTAAGTTGCTTTAGAAACTTCTAAATACAGCGCCATTTATAAAACACATTGCCATTGCAAGTATTAATATATAAATAAAATTTATAATAATATAAAAATTAAAAAAAAATTTTTTTCAATGAATGACGAGATGAGCGGGACATACACTTGATGGTAAGTGACACGCCTACCCATAACAACGTCGCGCTAGTTAGGATGTTATACACAGCAACACATTCCTCTCGTCGCCTTGAGATATTTAAAGCCTCATTACCCCAGTAATTCCATTAGCTACAATTCTCTTCAATTCGGAACACAGTACTGTTTGCACACTACTATTTGGGGGAAATAAGAGCTGCACTGGTACCCTATCTAGACGGTTTCCGGCAACAAAGACCTACCATTCGTATAATAGAGCAATATTAAAAGCAATTCACTTATAGTATTCATTTTCAACAACTTTCAACGACAGACTGCAATGAACAGTTTCCTATTAACAAAAAACAAACGTTATTCAAATATATTTTTTTTTAACTTAACCAATAATCTAGCTTTATTAGCTAGTAATATTTAATTCCAAAGAGTTTGTACCTCATTCTTACTATATACTCTAACACACGTCTAGTATACGTAAGGGCCTCGTAAGGTCATAAGCATATTTCTTCAATGTAACAAAACTTGGTATCTTTGTCACAAATCGTATTATACATTAAAAACATGAATATTCGTACTACATAGGTTTCAAACTGTAAGCTCCTCTCGTAAAACCGGAGCTGTAAAATACACAGAATAAATGTGGTCGTTGAGTTGCCAAACAAGATTTCTCTAACGTTATAAAATCCTCTTTGACAGAGAAATAACTCCCACGTTACACTGCACTGCTGATTTATTATAACTAGCACTTATTTATATACGACTGTAGGACCTTGTAAATGCAACCGTCTTATACCTCCTTCATTTAAATATTATGGTAATCACAATATAGCAATTTTATTTCAAACTCTTTTTTTATATTATATAACTATAAAAACTAGTTATAAACTTTTAGCTTATATGTGAGACCAAAA
The DNA here is from genome assembly GCA_029034505.1 of Ornithoptera priamus. Taxonomy (NCBI): domain Eukaryota; kingdom Metazoa; phylum Arthropoda; class Insecta; order Lepidoptera; family Papilionidae; genus Ornithoptera; species Ornithoptera priamus. The sequence continues at coordinate 6,532,369 of JARDWD010000833.1, read as the reverse complement.
ACTTAAAATATATTGGCGATGTTAATTATTCTAGTATTACTTTACGTGAAGACTTCGCACCTTGAGTTGTTAAATGGACATTTGCTAACTTGACACCTTATATACTTCTACCTGCTTTTAACTTTTGACTCCTCTACTAAAAGTTAGTTCATGTTCGCAAGAAAAAACGAACTCCTATGGGGTTTCATTTATGTGAATGATAATGAACAAATACTTTACTAACGATAAGTACTTTAGTCTATACCAAAAATGTACTTCAGCTTGCAAGTAGCGAGCCCGATTGCTGTAATAGAATTTGAAATGAAGTGAAAATGAATGTTACGTTCAATTCAATTGCCACTGCATACACCGTGTGTTCACTGAACGTACATATTATTACAATAAACAGTTATTTAACACAGAGAAAGTATTTTTTTTCTTATAGTATAATATAAGAGATACTTAATATTTTTTCTGTTTTAATGGTATAATTCAAATTGTCCCTTTTGCATCCGTGGCGCAATGAATAACTTTAACCCCACGTTGACAACTTGCGGCTCTAATGTTCCCGTCCAAACATGACATAGCCGTCTTCAAGAAATGAATTAATAAGTTGTTTTTAAGTTAGTGCGCATTACCGACATAGAAGACATCACCATTTAACACAAGGATGGAGCATGGTCAGTCATTAGCCTATTTTAAATAATAAAAAAAATTCCGGAAGTCCTCACGCTCACATGTTACAGAGGTTAGTTGGTGATAGTTTTTTATGAACTCGTTTGTCGGGCTATAATACCCTCATATTTTATTATATATTAATCTGCCGCCATAACAACGTTGCTATGTTCGCACGAGAATATTCTATACAAGCATGCTCTACCAGCTCCGGCCTCATTTTGTCTTAACATCATGTAAAACTGAAGTTAAATATTACATTATCTATAAAAAATAATTACAAGTATATATTATACTTTAAAGTATTCATTCATCGAATTAAAACGTATGGCAAGAGTACATAGGATGGATTGGAGGTAGGAGAGGAAACAGACCAATGAACATCGTATATAGTATCGTACCATATATTAATACAGATTATGAAGAACTTCATTAAGTATTACGCATTATATTGGCAAATTTTTTTATTACGCCAATGTCTGTTCTTGTCTACGTGACATACAATTCGCCTATTTTAAAAACTGTGAATATAACAACGAAAGCAGTCATCAACTCAGCAAATAGAATATATGAACTAATTTGGCTGTGAAATTTCGTGTGTAAAACTTTTTGCTGGGTTTACAACTTTTGCTTTACAAATAAAAAAATATTTATATATATTATATATTTTATTCTTGAAAACATTTTACTTAAAACAAAATCACCAAAGGAGATCCTTAATAATAACAAAAAGGTAATTTCATAGGTAAATGTAATGACTAAACAAATATCGATAATTCTGGGCACAAAAAACGTTACCATCAAAATAATATTTGTTACCGCAAATTCGTTTCCTGCCATACCTTTTTGGTTTTTTAAGGTTAATATAATGATATAGGGCAGGGCAGCCTTTCTTAAAATTTTATTGGATTTATACATTATTCGCTAATATTCGTGCCTATATCTGCTGCCAAACAGTATTGTGCAAACATTACTGTGTTCCGGTTTTAGTAGCGCTGTAGCTAGTGAAATTAATCCAATCCGAAGGTGTCATCCTACCACCATCAGAACGTCTCATTAGTCTCGCAGCTTAGGTCGAATAAAATAAAAGTACTTCTGCTTTGTTCAATTCTAATTGATTTGTTTTATTTAACTGACTCCAATCCATTTCAGATATTTAAAATAATACACCGACTGAATGGTTCGAACGTAACCAAATAAATTGAAAAGTTAGTATAGTTTGATGCCAAATGGGAAACGAAATTAAAATGCTCCAATTATGTCATGGACAGCAGTGGTATTTGTAAAATGATTTGTGAATGTCGGAAATTTCACATAAATGTATTTTTTTTTTTTGGTTTGTTTTGATGCGCCGAGGTGAGTGAGATATATACCTTATGGTAAGTGATGCGCCGACCTATAACAACGTGGCGCTAGTTAGGATGATATAAACAAGGCCACATCATATTCGTCGCCTTGACACATGAGATGCGAAGTTTTGTTACCTCAGTAATTTTACTATCTACAATGACATTCAAACCGGAGGAGATTTATGTTTGCCCAACTACTGTACTGTTTGGCGGCAGAAATAGAAGTTGAGGTGGTATTTACCTAGACGGTCTACCTACCATGAGTGAATTTCTTATTGCTGTGTGCTATAGTTTTATTACGTTGTGATGGAATATCCAAAGGTTAAACTGTTTATATATACGCGCTGTGAGTTCATGAGAATAAAATAAAAAGAGAAATCTATTCCACGAATATCCGAGAAAATGTACTTTTCCCGCAACGAGCTCACTCGGTTGTTTTAACTGAGTTTACAGGAAAAGTATTCTGATACTCTGAATTTTACAGTAAACGTGAAGCAGTAGTTGCAAGGATTGATATATATGAGTTTTATTTTATAAGTAAGGAACTATTGAACTAATAATTATTAATATAATAAGATAACTTACAATGTTTTATTATGTTTATTGTTTATTTTCTAGAAAATATATACAAGACTATACTAATTTGTTTTAATGAATTGTAGTGTATTAGATAATTATATATCTCCTATAATTTACTAACCACAGTACATATCAGGTATATATATATATATACCATTATGAGATTATCATGGGTGGAGGGAGTCACGCCCCTCAGACATGAGGAATACGATTTGAGGATGAGGATGAGTTTATCATAAAATCAATGAATCCATTTATATTTATTTATATATTTACTGGTGGTAAGTCTCTGTTAACAGAGTCCGTTTAGAAACCATCGCAGCTTCTATTTTGCTATCAAACAGTAGTATGCAAAAACTAGTGTTCCGGTTTGAAGGACGTTATACCTACATTTATCTAAAACAAGCTGTTTTCTGCTCGCTTTGCTGGCCGTAACATCTCTACAATGCCATATTGGGGTAACATAACGCAAAATCCGTTCTACACGCGGTAAAAGCAATATCCTTACTAAATTTCAAGTCTCTAGGCCCTATGGTTCCAGAGATATCGTGATGAATCTCTACATTAGTGGAATTGTTTATATATGTAAAAAATATTAGCGTAACGAGACTTAACACCTTACGTCCTAAGGCGATGAACACTGTGGGTTAGGAACAACGTGACACCTGTTAGGATGATATACAATCTTCCTAACATGCGCCACGTTGTTAGGCAGGTGTATAGCTTATCACGTGAACGTGTGGTTCGGATCGTCGCTTCTTCGTATAAAAATAATAACTATAGCTGATATGACTAGTAATAAATGAAAATTACGTCTGTCACAGTATTACACTAGATATTAGTAGAATAAAATGGCAATACTGCGGCCGCTTAAAGGTTTCCAAGACGGTTTTAATATTATAAGCTTAAATTATAATATATAATATATATATACTAATAAATAAATTTAATTAAAACAAGTTTTATATGTTGGTGTAAGTGTTTCTAAAGTCGGAACAAAGAATCTGAAATTAATAATTTCCGATTCTCTGTTCTGACTTGAGTTTATTTCGATCGTTAAGTTTTACCATAGATTTCTTGAAGAATCGTGTTCATATGTAGTAGTTCTAACTTTTACTACCGAAGTTGCTTATTTTTTTATACATTTGTAGTATTTTATACTTTAAGATAGTGTTAAATATATACACGCTGTAATTTGAAAATTTGAAAGGAGTATACTCATAACACAATATGTAAAGACGTAAGCAACGAAAACTTCAGAATTATTTATGAACGTGTGAATAATGTAAGCTCATAAGGGGTTGTTTGCAAATTAAGTAGAATCGCATGAGAGCTAACTCAGTTTATAATACGTATTTAAATCTTATAAGCACTATACACACGTAACCATTATCTTTAGTTAAGAACAGGATAATGTGAATGTATACAAGGAAGAGAAAAGTCAAAGTTTTAATGCTTAATGAAGTATCAGAAGATAAACACTCGTCGAGTAAGATAAACTTACTGCACCGGTTAAGACAACCATAATCAACTAAAGATTCTCCTCTCCTCTTCCCTACAAATATTTTAATCAGTGAGATAATACACAGAGCTATTATTACCTGAGAGTAATAGATACGCCTGCTCATAACAATGTGGCGTCAACAAGGATGATTACATTGTACCACATTGTACTCGTCGCCTGGAGACACAGGAAGTTAAATTTCGATACCGTAGTAATTTCATTAGTTATAACGTCTTCCAAACAGGAATACAGTAATGTTCATATACTACTATTTGCCGGCAGAAGTAGGAGTTGTGGTCTAGCTAAACGGCCTCCGGCAACAGAGCGACCCACGTTTTTTTTCGTATACGTTTATAATACGTAAATAAAAATTCGTTGTAATACGTAACATCACTTTTACTTTATACAAAACACTTAATTATCCAAGTAATTACCCTTATAGCGTTAAAGTTACTGTATCAGTTAATAATTAAACTATGTTATAATATAAATTTCATCGCAATTGAAACCGAGAATTATAAATTTAGAAATGATGAATTAATTTAAATAAGTGAAACACAATGTGAGACCTATGTCCAGCAGTGGACGTCCATTGGTTAACATGATGATTATGATGAATAAATGAAACACGAGTCGACCAGAGTACATAACAAATAATTGCGATGAAATGAGTTACGAATTTCGGAATCTAATTATCCGTAGCTTCAAGATATAAATATATGAATAAATATGTTGTATGTTGTAGAAGAAAATTTTATAAAAAAAAATGTTTTTGAAACAATATTGTACATCTTTTTTTTTTATTTTACTAAGCGGCGAGACGTACGAGACGTTCACCTGATGGTAAGCGAAACGCCAGCCTATAACAATGTGGCTTTAGTTAGAATGTTATACACTACACCCCATAGCTCTCGTCACCTCAAGACATTAATGTTTAGTCTTGTTACCCCAGTAGTTTCACTAGCTACAACGCCCATCCAACCGGAACAGTGTGTTGTTTGCACACTACTGTCTAGCCGTAGAAATCGGCACTGCGGTGATCTAGACGGTTTCCGGCAGCAGAGCCTTACTCACTAGAGAACGTACTCCAAACATGTAATTGTGAACATATTACAAAACAATAAACAAAACAACAACAAAAGAATGTTTTGAGCTGTCGCATTATGTTTACGTTTTCTATACTTAACAAATAAACGGATTAGTAAGCAGAGGTAATAATGGGCTGGCTACAAAACTTAAGTGGAAATCACGTGAGATGAATGATGAACAAGAGCAGTGCCGCAAGGACTTGGTGAAGATTTCAGGGAACCGATTGATGAATTCTATGTTCAGCATTCATGATGATTTTTAATCATCGTAGTACATACTGTTAAAGATGAGCTCTAGTTGGGAAGAAACAGTCACACGTCTAACAATATACGAACGTACTATTTGATAAAATTATCATTCATAACAATAACCGTGATTATCTTATTAGTATATACATAAATGTACGTGTACTGATTAGTAATCTATATCAGAGATTTCCACGTATACAGAGACTCTTCTTGATATCTCTGAAACCATAAGACCTGGAGACTTGAAATTTGGCAGAGTAATATCATTTTTGCCGAGTATAGGTCAGGTAAAGATTTTACGAAATTCTGCAAAGAGAGTTGCGGGGGTATTACCGGGGGCTAGCTAGTTCATTTATATTAATGTTTACTCAAACAAAGTATATACTGTTTATAGTGTAAAATGTTATTCTTGATACAAACAGACATAATTACTCCACGAGAACTGTGTTGTAACATTTAAATAGTACATACAGTTGTTAGTATATTATCGCTACTGAGTAGAAATGTGTTTCAACCTGTACTCCGCTTCGAATGATGTAATAGCTGGTGAAATTATTGGCATAAGAAAGCTTTAGTGTCATATGTTGTAAGAGATAAGGATTGAAAGTTATTAACTAGATTTTAATGTTATAGTTTTGTATCTTTAACTACTTCTTCATTTATGGTAATTCAAAAGGTGAAAGGCATTATTGTATATATAATTTTAATATTATCAGAATTTTGAAGCCAAGCTGAAGTATAATTGAACAATAAAAAAATTTTGCCTTATCTAAATGTATTTTTTACGCCATATCGTCTTTATTAATCTTTGGACTACGTGACTTATTTCATAATGTGGTGAAAAAAGCACCATGTCAAATCTTATATTGTATAAAATATACTGTAATATTCCTTCATGGTCATACAAATAACGTTGGTCAAAATGAGACGAGCAAAAGTACTGGTAAGTAATGAAGATTTGAAAGATGATGAGAGGTGACAATCGCCCTTGGGACATGTCAAAGATAAATTAATGCGTCAGTATTGTTTCTTATCTGTGTGCTTTTTCTCACTGTGTCTTTAAGAGAACATCACCACTTAATGCCGCAGGATTATATAGAAGAACTAAGCTATGTAAAAAAAACCTGTTTAGGTACTACTATTACATTGATTGATCGATGTAGAAATAAGAAGACGAAATGATTTCTGTAAAGTTTTCAAGCGATCCTAATGTTTCATTTATGTTATATAAATATACATAATAATATATTTCTTTAATTTCATCAGGAATTTCGTTCTTGTTGCAGCTTTCAGTATAGACATAGAAGTTAAGCCATAAAAATGTTAAAAGTATTATTTTCGTTGGTTTTGCAATATAGAATTGATAATATCTTTTTCATTACAGCATTTTGTACAATCTTTAAAAGGATAAGAATTTTCAGTTTTTTTTTATGTTTATACTGATGACTTTTTCTTAAATTAATTACAAAGGCTATCAATACTCGCATTGGAAAATCATCCGTTAAAAGGTAGAGTCGAGACCGTTACTTATTAATATCTAGAAGTGTCATTAAATCTTTTTAAAAATAATGTATATTCATGTTTTAGAACTTGACACAATATCAATGACTGGTGCAGTATTACGTTACTGTGAAGCGGTTAGGACGGCGCTGTAGCTAGTGTAATTACCGAGATAACGACTCTTAAAATCTTGTCTTAAGGCGACGAGCGCAATGTTGTGCTGTGTATACCATTCTAACTAGCGCCACATTGTTATGGGCTGGCGTATCACTTACCATTAGGTGAACGTCCCCTTATCCCGTCGTTTCGAAAAATAAAAAAAATACTTTATAACAATTTAAATCAGAGATATCGGTACTAAGGAAAACATTAACAGATGTTTTGGATTCTAATTTAGCGCTATTATTTATTAAATATTAAATAAATAAATAAACATAATAAAATCCGCAACTCTTAGGTTTTTTTTCAATAATACTTAAGATTGTTTTAATTACACATAATTTCACCAAAATGCCCTTGACTTGATTATATATATACACAAACAATTCCATTTTGGAAGAAAATGGATAGATTTTTAATACTATTGACTTATCTTATATCTTTTAACAAGTTTTAAGACGTTGTGCAAATAAACTTTAAAATATACTTTTATTAATATTAGCAATACCCTTGTAATAAACTTTCCTTTTTTTGTTATTATTTGTCTGCAATGAAAGGCATAAAGGTCTCATTCAGTTTCTTTACTTTCGTGGACATTCTTCTTTCCTTACTTAATTGGACTTCATTATTTGTTTTCTCTTGTTTTCGTCTTATTTAACTGAAAAGCTAATGCTATTTTTTTGCGGTTTTTATAAAATTGCGATTTAAGTAAATAAGTAATTTACTTATCGAAAAAAAAACACGTGATACTAAGAACTAAGATTTAATAAATAAAAAGGAAAGGAAAAGGATTGTTGATGTTCGCAAATACATACCTAAGTATTAGTGACAATTAAGTCGTAAATTTACATGATTATTGTAATTTTTTTTAAGTTTTATCTATTGGTTCTATCTATAACAGAACTTTGTATTTAATTAAGTACAAGAAATTATTAATAATTATAGTAATTTATTGTCTTAATATGGTATGTGGTATATATATGTGGTAGGTCTCTGTTGCTGCAGATCGTCTAGGTGGAGTACCACCGCAGCGCCATTTCTGCCACCAAACAGTAGTGTGCAAACATTACTGTGTATTGATTTGAAGGGCGTTGTAGCTAGAGTAATACTGAGGTAACCAGACCCCACATCTTACGTCTTAGGCGACGAGCGCATTGTTGTGCAGTGTCTGTTCCCCGACCAGCTCCACAATTTTATGGACAGACATATCACTTACGATAAGGAGAATATTCCGCTCGTCTGGTCACTTAATTGAATAAAGTAAAACTCCTAAGTCATAACACTCTCCAAAATACTGTTTATTAAATGCTGTACTTTAGAGCATTTGTACGATTTACGAGACTAAACATCTTACGTCCCCGGGGACGAAAACAAACGTCTGTTGTGTAAACATTCAAACAACTAGAACGCACTGTTATTGACAAAGATATCACTTATCATAAGTAATGTATATAAGCGCATACTCATCTTGATGCTTTATTGTATAATAAATAAGCTATATTTATTTTCCACAAAATATTTAGATATTCACTTCATTTTATTTCTTTATTAAGTCATTTTGAGTATATCACATAAGTACCATAAGTTAAAATAGCAGAGCGGCTTTACTAACGCAATAATAATGTAGGCGAGCGCTGTTTATTTTCAGATATTTGAGTCGACGGTCGAAGCTTACTATTTTTGTTCCGATTTCAACTGGAAAATGGTACTAAATTTGTACGAGCTCAAATAATATTCTAGACAAAACAACGTTCGCTAAGTCTAAGTACTCACGCCGCCCTCACTTCAGAACGCGGCGCTACAGCTACTCACACCGCGTACACTAAGCACACCCGCGAACAGGGGCGGTCCTCATTGCCCAGAGATTCCGACTCAGGCGAAGGTAGTCGAGGAACAGGCCCGCGCCCGCCCTCGACGACCGAGTAGATTCGCCAGAATAACCAACAACCAGACATATATTGTAAAATCCCGTCGTCGGATAACTACACTCCACGTAATACACATTTTTTTTAAAACAGGCTGTGGATTCAGGTCCACGTGCCCAATGTCAGATAAACTGTAAAAGTCGCATGGCTTGCAGCGCTGACATCGTTCGAATCGAGTCTAAGTACTGATATCGACTTCGTTACGAAATAAAAACCTTACATTTTTTTGCTATATTCATTATTTTTTTATTTATTCAAAAGCGACGAGACGGGTGGGACAATCACCTGATATTAAGCGATACACTAACCCTTACCAACGTGGCGCTGGTTAGGATGTTATACACACATATAGCAGTGTCTATACATCACATTGCGCTCGTCGCCTATATACAAAAGATGTTGAGTCTCGTTACCCCAGTTACACTAGTTACAGTGCCCTTCAAAGCACAACAGAGTAATGTTTGCGTACTACTGTTTAACTACAGAAATAGGTGCTGCAATGACACCTACCTAGACTGTCTCCGGCATCATTACCATTCTTCTTCTTTGTCGTAACCTCTTGACTGAGGGACGTGACTATGGTGCGTTGCCCTGGCCACCATTTCTTTCCAGACATTTCTGTCTTGCGCCATTTGGATGGATGATTGTAGGGTCGCTCCCATAGCGTCCCGAGTTGTGCGTGTCCATCTTGTAAAATTACCATTATCATCTACTTAAACTGAAAACCTTTTTAAGGGTAGATGATAATGAACTAAATATGCAAACAAAAGTATAACGATAAGACAACGAATGTCTAATAACTGTTTCTATGTATGAATACATATAAAATAACAAAAGAGTATGAAAAGCACTATTTGATAGTATTTTATTCCCCAAAAGAAGACAATATTAAAGATTTCTTAATAGGTACTAAAATCAAAAATGAAAACAATGAATTACTTAATAGGATGATTTAAATGTAATATAAAATAACTTGTCCATTAAGTTTAAGTCCTAGATGTGCACATATAAATATATTTTCGTCGGTGGTAAGTTTTTATAGTTATTATTACTACCGGCAATTAATTATGAATGAAAAGCAATAAATAGGAAATCAGAACCAAATGTTTGCTATCACATTCATAAGCCGCCCCTTTCTTGGCTATTTTTATTCATGCCGCGTACTTTACTCATAACGCTTTATTTTTAGATTGTACTCACACCAAGTATTGGTTTTTATATTAGCTACAAAAGTTGTAATTTATGAGGGCAATAAGTACTAAAATATATAAAGTTCACGTAACACAATGTAATATCTTGGACTACATTTTGTAAAATAGCTAGCAAAAATGTTATTTAACAGTACAACATACTCGTGATTTATTCTACAATGTGTTTCAACTATAATCCTTCAAATATCTCTATCATCATCATCGTCATTATCAGCCGATAGACGTCCACTGCTGGAAATATCTCTGTACTCTAAAATAATTTTCAAATTTGTTAACTTGTGAAATTATCATATTTTTTATGTACAACAAGCAAAGGTTGACGAAAGATATTCGGGAAGCCAAAGGAGTATTTCATTAGTGATTACTTATTAGCTGCTATTGCAGCTAATTATAGCATAAGCTTCGATTGGAAACATTAATATAATTATGAACAGAAAATACTATCGGTATGCCTATTTCAAAACGACGAGCAAAATTTGGTGCCGTGTATATCATCTTAATAAGAGCCACATTATGATCGACCGTAACATCCGTCGCTTCTTCTTATAAAATAACATAATCGAAACTAAGAATAAGTATTATTTATAATGCTAGTAAAGTTGTAGCAGCGGGGTGAAGGGGGTTCCGCACAACTCACGGGACCCAAGCCAACTTCACCTGCCCGTGGTCCACAATGCTAACAAACAAACGAGGCTTTCACCAACCCGTATTGCACTAGCGTGGAGGGAAATAGCCTAAATCTTCCATTTGAACCTTTACAAACAACGGCCTCTATTGCTCAGTGGTACCGGAGGCCATGCAGATTGTAGAGCAAGACTGATGGAGATTTTTGGGAGAGGCCTATCTCCAGCAGTAAACGTCTATCGACTGATGATGATTATGAAAGCTCTAATGTCACAAAACGCATGAGATTATGTTATTAAACTATGTCCAGTAGGTTTCGCAAAGGCGGTGCAATTAAGAACATGTCAAAGCTCCTCAGTGGTTGCCGTCTAAAATTAACAGTGGTTTGTACATTAAGTTCACTACAAGTATACGCGTAATACGTTTAACTCTTGTTATCCGGTTAAGGTATTACTGTTAAGTTTTGTGTACCACATTATGTACAATTTAAAACATGTAGTAAGTAGGTTTAGTTAATCGCGTGAGTTAGCAGTCCGAGCGCCGTTAAGAAACCGTCGAGCGGAAGTTAATGCACCTAATTCATATTCCGCCAGAGACCGAACAACTTCTCAACACATCGTACTTAGTGAAATAAGACGTTTAAGTTTTCTTCTAGCAAACAACTCTGCATTGTATATTTTTTCATATTCTATTTTAATGTTATAAAAAGATATTTCTTTTGAAGGATACAATTTTATATAAACGTTTATATCAGCACCTTCTTCTTTGTCGTAACCTCATGACTGAGGAACGTGACTATGGTGCGTTATATCAGCACCACATGACCATAATATGTATGTGAGAAATAGATGTTACTTTCGTTAAAGCGTTTACATATTTACTATAAAACTACGGCTGCTGACCGCATTTGTTCCATAAATACCAGAAGCTTATCGCCCGCTAACCCAAATAGTTTGCCTTGGCCGAAAATTTTGTGTAATGCTACGAATCAAAACGTGTGGAGTTAGATTATAGTTGTTTATGGGTCTTAATCCAAAATATAAATATAAGTGACTATAATATATGAACAAAATATCTAATTGGAAAGACATAAATATCTTCTTTTTTTATTCAAGGAAGCGATGAGACGAGCGGAACATTAACTTCGTGGTAAATTATATGCCTGCCCATAACTACGTGGCGTTATTAGAGAGGCAACTAGATAGGATGGTATACACTGCACCACATTACGCACGTCGCTTTGAAACATAAGATTTTAAATGCTAATTAAATGTCTCTGTAATTAAACTACCTACAGCACCCTTCAAACCGGAACACTGTAACGTTTGCAAACTGCTATTTGTCAGCTGCAATAGACACTGCGGTCCTAAACGGTCTCCGGCAACAGACACAAACAGAAAATAATAAAAAATATGTATATTTTTTATTTATTTATCAACCAAGTTTATTTTCTACCACATATAATTTTTCCTTTATCGAGCATAAGCGTCATCCAGTTTGAACCTTTGTAATATAAGATATAATTTTCATATTCGTCGATGTTGCATCTTTCTCCTTACTTTAGCTAAGCCTAGTAGGACTGTTTTTATTTATTATTATGCATGTAGGCTTTATAAGCTGTATACTCGTATATTGCCTCTTAGACTAAAGATATTATGATCTATTCGATTGTCTCTGATAATAATACATAAATTATAAATATTATTTAAAAAATTCTACACTTTGACGTCGCATTATTAAATTATGTTACGGTGGTGCTAAATGTAAGTAATATATGTTTAATAAAAATAACAGGGAATATCATTGGAGGAATCTAAAAAATAATTCAAAACGCCTCAGGTTATGTGCGGTAAAAATAACTTATTCATTTAAAAGTGAAAATGTCAAAAAGTGTATCCATTACACAATAAATTAAAACGATTGAAATGCAAAGTGTTTCCCCTGCGTCATGGAAATTTCCGCTGAAATGAATTATGGAATGCAGGAATTGTTGAATATTTTCCAAACCTTTGAATAACTTTTTAACAGATGTTGAAACCTCAGCTCTTATTTTATGTAAAGCTTAACCAACGAATTAAGGTTAAAATTCTGATACTGTCATTTGTAATTGTAACTCGTGTTGCTAATAAAGTACGACGATAACTAAATGAAAAAGTCTTTTCTTCACGTGTCGTAAAAATAGTTTTTAAACGCTCTCAATTATGTTTTTTTAGTTAACTTAGTTGTTTTTCATTTATAAATGTAATGTAGTATTATATAGAAATAACTGGTTTGCTCTATACATAGCAACATAAGGAACAATTACTATAAATATAGCAAGTAAGTGCTATATCTTAAGACAAGATGTAATGTAAATAGATGACCGTTTTCGCAGTATATCATAGATAATGGTTGTTTGTTACTGTGATGAGTCATACAGTAATCTAACACTGCGGAGTAATTGTTCGTTAGCGATATATCAATGAATATCGACATACATCTTTATGAAACGTAAACTGTTTAAAAGGCAATGAAAAAAGTTTTATTTATTTATTTTGCATTGTGGTGAAGTTAATTTTTATATATAATGAAGCGACGAAAAGATCACGATCAGCTGAAGGTTTGTACAGCGCAACTTTAGGCCATTAAAGCTTTTTCAAAATTAATACGTGTAATCGGAAATGATGCTTTTAAAATAACGATTATGGTTATTGTAACAAGAAAAACATTTACAAAGTTTAATAAAGTATTACAGTATCTGTTAATTACTAATAAATCTTACCTCTGCAACTACTAACAATCTTCGCTCAACTAACACTCGATTAACTTCAACTGAATTGTAAATTAAACTAACCTTTTGCGGTTAACTATGGCTTTGTTCGTTAACAGTAATGAAATAATTAGGAATTCACATAATATTCGATTGATTTTTTTTTATTCTACTAAATGACAAGAATAGCGATGCGTTCATCTGATTGTGACACACCATTTTATACTAACATACATACAGCTCCACATTGTGCTCGTCGCCTTGAGACATAAAATATTAAGTCTACGTTACCCCAGTATTTTACTAGCTACAACGCTCTTCAAACCAGAATTCAGACATGTTGGCACACAAGTATCTAGCGGCAGAATTAAGAGCTGCAGTAGTATCCACCTACAAAGTCATCAGCAACACTGATTTTTCACCAGTAAAATAATCTATTTATACGACTACTAGCTGTTCCCCGCCCGATTTGCTAGCCGTAATTTATTCAACTAGAAATTTGTATAAAATATTCTTTAAAAGCAACCACAACCGCAAAAGACTTTCTATAGCAACTGCATAAATAATACGAAACAGAAACGTTTGTGAAAGTTAATTAGAAATAAAATGATAAAGGATCTATGAAATTCAAAATAGCCTATAACAAATTACAAATCATTCCGCGCTGAATAGTTATGTTCCTATGTCGATACTTTCACTAGTTTTCATGTGATTAGCGAACAAGTAAAACCTATTTTCATTATATGTATATAGATATAGAACATAGCTGCGAGATACATTTTATTCGCAAACAATTGATACTATCGGGAGGGAGAGAAATAATAGGTTTGTGAGTGGTGATAATAGATATGATTTCAGTTTATTCGAATCCTATGTAAACCGAGCTCCGGTCGCTGAGCAAGCACGCCCCGGTACAATAAAGTAAAACGGCAGTCGACAAGCGGCGCTTACTCGATATCAAATATTTACGAGACCGCAATCGAATGAATACGTCACAATACGTGCTGTTGTAAAACAAAATTTCATGAGAGAAATCTAAAGTAAAACCTACCCTAATTTTAAAGTCAACGAGTAAATAAATACCACTGCTTCGATTCAATTTGATGACTTTAGAATTGAGATGAAGTAAAACTTATTAAATTATTATAAAAATCTATCAATGATATAAAACAGCCCCATTACGATATATAATTCAAATTGAAACCAAACAAATTCATCCTTATATACTAATGTATCAGCATATAGTAATACTTCAAAAGAGTTAATTGTAGTCATAAAAGTTATTAACCTGTTAACCGAGTGGGACGTATAAATACGTCAAAAGTAAACAATAGCAAGTATGAATACGTCCTTGAAATATATGTTGCCCCCTGGAACGGGGACGTACTGACACATCCTAGTAGTCGTAGTGAAAAATCTTGCGCCCGTTATATCTTTGTCAATTAAAAAGGGAATTCCGTGGTTAACAGCTTAAAGCTAAATAACTTAAGGACTAAAAAATTTTACGGGTGGCAGGTCTTTGTGGCCAGAGACTTTCTAGGTAGGTACTCGAAACAAAAGTTTGTAAATACTTACTATATAAATAATTACTGTATTCCGATTGAAAGGCGCTGTAGCTAGTGATTTTTTTATACAATTAAACGACGAGATAATCCAAATGTACGTACCTACATATGATGTATCCGGCAACAGACACCAAGCTCCAGAAGAATTAAAATTACAACTAAGTTGTACACTTCAGTAAACGTAGCAAATTAAGAGAGAACTTTGTAAAGTTCTCTTTAAATATTAATGTGTGACTTCTGAGTAGAACCAGCGCAGAGAAACTCTCGAGTGGAGGTAACGCAGTTAATTCATAGTCCGCCGCAGACTAAACAACTTCTCATCTTACATAGTCAAGACTTTGTTTGTAATTTTTTCAAAGGCAGAAAAGTCCGGACAATTCGTTGCATATTATGGTCCATTTAGCCCTATCATTACAAATAAAGATCAAAGCACTATGACCGGTGATTTAGAAGAACACTTATGACTTATAATGAACGTTATAAATATAACATTGATGTTATTCAAAACCTCATGAGCACTAATAATTGATTGTTGCATATATTTAAATAAAATTTTAAAGAAAATGTAAAATAGAAGATATATTTAACTTGATACGAAACATATTACGAAGATGAACATATTCCAGTACATCGTGAATAACATTTAATCGCGTTTGATTGTCAAGCTAATCGTCAAATGATTGCACGTTAAAGATTTTAAAATCTTCTAACAACATTTATTATCTTCAAGTTGACTAAGATTTATTCAAACATCTCGGCAAAGGAATTAATTACTTAAGCGGGCGACCGCGGAACGGAAGAATTTTCTCGACTTTACTATTAAATCGGGCTCAGTCCAGCGCATCTCGGAAAGTATTTACTTAAATCGCTTGGCAATATTTATGCTACTTGTAACAAACCCAAGTGAATTTTAAAATTTATCCAGCTGTTATCTCCTATAAGGACATATAACTATTATTCGATATATTGAAACTAAGTTAAAAACATCAAATTTTGCATACCGTGGAAATTTTTCCACCGCTGTATTCAATTATATTTTTATCGAAAAGCGTTATACTATTTAAAGGGTATATTACTCAGAAAGCAACTCTAACGTTGATTACGATCCTCAGACATGAGAGAAGAACCCTAAAAAACTGTTTCAGTTAAAGTGCTAATAGTCTGCTGCCAACAAAAGTATGTGAAAGTTTACTGAACACGAACAAAAATGGTAACTAATGTAACGAAGATAAAATTAATAATGTTTTCAAATTAATAAAATGAATAACTTAATTTATACTTTAGAAGTTTGTTACATATAAATGATTTTTAAATAAACAAATTAAGAGACAATGTTAAATTTAACACAAGATGATCTATTAACATTTCTATCTATTGGCGATGGTTAAAAGTATTAATTATTGAAATAAGAGAAAGTATTTTTGTGACAGTTTAACTATACAGTTTTACAGACAAAGGATGTTGCGAACATGATAGAGCTTTTCTCGTATTTTCGCATACACCCGGTAACAATTAAAACAGTTTTTAGTCAATTAAAAAGTTGTCGCGCGAGCAAAGCGAATACAGAATTACGTTGAAAGTTGTAAAACAGTCGCTTTTTGGCACTAACATCATATTATATAAATGAACAAAACGATTTTGCGATTTTGTACAAATAAACCATTTGAAAATGAAAATGTGAAACCTAGAGATTTCACAATTCGAGTAAATATGTAGTAATTATAAAATGACTGCTGGCTAAACAAGTAAGTTGTTAAAGACCGACTAGAGTGGTTGCAAAGCATTTTACGTGGTAAAATTACCGGGCGTATAGTTATTTCGACTTACGTACCAAACGTCGAGCGCAATGTAATGTTTAAACAACTTAAGTTTTCTATTTACCAATGATAGTTAATAGTAAAACGTACCTGGATCGTGATGTGATGATGGAGACGGAGCGGAAAACGCACTAGAGCAACCGGCACGGCGAGAGAGGCCGCCCAATTCAGGTACTATAATAACAAAAAGTATACATTAAGTATTTAAATCATTAAAGTCTAAGTTTGTTATCTTAACAGACCTAATCAAAATTAAAGAACCCTCACATCCAATATATATACAAGATTTTTTTTAAAGTGTGGATTTCAATGACGTTGCAGTAATTGTTTACAGCAATAGTATATAGCAATGTAGTGATGTTTTAGTAACGTCCGGTCACTAAAACTTTACCGCAAGTGAAATTAAAGCCAAAAGTAAAACAAGACATAAATTCATTTCCATTAAAGTACTACTCTACTAAGAATTGAAGTTTACAGGAAACAAAATAATCGTATTATAACTGAAACAACAAATTGGCAAATAACAAGCTCATTTTCTCTTTATTAAATATATAAGTTACACATCAGAATTTACAGGCTGGTTGTGTTGTATTGCTACTTAGCAAGCAAGCTTAACTTGATGTGAGAAATCGCCGTTATGCAGAGGGTAAACATTATTACTTGAAGTGTATATGTGCCTTATTTAAGTGATGTCTGCTCGAGACAAAGAGTTGATGAGAACTTTGCTTCAAGATGCGCATAATTTTCATTAATATAAAGGAGTGAGGCACTGAAAATTGTTTTAAATGATGATTTGTATAAAAATTAAGTGTTATCCATATACTATAATGTACTAACACTGAACATTTGTCATTTTTTCCTGTATATCAGCCTTGTTCTGCTGGTCTTCAGAATGAATACATTTCTCTTGAAACTTGACAATTCAATGCTTTGTAGAACTCGACTATCACAAAAATTGTGTTAACTTAAGGTTTATCTGATATAATAATGATACTTAAAAATCGTGCAGAACTTAGTCTTATAAACCTTAATAGGTTTGGATATTAATAAATTAACTTATTAAAAAAATGTTTTTGTGTTCAAATTTAAGATAAATGTGAATAATGCTGAATATATTTTAAAATTAAGTGAGGAGTATGTAAGGAGCAATTTTCAATTGTTTTTACACTAACTATATTTTAAAGGAAAAAGCTTTCCGGTGGAGAGCTACAATGGTATTTAATGGTATTCGTCTGTTATTACATGATCCTAAATTAGTCTAGTCAACTTTGTAAGAGTATTTTAAGAGAAACTTTGTGAGCAGTCGTTTTTAGTTTAGTAAGAAAATAATAATTTTGTTAAAGTTGTTTCAACATTAAAAGAATATGTCGTGACCTCTATAGACGATTTAGGTACAAAGTTTTCATAAAAAGGTTAGTGTAGTGGTAAAAGTGTCATGGCTATATTGCGAATGGTTTTCTATTGTTATGTTATACAAATATTACGCATTAAATTTCAACGCCATAACAAAGACTAAGCAATATCGATAACTTTAATATTTTTGGTCAGATATTATAATTGTGTAAAGATAACTATGTTGTAACGTTTGCGTTTTAATTAACTGCTACTGGCACAGCTCTGTATAACATTCTTATTTACTATGATTCGAAACGACAGAGAGCGGTACAATAAAACTTGTCGCAAACAATCCACGTCCAAACATGTTCAGTCGACTGCATTGTTTGCTTGAAAGTGAATAAAGTAACTTTCATGTAATTGAAAATATCTCATACAATACATTTTTTTTTACTCGAGTAAATTTAAAACTTCTACTTTGACTATAAATACAAAAATTAATAGGTAATGTTCATGACTGAATTGCTCTAACCATCGTGTGTCATTTTAAGTTAAAATGGTGATAGGTTTCTGTTATAAGACACCGTCTGGGTAAGTACCACCGCAGCGCCTTTTTAGCCTAACAATAGTGTGGAAACAGTACTTTATTTCGGTTTGGAAGGCGTTGTAGTTAGTGCAATTACTGGGGTAACGGGACTCAACATCTTATGTCATAGGCGACGAGCGCAATGTCGAGCAGTATATCATCCTAACTAGCACTACGTTCTTATGGACAGGCGTATGAACGTCCCGCTCGTCTCGTCGCTTAATTGAATAAAAAAATTAAGCAAAGTAAACTATTGTAACTTTTAACGTGTTTTTCAACATCGGCATATAATATAACTTAAGCTCGCTTACATTTGAAACATATGAGTGCTGTCACACATTTATCCCTTGAGCAAACAAAACAAAAAGCAGAGCCGGAGTCGCTTAGCGTCAGGCTTTCATGATTAACTCAAACAACTTCAGTGTTCGCCGCGTTTTCATTTTCCCGTTATTCTGCCTCTTTGTATCTACTTGTTTGTGCGAAGGAGCGGCGCCGGTGTTTTTTCTTAGCGAGATAACAAATAGGTTACGCTGGTTAGACGCTAATGAACGCGTATTACTGAAATGGGATTCCGCTAAGCCGGCTGAATTTAAATCCAATCCTGTATTAACGCGGCCCGGAAAATCACTTTGCTTGGAATTTTACTTAAACTTTGCTTCGAATTTCATTCGAGTTCTCGTTCCATACGCTAACTTGAAACTTTATAAGATTAGAAGTATTATTAAATGTTAATCTTGACAAAATAAAAATAACCTTACATATGAGAGCGTTACAAATTTTATATGGAACAAGGTAGTCAAAGTTTCCAATGAAGAACTGAAAAGAACCGAAGACTGTCTGGCTTTATCTATTTTTTTCACTTCTTATACGACTAAAGTACATATTTTGACATTATTAGCTAGTGGTACTCAAACTAAACTACACTTTTATCTTAGGCAACCGTAGTAGACTGTAACTAGCAAAGCACTGTCAATTTATAAAGTGGAGCAATAATAATAAACTTATAAATAACATTTTGAACCATAATCATCTCCCTTGTTGACTAATCAGTAGATTTTTTTATGTAATTAAGCGACGAGACGAGCAGGATGTTCACCTGACGGTTAGTGATACGCCTACCCATAACAACGTGGCGTTAATTAAAATAATATGCACAGCACGACATTGCGCTCGCCGCCTGAGACAAGATGTTGACTCTCGTTACCCCGGTAATTAGACTAGTTACCGCACCGTTCAAAATGGAACACAGTAATGTTTGCACACTACTGTTTGGCGTCAGAAATGGGCGCTGCGGTGGTACCCACCTAGACGGTCTCCAGCAACAGAGACCTACCAATAATATAATACTAATACTCTTAAATCTCAGTATTATTAATGATGAAAAAAAACAAACTAGTCTTAGCCTTCAGATCATCATAACGTATCTTTATACCTTGTATGAAATGCACACCATCAAGTATTAAGTTTTAATAGTTAAAAAAACTAAAATATTTTCTTGATTCTGTGAAAATAGTTAAATTAAATATCGAATAGTTTCGATAGTGCTGATCTAGAGTCTGGCCGTTGGACGGCTGCTTAGATAAGTGGGCGGTCTTTAATATCTGCGGAATAGGGGGAGTTGGAACGCTGCCATCCCCGGTTACAACCGTCATAACGTCCGATTGATAAGAAATGGCGGAAAATTAATCAGAGTTACAAACCTGTTATGCTACAAATTTATAAATTAGCTGCTAATCATCAACAAAGATAGGGGTCCTCAATTCAGTGCTTCCTCATAGTAAGTGACATACCATAACAATGTAGTGCTAGTTAGGATGATATACTAAACCAGATTACGCTTGCCGCCTTGAGACATAAGTTGTTAAATCTGATTACTCCAGTTTACACTGATCGTAGCGCTAAACCAGCATATTGTAATGTTTGTGCACTACTTTTTGGCGGCAGAAGCAGGAGCTGCGGTGGTACCTTTTTTCCGTGGGGAAATCCTGTATAGGATATACTTCTTTTTTTTTGGGATTATGCCGGAGTCCTACACACTAAAACCCCACAGCGTATCTCTCAACGCTATTAGCCGAAACCACGGGAACGCTTTCGCATACAACCGTGGCTCCGACAGCGAGAGCCCTTGATGAGACCTCTTCTTGGGGTGGAATTGGAACTCTCTACTCCATTTATTAGCAATAGACGGAATTACCGCGAGCGCTACTTCGCAGCCTAACATTCTTGGTAACGGATAACCTCCGATTCCGCCACCATGACCTCAGATATATGGGTTGGAAGGCGTGTAACAACCTTATACTACGCCCAGATATCTGCGTGCGAATTGAGAGTTAGGTGTTTTTGTCTCACTCTCTCTACATTCTCTCTCTTCGACATTAATTTCTCGCAGAAAACCACACCAGCGTCTCGCGACGTCTCACTACTGATCATGGCTTTAATAAAACCAACCAGTGTGAGGTCATCTCGCATAAGAGCGACGATGCCTTGATGCTGAGCATCCCATGCTGAGCAAAGCTTCAGGGTGTTGCGCAGAGTATCCTCGTTGCATTCATAATGACAGCATTCAATATGCTGTATTCTATTCGCGTTTTAATCATATTATTTATTATATTTTTAAGTGAATGAAACCAATATTGAAAATACATTCGTGTGCACACACACACACGCACAGACGCGTGCGTGCGCGCATACACACACACATTTATGTACACCGAATTCGAACAGCGCAAGACCATGCTTAGTGGAACACATTACAAAAGAATGTCTAGCAGTGGACGTCGATTGATTACAATGATGATGACGGTTAAATATAATTTGCAAAAAAGAAATCAAACTAAATAAAAAAAAATTGACACGGAAAAGATGAAATTCAGATTTACCAAGACATGTATAATACAACAGTGATGATTTTAAAAAGAAGTTCACTTATTCACTGTAAAGTCGAATGATGGTATTTACATAGAACTGGGTCAACTTTGCATTATATTAAAAGCGAACACCTTTGTAAGTTCTGGTTGACATCTGTGCTATTGGCATCTCGCCAACCATGTCAAGTATACAATGTTTTAGGATCATTTAAATATACTATAACCTCTAGATAGTAGTTAATTTACACAAGAAAAAGTACAAAAGAAAACATTTATTTTATTAGGGTATAATAACTACCTGGAAAACGTGCACCAGTTAGGCAACGCAAGAAATGGTTTAGCGACATAAAGGAATGGACCGGGTTTAAATACCATCAGTTAAAAAGAATAGCTGAAGATTGAATGGGTTTTCTCAATCTGATCGTCAAACTTTTGTTTGAAGAGGGCACCTACTGATGGTGATGATGATGATAACTACAGTGGTGTTAGTCTCTGTTGCTGGATATCGTCTATGTAAGTAAACCCCTCTCCCCTCAATAGGGCTAACGCTGCCCTTTGCAGCCGTGACGGAGTCCCGGAGGGAGAAGAGTGTCGCGTATGCTTCGCGAACGAATAACGGTTAATGGCGGAGCCCGAGACCAGATCCGCCGCAGGGAGTCATGAGACTTTTCTCTTAGTTCCCATGAACTCTGGGTGACGATAAGAGGTCAAGAGGAGGGCGCGTTGTATGTTCCGGCGCGATCTTACAAAAGCGGAAAGAGAGAGGCTCTCTTACCGATATAGAGGTGCACTCGGTGCTGGGGAGGGGGGTCGCAAATGTGTGCGAAAGCGTTCGTGTGGCCCCGCCGTAAATCGACGACGGTGGAACATCGTGGGGGATCTAGTCGATGCAAATCTGACAGAACCTCTCTTTGCCCCCGCGAGAGCGAAAGCATTTTCCCTACATAAAACAGTAAAAAAAGGTAGGTACTATCGCAGCTCCTATTTCTGTCGCAAAACATTAATGTGCAAATATTAGTTGTGTTCTGTATTGAAAGGGGTTGTAGCTAATGAAATTAGTATGGTACCAAACATCCTGTTTCAGACCGACGAGCGCAATTTGGTGCTGTATATAACATCCCAACGCTGCGTTGTTATGGGCGACCATGTCACATCATCAGTAATATAGATCGCAAAAACAACTCGTTCCTTGGAGAGTCAACCTCTAGAAAAGGCCGAGCTAGTTAGCTACAGGCCCAGAGCGTGAAAGTTTTATTCCTGTCGATTTCGACGTAATGTTTTCTTTCAGCGAAAGCTCATGCTTGCCGGGGAATGAACTCACTCATCTTCATGCTCTGTAATGCCAAGTTCAATCTCACTTAAAACTGAAGTAACTACTCCTTACAGTATAAACACCGACACGAAATGTTCTTTATGTATTTAGTATTCACTATAACGACAAACCGAAGTTATATTTACCTTTGACAATTTAACCTTCGTATTATTACTCTTAAATATTACACACAAATAATACAAGAAAATGAAACAAGGTATTCATAAAATTATTGCTTACCTGGATGTGGATGTGGGTGCGTGTGTTCCGCTGGAGGTTGCATTGATGATAATGCAGACAAAGGAGTGTACCGAGATCCGTCCTCCCGAGTGCATCCCTCCTGTATAATAAGAAAATAATAATTACATAGTTTTTTGTACAATTTCTTTCATCTCTAAATGTAACGAACTACATGTTTAATATACACTACAATTTAAGATGATTATCCTTATTAACTTTTTGTAATTAATGTTAAACTGTGGTAGTGTGTAAACATTACATTGTTTCGGTTTGTGAAATGTAGCAGTAGTGTCGTTACTGGGGTATCGAGACTCCAAGTCTGGTTTCTCAAGTGAATAGCGGAAAGTCGTGCAGTATATAAAATCTAACTAGCACGTTGTTATAGCGGACGTATATCAATGACCACCAGGTGAAAGTCCTTTTCGTCTCGTCGGTTCGTAGAATAAAAAAAAATTGTAATACATAATTTGCAACAATTTTTATATGTCTAGGAAGGCATAACCTTGTTATTCACAATTATTCATCGATTTATAAAGTTTAATGCTTCATATATTACAAACAGAGAATAAGAATTGCAATAACAAAATTAATTTTGGCCGAATCGTATTTCTACGCTCAAAATTCACTGGTTATTGAATAAACATTGGGTTCACTTTTCCTCGTAACCGTTCCCGCGATCGGAGGTAACGTGAGGATGAAGGCCAGAGGCGTGTTTACACCGAATTGACTTTATTACCGCACATTAATGAGGTTTGAAAAGCCTGAGGCGAAATTTTCTAATTCAAAAAGTTAATCTTGTAATTGATATAGCAGACCTATTTACTATTGGATTTTAAATTAAAAAAGCTAAAATAATCGTATTCCCCTAATATATAATGATATAACCGAACCATTAGTAAGGCTTGCCAGACTGAGGTCCTAACCTGCAAGAAAATAAGGGCCCCGGGTTTGTACCCCATTACCTAGGCCTATCGCTCAGCGAGTCACGCTCACTGTTCCTTAATCGAGAAGTTACCTTCAAAGCTAAATGACGGTAAGGTTATATTTATGTATTTTGTCATCCTGAGCATATATATTTAGAGTATTATTTAAGATCTAATTAAGTGATCAAACTATAGATCATCATAGTCAGGTTCGGCATGGAGGAGAGCCGTGTAGCTCTCAGTCCGTCGACTTCAGCAGCAATTCTCGTTTCTGGTTAAATTATTAAATTTAAGAACCGTATGATATTACCTTTTCACAGTTTGCTGTCGCCGTTGTCTGCGTATGACTTGTAGATGAAATACGGTACTGCATTCCAGACACGGTGCAGAAACCTTCGTGATGATGAGTCGAATACACTCCCGTTATTGTAACGTCTGTATCTTGATTAACAATAACTTCAACTTTCTGCTTCCTATCTGTTATTGCACTATCTTCGTTATCTTTCTTAATGTCTTCGTTTTTTACTTCAGATTTTACTCCGACGCTAGCTATGATTTTTGATTTATGCGTAAACGATTCGTCACTGCAAGAATCCGACGTTGTGTCTTCTTTGCTGGACTTCGGAGATCGTTTTTCATAACTAGCTGCCAGAATAGCTGTAGCATTCAAACTAGCCATTCGTTTTTGTACCACCATGTCTTTTAGATCCATTACAACTTCATTTCTATTGCGTTTTTTCTTAACAGGGACACCAGCTGTTTTTTTCAATTTTGGTGGAGGTTTTTCAGAATCAGATTTCGCAGCAGAAACTTTGGAAGTTGTTTTCTTTCTTTCTGCTATATTAGTATTTGTTTTAATTTCAAGTTCACTATCTTCGCTAGAAGATGTAGATGATTTAGGATCCCAATATTTTCCTGCACTTCTTATTCCTGGAACTCCCCGTAATGTCCTTTGCGGCATGTTATCATCAGAACTTTCAGAGCTTTCTTCCTTTTTGTCTCTTTTGACTTCATATTCCGACTCAGATGTACTGTCATGTTGTTCTGTTTCTTTAACCTTAGTTTCTTTCTTTTTAATTGATGTTGTTTTTGACGTACTAGGTATCGCTTGACGATCTACAGTTTTCATTAAACCTAGTTCCATGTGAGTTCTGCTTTCATTTTCATACAAACAATGCACTTTAGCAATAGCATTTAAGGAAGCCATTCTATGTTTTTTGGGTCCTGCCCACATAGACAATAATTTTAATCGCCTTTTGCTTGGCTTTTCATTACATAATAAAGCAAAATTGTCTTTCAGGTCAATTAATGAATCTTTAGACAATTCTTTTAATTCTTTTGACGTAGGTTTTTTTTGACTATCTGTAATTCGTTTAAATTTTCTATTTTTAGTCTTTTTTGCTTTAGGAATATCAGATCCAGATGATTCCTTTGATTCATTATCATCATTAGATTCACTTACGCTTTCTTCAGATGAGGTATAATGCAAAGATTTTTTGTTTATCAAAAATTTTGAGCTATTTATATCCTCATCGGACAAAGAACTTTTCTGTTGTTTTTTAGGTACGGGTTCTTTCGATGTATTGGATTTTACTGAACAAGGTGTCGTGATTTCGCTTATAGGCGATTCAGATTCATCTAAGAATTTAATTGGGCTGAATGGTTTCCCAGTTATACTTGATTTACGAGCAACCATTTTATAAGATTTGCTTACAATAGGAGGCGGTTTATCTTCCATCCCTCTAACATTACTACTAGCATTCGAATCTAATTCAGTATTTTGTTCACCAGAGAGCTTTTGATCAAAACTAACGTCTTCTGAACGTTTGTTTGCTTTAAGTTGCTTAACTACTTCCTCAATAGGTCTATGAGGAGAATATTTCTTTCTATCCGTATCAGTTTTCTTATCAATAACGGTGCCTTTAACTCGAGCTATAGGTCTTACTCTTCCAATACTTTTGTTAATAGGATTACGAAAATCAGATAAAATACTTTTTGGTGAATCTACTTTATCTGTAAAGGTGTATACATCAATCTCAGCTCCTTGTGATACTAGATGATTAGAAGTATTTTTTTCTTTATTATTGTCATCATGTTTGGTTTCACATTTCATGGTTAAAAATCTTTCAGAGACGCTTAAATTTCCTTTGGAGTATTTACAACATTTAACGTCAATGTCAACCGTTCTAGGAGATCGACTTGATGTAAAAAATTTCAGAGGTCGTTCATTTTCAGTTTTGGGTGTTTCTGAATGAACCACTGATTTATTATTAGATGAACTATTGTTTAATGTTGGGTTGTCACTTGCTGCTTTACCCTCAGCACTACTTTGTATTTTTAAAGAATCTCTTTTATCATTTGTTGTACTAGGGATTTGTTCTTTAACATTAGAAGGATCACATTTTTCTTGTTTATCAGCTTTTTTATCGTCATCAGTTATCTTTCCCTTAGTTTCATTAATGCTAACATTTGCAATTTTCTTTTTTGGACTCTGCCCTTTTTTGTTAGAAATTTTTGCTTTAAATGAGTTGGAAGCTTTTTTGGCAGTTTCTAAATTAATTTTGTACCTTGTATCATCATGTTTATTTCCAACTTTATCAGAGTTCACAGTTGGTTTAATTACTTTAGGTGTTCTTAAACGTTTTTTGGTTATTACTGTGCACGTGTTTACTTTGACAGAAGGATTTTTAGCCGTGTCTTTCTTTTCCTTTGTATCTTTCTTAACTTTTTTTGTTGGTGAACTACTTCTTGGTTGAGAAGTTTTAGATGTTTCAGCTTTTGCCGTCTCCGATGATAGATCGTTTTTTTCTTCGATAGAAGTTGAATCACTTTTTGAACCAGATGCCTCATCTTTTGGCTTATTTTTTTTAGATCCTTTTAAAAGAGCTTTTGGTAGATTTTTTGTCTTTTTCGGTGAAACAAGTTTCTTCTTGGTGGATTTAGAAGCTGAATTCCCTTTAAAAGCAGTTTTACCTAGAGTCCCTTTCTTAGGTAAAGATTTAGAAGCTTGTGACCGCATTGTCTACTGTGGTCATGTAAATTTTACCGTCATTGATGGATTGACGACACGGCTCACATTCTGAAACAAAAAAAATAATTCAATTAAATTTATCATCATCATTACCCTTTGGTTAACCACTGCTGGATATAAGCCCTTCCAATATTTTATCCAGACGCGGTCCTCAGCTTTTCGCATCCACCCATTTTCAAAGCGGTCGGAAATGAAATTGTTAATAAGAAAATATTTAACAAAGTTTTTTAAATTATAAATGTTTAGTACTTAGTACTTTTACACAATCATTAAAACCGGTACTATAATTGAAAATTATATCAAATAATTCATAACTATTGTTTTAGAAAAGGACAGTTTCTTATTCATAGGGTTAAATATTTCATTATATCTTTCGACGGCTATACTTTTAGGGTATTTAGTTGTATTGTACGCATAATAGACTAAAAGCGAATAATAAATCTAGCGAGTGTAAAATGACATGGAAAGGCGTTTTTCAGATGAATTGAATTTCCGTTCAGTCTGTCTTATGTCGTGTTAAAAAAAATATGACAGTATAACAATTTATATGGATATCTTCATGAAATATGAAAACAATTCCATGAGTGATAGCGAAGAAACGAAGAAGTTCGCCAGCCCGTGCGGACGGGACGGCTCACAATAAAATAAAGGTTTCTACAAACAAAGGAGTCCTTGCACACTCCGCAGCCGCTTTTATTAGATTAACTTGACAAAAGCCGGTCGGGTCGGCTCATCGCTTAATTATTACCGCTCCGTGCAAATCATTCTTCTTCTTTATCTATTGCTGCCTGATACCGGCTTGTTGTCACTAGTGACATTGTTAAGTATTTGTACTTTCAAAGTTCATTTTAATACGTATTACTTTATTATTTTTTATTATAATTATTACTTTTTATAATCTTACTAATTTTAAATAATATTTCAGAACATAAAATATATCTTTAACCAGAAAAATCATACGTACCCACTGCGACTAATCATTTTTTAATAATATATTTTTGCTAATATTGCTTTAAAATTTATCTTACTGTTTTCCTAATTAAACTGTAAAGACGCGTACTGCTCTTGTACATTAATTTTATTTATATTTATTATGGGTACAAAAAAAATTAAATTTTTTCTACGAATTCCTAATATTCGTAATTATTTGCTATTCAATAACTCCGCCCACATACTATGTTTACTCCGAATAAAAATTGTTTAACTGCTTTTTGAAATAAATACTGGGTAAATATTCACATAAATTAAGTAGAGTTAATATTACAAACAGACATTACAGTTTTATTTGTTTTTACTTATAGATTATCAAAGGAAAAGGGGCTCCGATAAAACTACTTATGTATACGTGGCTCTAGCGGAGCTTGACGCGAGAAAGATGGTATTTCCTAGTTCAATACAAAACCGAAGCCAAATTATTCATAACTCAGTTTACACGAAAATACAACAGAGAAGACTTTTATAAAGATTTAATATAAAATTAGAGGAAATGAAATTATCTGTGTTAGTAAGAAAATAAAAGTAATCTTAATTTTTTTCATTCGTAAGATGAATTAGCTTTTCCGTTATCAGATTAATAATTACTCCCAATTACTGGAAATCTGTTATACATCAAAAGTGAAAGCGCTCTACACATTCATAGTTTACTCGTAACAATACACCGACAATTTATAAAAAGCAGAAGTGTTAAAAGAACATAAAATATAAACGCTTTCAGCAGGCACTATTTTTAAAACTGGAAATATGCCGTAATACGATAAAAATAAAATGGAAAACGTTTTTGCTTTTATTATCATTATACTTTGCAGCTGAAATTCTCTTCAGGCTATCTGATTATTTAGCTATTCAATTGTATTTATCAGTCTGTGCGGAGTAGTAGCTAAGCGATAACATCAAAGTGTCTAGTTTGATTTCGTGGCTAAAGCTCGAGGAGTTGAGAGGTGGTATGATTTTATCGAATCTACCTGACTGGTTATCAATCTCAACACATTTAAACTGTAAATTGGCCGTCATAACATCTTTGCTATATTCCTGCTGTCAACATATGAGAGTACCAAAGTATTCTGAACGAACACTAATTTAAACACAATTATCTCTATTGTTACAACTAAATTTATTTTATTTTACTTTTAATTATTCAAGTAATCAGCGAACAAAACGGTGTAATTTATTAAAAATAATCTGATACATTCATATGATAATGGTGGTAGGTCTCTGCAGCCAGGGATCGTCTAGGTATGTCCCACCGCAGCACTTCCTTCTGCCGCCAAACAGTAGTGTGCAAACATTATTGTGTTCCAGTTTGAAGAGCGTTGCAACTAGTGTAATTACTGGGGCAACGAGACTTAACATCTTATGTCTCAGGCGACGAGCACAATGTGGTGCTGTGTAAATCGCAACAACCGGCGCCACGTTGTTACGACCTAAAGTATCACTTACCATCATGTGAATATCCCGCTGGGCTTGTTGTTTGTTGAAAAAAGAATAATTGATATCAATATTTTTGGCTAGGTATTATAAACAGCATGCTCTCTAAGTTATAAAAAATGTCCGTCAGATTCATCAAGTTCATTACCTCTCGGATGTAATTAAAAGCATCAAACAAATTGAAAGTAAATAATGTATCCAGCACCAGAAAGGATATATAAATATAATAATGAAGTATGTGTTCATTTTGTTAATTTAAGTATTATTGTAACGTTTTGCCATTTTTATATAATAATAAGCCAATGAAAAGGTTGTGTCGGAATTAATATATCGGTAGCTTATAAAATGTCGGTTTTATTACATAGATACTGATCAAGTTTAATAATCATTTTACATTTTATAGAAAATTTAACTGAACTCTATATACAGAATATTTATGAAACTTAATGCAAACTTGTGTATTATATATAACAGCGTCTGCATTTGCAAGTATATTTCCGAATAAGGGAAAACATTTTCACAGAAGGGATGGAGAAGTGTCTAACTAGTGTATTACTAACAAATTTCATGTTGCTCGCCACGAGACCCATTGAGTTTACTTGAGTATCATTTAATCTAAAATGAACGCTTCACTCTAAAAGTATTTTTTTCTGTTTACAATATGGTTATAATAAAAAAAATTGTGATAACGGTATATAAAATAATAACAAAGTAAAAAATAAAACTACTAGAATATTTTAAGTTAGTAAACAGAAGAAACAAATTATAAATGTATTTTTTTTACCTGCTTTAATATCTTTCTAATGATGCCGATTCCAAAAATCCGAATTGAAAGGTAATTATATGTTTTGAGAAATAAGTTTAAATACAGGCAATCGGAGCAACTATAAAATTCTCGGCGTTTGCATCTCACTTCACACGTTACTTGCACTCGCAGCGGGATGCTGCGGGATAAAGATTTATGAAGCCGGAATAAAGAAATCATATGTCAAAATTATACTCGGCGAACGTAACCGCCCTTTATTGCTTTTATATGTCCGCTATTCATTTTCACTTCAAACGGATTGTCGTCTCGCTATTTTTCTTCCTTTTGTGGGACGAATAAGTGAGGATAACGCCAGTAGATGTGAATACAGACAGAAAGGGCGAACACGGTACATTGTATACGTCTATACAACACGACGCTGTCAGCTCGGTTAGGCGTGTTTCTGTGTGGATACTTCTTTTTCAAAGTTACTTTATATCTGCTTTGCTTTATTATCTTTCTTTTCAAAATTACATTATAACAAAGCAAGAAGTGTGCGTATTCTTTACTCAAGAAGATGTAAATGAACAAAAAAATACTTAATCTTTATTCAATCAAGGTAGATTAGTGATTTTTTTTCTACATTAGAAAAAGTTGTTATACAGAGGCAAACGCAATACTTAATTACGTGTAAATACACTCGTATCTGTGTTCATGAATGTCAGATAAAATTGCAATGGAAAAATTTATATTTGCAATTTTAATTATTTATAGACTACTTATTAATGCTGTAAGGTATAAACGAAAGTTATTAACGAATTTATCATGTTTTCAGCTTTAGTTAAATTGCCGAATAAATTGTTCGCAATATTTATGTAACAAACGAATATAATATTAAGACGATTCAATCAAATATAAATAAATAAGATTAAGTATTTTATGCTTAAATTGTTATACTTCTATCTGTCCATCAATAATAATTGTTAAATGAACGTTGGTTTTAGTTGGTTAGTAGAAGAAAACAATGAAATCGATTACCGAGTATATAAACTACTGTAGAATAAGTACGACCTATAGATATTAATATGTACAGACTCGACCACTCTGGTGTATGAGTTTTTTAATATAAAGAATGAACTTAGAACTTGTATTATAGCAATGCAATGATTTTACTTTATACCATATTTATCGTTAATAGATATTTATTCGAACCTTAACAAAAATTTTATTATAAAAGTAATCTTTTATAATTTCAACTATGCTTACCTCTATTCAGTGAATTCAATCACAATATCTTAAGCTGCGAGGCGCACCGTGTCTGTACAATTCTTTTGTGTATTCACTTCTTTCAATTTCGAAACTCTCATTACTTCTACCATGTAACTAACAAAGGAGTGCACACAAAATTCAACAGTCAACAGACTTGTCTTATTAAGTAATAAGAGTGTGTAACCCTACACAGTAGTAGTTCTTAAGTTACTTAGAAGAACACCTACACACTTATAAAGGCTTAATTTTTAATTATAATAAATACTTAAATTTGAAAGAAACTAGGAAATATCTTATTATATTTCGACGCTTTATGTGATCACAGCATCATAATCTTTAACTTTTTAAAGTAAAAATGATTAATAACTATATTTACATTGTAAATATCAGCAACGTCCTCTTATCTTTATATATGTATAGGAGACATCCTGATATTCTTTGACTCATCACGAGATCACGGAAACTGTTACAAGTATAGACTAAAAATTAAGTGGATATTATTTTTGCCGATTAGAAGTCAATTAACAATGGATTTTACAAAATTCTTTCTTCAAAGGGAGTTGCGAGAGTGTTACGGCTAGTAAAGCGAGCGGGGAACTGCTAGTGTTAAAATAATTAACAAATAATCTAATAAAGATTTAACTTTTTAAATTTATTACAATAAAAAGATATTCAGAAATTCGATTTTAACGTGTTAATGTTTTAAAAGAGTGACTATTAAATTATTTTTTCCTATAATTTAATTTTAGTTGTTTAGTTAAACCGGCAGTTTGTATTCCATTTTATTACCAAGTGATTTTGGTATATGAAATTTCTCAAAACTGAAATTTGTCTGTTATTGTAATCATAAAGATTAAAACTAAATCTTTTCAGGTATTGAATTTTATAGTACATATAAGAATTAGTATACATTAACAACTGAATAGATAATAAAAATGAAAGAAGGCTGCACTATAATCAATGTCAACTGAGATTAAGAGATCATAATGAAGTGCTGTAGTCCACAAGTACGCGAAAGATCACGATGTTAAAATACTATTATAGCATTTTAAACTAGTAGTGTAAATATTTTCGGGAAAAGAAAATATTTCTCTAGTTTTATCAATCAGCTTTCACTTTTTTGTATACAATAAAAATATAATTAAGTTAAACTAAAATATACAATTTTTAGATTGGTTCATATCCAGTATAACAACGTGCATCTATATCTATATATTAAAGATTTAAGATAAAAACATTTAATAAACATTTTTTTAAACAATAATGTTGATAACATTATACAGTAGAAAAGAATTAGGGATCGATACAAATCAGGTATTTCATTTCAAAGGACAGATGAATAGAAAATCGCTAAGTGGTAATCGAGGTTTAGTCGTCATTCGAATAAATAAACCTAACAACTCTACTCTGCACTAGATTATATTTTGCTTTTAAGATTTAATTTAAATATAAAAATAATTCATTCATGAGAACATAATGGATTTTCTTACAAGACTATAGTTTTAAAATAAGATAAGTTTTTTACACATATTCCCGAATCACTTTATTACTTGAAACTAAAATATTTCATGTTGGGTTGTAGCAAAATGTTCCTATATATATACTTTAAATTATAGGTTTCAGTAAAAATTTTATTTATACAAACTTAGTAGTTACTGAATTATAGAAGTGTACATGCGCTTTTGTCTATTGTTATACCAAGATAAGTAATGTACAGGAAGTCATTAGTCTGTAAGATATATGCTGATACAAATAGAGGTATAAGTAAAACTTATAAATCATCATCACAAATTATTCTTTTCACTCCTAAAATATTAAACATACTAATATATATTTTTTTAATATTTAGAGAATTATTTCGATGTATGTTATGGCTTTAATACGTTGAAAAATAGAATCGTTTGATTACTCCACGATACTTGTTGTCTGTTGGGGAAAAAGTTTGGTTATCGATATGCATCCACAACGCTCTGAATTTTTTACGTACCACAAACAACGTCCCGAGTCCTGATTGCTTCCGGACAATGAACTGTGTGTGGTCAAACCGGAAGTCAAAGCCATAAATTAAAGCGAGCAGGCGAATTCAACGTCAAATATGTACAGAATGTTTTAATGGCAACGAGAATATTTAATAAAACTAAATTTTATGTATTTAGTCTCGTATATTATACAAGTTATTATTACCCGCTATTTCGAGTGTTCACGGGAGTAGGAGTTATTACGGAGTACCATCTCTGCTTCTATTTTTTTAAGTTCAATCAGATTTTATTAAATGCTTAATATTCGCGTACATGTTATGTACATATGTAACCAATACCTGTAAACGTATAGTTAAAGTTTAATATATTTATAGTTCACTTTTCGTCATTTTACATTCGGATGAAATTTTATTAAATACAAGATTTAACGTCCATGTACAAATATCCCAGAAAAATGTTATTTTTAAGTTGTTTGTTTTCGCTTTTTAAACACTCAATTCAAAGTATATTAAATCTAGTTTATCTTTATCCAAATACATTTGATTGAAAGTGTTTTTCTTTTTTAACAAGTTGAGACTGCTGTATTTAGAAGAAATCTATACAATGCATTAAGTATTGGCATTTTTCTACATAACTACTGGAGATATTATTTTCATTTAATGTAATTTTCTAACTAAGAGACTAGAAATATTTTTTCTGCGAGAGTGTGAAAAATTTTGATTTTTATAAAATAATTACATTTGTCAATAGGTTTTATGTTACATACTTATTACTAATATCAATTATCTAATGCGAGGAGAGCGTTGGCTCCAAAGTACTCAAAATCTAACAAATTTATGTGTTATTTCTACCAGACAAAGCTTAACTATACATGACCTAATAGAAACATTAAGTAACTTGTGACGTGTGTCATCCGGTCCGCTTTGCAGCGAACAATTGTGAAGTCATTTCCGCCCCTACTACTATCTTCCTAAACATAACGTTTATCTCATAGTTTGCAAGCGTGGTTTACTTTTCTATAAATAGTTTATAACACTTTATAAAGATAAGCAAATCAATATATATGATACTTTAGAATTTATTTCATCAAAGTGTATTATCAAATTGTTATTGTAATAAGAAGTATTAGATTATTGTAAGGCGCCATAGAGTTGATTGTTATCAAAAGATCTTTTATTTTAACATAAAATCACTCTAGGATTTCAGGCGTCTGAAAACGAAACCACCAATCCTATTCAATCGAGAATAAATCCTATTCAAGTATGTGCAATTCTGATCATGAAGCCTTAAAAATGGAGGTAACATTTGTCAAGAGTACAACGAAGAAAGAGGTATTGATGGGGCGTGCATACATCGGAAGCTATTCGCAAGCATTGTTGCACATACGTACACGGCACTCAATTGTGCCGTGGTGCCTTTCATCAAAAGAGACCTGTACTTCTTTACAAAGAACCGTCAAAAAAGCGTATGTAAATTGGAAAACTTTTTAGTTTTTCGTAAATTCCTTATAGAATACATTTTGTTAATTTCCATCTAGAAGCTATTGAATAGTGCACTACTCATGCACTACAACACTACAATACCTTCTAGATGGACATTGTTAGTACATAATATATTCTGTTCTGTGAAATAAGTTCTTGAAATAAGCTGTGCCAATAGTTTTTATTAAAATTAGATCTGAATATAAAATTTTGCAAAAAAAAATATAGGAAAGTACTCCAAATTTTTGTAACAAATTCCACAA
This sequence comes from Ornithoptera priamus, assembly GCA_029034505.1. Classification (NCBI taxonomy): domain Eukaryota; kingdom Metazoa; phylum Arthropoda; class Insecta; order Lepidoptera; family Papilionidae; genus Ornithoptera; species Ornithoptera priamus. Next base: position 6,496,941 of record JARDWD010000833.1, on the reverse strand, counting down.
AAAATATTTCAAATAACTAAAGTTTTTTAATCAATCCATTGCGTGTGATACATTTGAAGCACTTTTACTAGAAAACTGAAAACAGGAAATAGCGTTAAGTAAAACAAATTTCTACGCTCGGTTGTAATCCAATAGAGGGATAAATTTACTCGGGCGTTTCAAGATTAGGACACAAAAGGCTGCGTTCAAGGAAACTTCGATTTCCGTCAATTGTTACAGTCCCTTGGAAAATTAAATCACTTGTAAGGTTCGACGAAACAGAATCATTTTTACGTCAGTCGATTCCGTTGAGCCAATATCCGTGCGAGTGTCTGTAAGCGATTTCCCCTTTGAGTACGGTTTGTTAAAATACCGTGTTCGGCGTGCTGAATATTTCATATCGACGGGAGTTTTATACCGGATCTGAATTGGCATATATCTCTCGATCAAATTAACATAATCTGTTATCTGATTCTTGTTTTATTTAATATTACATACAGTAACTATATTCAAAAAATTAAAGCTTTCTTACGTATCGTATAATGAAGGTGTTTTTTGGAATATTTTATAGGAGACCCATGGCCAGCGGTGGACGTTCATCGGTTGAAATGATTAATGTATAACAAACATTGCACCACACTGTACTCGTCATCTTCAGACATGAGATGTTAAGTCCCGTTACCGCAGTAATTAACCGTTACCGCAATAATTTCCCTGTCTACAACGCCCTTTAATCAAAAACACTATTAATGTCCGGATATTACTGTTTGGCGGTAGAAATAAGAGCTGTGGTGGTTCCTACCTAGACGGTCTCTAGCCACAGAGCTCTACTACCACCAGTGACAAGAGTGGTTACATAAGACAACGCAATTATAATGATGCTGTATACGTAAAAGATAAATAAATGTTTCCCTATAATAATAAGGAAAAAAAAACTAAAGTATGTTTATTTTTCTTTTATTATCAAACTTGATAACACTTATGCCAATGTGGGTGATAAACGAAACGAATACATTATCGTCACTTCGGCCACTTTGCGAGCTTCGACGGAAGCCAAAAGAGGTTTGCAAAGTTCCCCTTCAGTATAAAGTCCGTAACTCTTGACGAGCCCGCACAAGATCCGCCATTATAAATTGCACGTTCGGCTGGCAAAATGTCAAAGTGATAGAACTATTACGTTGTCAGCTTTATGTGTATATGCAGGGCTGTCTTGCGGTATTTTAAGACGATTATTGTGTCGACGGTAACCGTCTCCAACAAATGTTACATGTTCATACTGCTTACGTACGCTTAGTACATAGTTAACACAAATAGAGTGATTGTAATCATTTATTATTATAATATCTAGAATAAGATATATTTAACAACACTAATAGTTAATGAATGTTACAAAAACAACAAAACTTAATTTCACTAAATAAGAAATATACTATACTAATAAAAAATATATTAAAAAGTAAATAATACGTTTTCACAAGAAAAAATAGAAACAATCATTAATGTGAAGGTCGTGAACGATGAATCTTTTCCACGACCATATTTTAGAAAGTGTATACCATTAACATCAATTTACTGACGAATTTAAAACGTTTGGTAACCCTGGAAAACACTTCATCAACTTACGCTTCATGCCGGAGAGCCAGTTAGTCATTACACATCGCCGTCGGATCCCACGTATGACTTTCCAAACTTTCATATTTTGTTCCGCGAGATTATTCCTACTATTACTTCAGCTTTCATGGACCGTAAATCCTTTCAAAAGAACACCGAGTACTATCAAGCACGATTCGCGAGGCTGTTAAAATTAACAAATATACTAAATTCAATAGAGACGATGGATGGTTTGGTAACAATTAAATCAAGCACCAAGCATATCATTACAAGATTCCAAGACATAGTGAGCACATTCTGCCTAGATATAAAAAAAACACAGATACTGTGATTCTAAAAAAACTTGTAGGTGGTACTCCGGTACAACTATGACAAGATTTCTACGATCATCCCGTGACTATACTACTATAAAGCACCCGAAACGGGGTAAATAAATAACCAAATATACGTTGTAACTTAATTTTTTTATAGGTTTTGCCCACATTATAATAATTTATATAACATATAGTTGACACGGATAGAAATATATAGAAGAAACATTAAAAATTTACGTTAGTTTTATCGCCAATAATCTACTGTATATGCGATATCATACAATAGAGAGCATTGTCGTAAAATATACGTATTATTTACAAAGATAAAACAACTAAATAACTTTGTCGTGCGATTTGAATTTTTTAATAACTATAAATTCACACAGTAGTGGAGAAACTATTAGTTTTTGCATATATTATAACATTTTAAATCAATTAACGTCAATTTTTAACCGATGACTGGAAGGTGTGGAGATAGATATTTTTTGTATGATCTATCTATAAACTAGGAAGAATGGGTGAGTTTAATGTTGAATTACTGAAAAATTTCTTTATACATTTTCTATTAGTGTTATTTTTTTATATTAAAATATTATATACATATATAATTTAACATCAGCAATACACGTGTGTATGAAATTAAATTATTTCCCCAGTGCTGCCGTAACTGCAAATTGTGTACCTCCAGCGCTAATCATTCTATTAATATTAATATGCAAACTATAGTTAACAGTTATGATATGAAGGTATGATGGTTTTACAGAATATAGAAGTTATTACGTATACTGAATCGAAATATTAAATGATATAATATTTATGTGTTTCACTTCAAAAAGGGTTATAACAGTTATTGAAATAATTTCGTCAAGTTAACAACTTAACACAATCTTTAATGTTTATTTTTGCAAAATTTTATGAACTACATAACCAATATTCGTCAGTAACAAAGAACTTTAATGCAACAAACACGAAAATTCATACCGGGATGTCGTAATTCATGATATTTGAATAACACTAATTAAATTTTATAATCTATGGAAAACATTTCTGGGTAGTTTATAGAACGATACCATTTTTTATTCACTTTACATAGATTACCAAATACTTCAACACCAGAAAGCTAAAGATTATAATAACCGTGTCAACAAAATTAAAGTTAATATACTTACTGCTTAGTTATATGTAGTCCAAAGATAAAGAAGAGTTTAACATTCATTACGATTCCAATACCTTATACAGTTAAATACATATGTTATAAATACAAAACGACGTAAGTAAAAGATTCCGTAACCAATTAGAGTTATATCTTGAACCGCCTTGGCATATCTTTAGCGTATTCATACGAAATAACAAGTCGAGACCCTTTATACAATGCCGTACAAAATTTCAAGTCTTTTTTACTGCGGGAGAAATTTTCTTAAAAGATACCTTACTTCTGGGGTCAAGAAAACGTTATGTGGGGCTTTTACCCACTAAAACCCCCTCGGTGGTCTCCCTCAGTGCATTAGGGGATCCGGGATCTCCTACGGAACGCACCGGTGCCCCCCTGCACTCTGGCTAAAACATCCCACGGAAGGACAAAGCTCTCCTTTAGCAGCCACGCTGTGCTACGGCAAATACAAGATCACCATGCATTTGCCGTCCTCCAATAGCTCGCTTATTCAGCTCCGAGAGCCCCAATCCTCAAAACCCACGAACCCGAGCACCTTTTTAGTCGCCTTGTACGACAAGCAGGGAATGCCCTATTCCTATTCTTAATAGCCAGAAACTACAGTGGTGACAAAAGTTCAAGTCTAAAATTCATATAATAATATAGATTCAATGACCGTATATATAAGCTCATGATAATCTTAATATTTCTAATGGGCATGCTCTTAGATGGTGTGTAGGAGATAAAAAACAAACCTGTTTGTCGAGTAGTATGAAATTAATCTTCGGATATTAAGTTTTTTATTCGGTTATAAGCAATGATACCTCCTTCGTGGGCGACACCTCCCACTTGTCAACATTACTGGAGATTATAGTAAGATGTTATTTATTCCTACAGTATTTTTTCCATTTCTCCCTGATTTTATTGTTCTTGGCGTTATTTTTTATCGTATAAATAACACGCCATTAATATATTTATTACTAATTTACTCTACATACCATCATTTCTTACATTGCTTCCATTTATTTTAACTTATATCTAAAAGCAAACAAATAAAAAGTAAAAGTACAGCTTTTACTTATGTCATCTTGTATATCTTACTTATATAATATTTACTTGTTCATTATGCTACACATATTTAAAACTGCTCTTGCTCACAATCATGTCTTAACTTTCTATGAAATAGGTCATTCGTTCAATAAACGAGGAACCGTTTCCTCCGCGGCGTCATCACATGTTATTAGTTTTATAGTTAAGGTATTATTATCTGTCAATATTTATAGCGCGAAAAACAATAGTTATTGTTCTTTACTGTCCTAGTTAAAAAAAAAAAATTAGCGACGAGTCGTTCAAAACTTTCACTGCGTAGTATGTGCTATGTGATACACGCTTGTCCATAACACTGTGGAGTTGTGTAGTAAGAATCTTTTCACATCACATTGTGGTCCTCGCCGAGAGTTATAAAATGTTAAGTTATCCTAATAATTTTACTAGCTACTACGCCATTCAAACAGAAACAGTAATAATTGCATACTACAGTTCCGCGGTAGAAACAAGCGTTTCGGTGGTTCCTACCTAGACGTCCTCTGGCAACAGAAACCTACTTTAAGTAGAGATTTTGTTTACGTAAAAAGGTTAAAACATGGATGAGCTACCTATAAAAGTTTGCACAGCTGCATTTATGTTTTTTTTATCCCTTAACATACAAAAAAACAATGTTCTAAATGGTATACATTAAACTTGTTAACCCTAAGGGTTTATCTTGGCGCTGCACATTTTTCATATATATACATACTCGTACTAGCTCGTTTCCCGCCCGCTTTGTTGGCCGTGATATGAAATTAGACTTGAAATTTGTCCGAAATATTCCTTGAAAGCAATCGCAACCGCAAATGACTCAATAGCAAACGTTACTATAATAACCGCTAAAATAATATGAAATGAAAATGACTATAAAAGTTAAATAGAAATAAAATGATGAAGAATATATTGAAAAAAATTTTTCACAACGAATGGGTATGTTTCCATGTCGATACGTTCACAAAATTTTCACGCGATTCGTGAACAAAGAAAACCCATCATCATATATTCACACATATATTTACGTCCACGTGTCGCTTGCTAGCTAATCTGTTTACCTGTTAGTGAATCAGTCGGAGTCAGGCCGCAAATTGGCTACATAATACCTGATCTCAAACAACGCTCTGAAGCGCAGTCAAATGTTGCGAGACCGATGTCAAACAATATTGGTTTCCCTTCAAAGCTACACTGATTTAGCATGGCGTTTACACGATTCACTTTAGGAATTACCTACTAGCGGAGCGAAAGGAATTTTATCTTCGTAAAAAAAAATTCATAATTTACACAATCTCAGTTTTTCGTAGCCTGATCATAGGTGCTGTGAAGCACTTAGAACGTTACGAATACGAATAGTCAAAAAACCGCGATGAAACCTTCAAATTTTAGTTTTATTAAATCTACCATTACTATACACGTATCAAAAATAGAGTAATTTTATTAATATAATAAATCCACGAAATAAACAAGACGTTCACTTGATGATGTGATACGCCGGTTCATAATGCAGGGCTAGCTGGAATACACAGCGCCAAATTGTGCTCGTCGGTTTGAGGACATAAGATGTCAAGTCTCCTCATCCCAATAATTTCACTAGCTACAACGCCCTTCTAATAAAACAGTAACATTTCCACATTACTGATTGATGGCAGAAATGAGAGTTACAGCGGTACTTAACAAGATGGTCACCGGCAACAGAGCCCTCCCAGTAAACAACATCACTTATAAGTATTAAACAATATCAATTATAATTATAGGAAATGTAATAAAATATTCATTATCTAGGTAATTCTAGCACGATTTAAACTGGTTTCATTTTGAGCTAGATAGATAGATAGATAGATAGATAGATAGCGCCAGTGGCCGCAACAATGCATGCATGATTAAAGAGGAAACTTAATTACATTAAGTGCTGCATTATGCTTTGATCTCGTGATATTAATCCGGAACTGCGGGACGAGTATAACGATGTACCGCGCACCCTTTCAAACACCACCCCTCACACCGCTTGTTATATTTGTAAAGTGTTTTATTACACAATGCTTATGAGTATAGCTGCTGCCCGTACAAATATTCAAGTTCTTTAATATCAGTAATATAATATAGGGTTCTTACGTTAGGTTAGGTTAGGTAGGGTTAGGTTCCCCTCCAACGGGTTATCGCCTTGTCGTGACGGAGGGGAGCTTAGTAACCGTGGGCCGTCACACGGTGAAGCTAAGTGGAACCCAACTCACCCGGCCGGCCCGCGGCGAAGGACTGGCCGAAGTGGCCGCTCCAGGTTAGAGCACCGGTTGGATACCTAGAGCTCACTGGAGCGGCCGGGGGCCGCAGAGGCGGCTTTATGCTGCCCTAGCGGCCAGGCTGCAGGGGCGGTTTCATACCGCCCCTCGCAGCCGAGGTGGGGTCGCGGAGGGAGTACTCTCTGCGGCCAACCGGGGTCGCACCGGCGAGGGTGCGAGAGAGGCTGGCTAGGGCAGGCAAGGGCCTGAACGTGGAAGAGCTGAGAAGCCGCGACCCGATGATCATGCTCAGGGATGTCATGTCCTACAATAAGGACGAAGACATCCTTAAGGCACTGAGGACCCAGAATGGCCATCTACTGGGGGGTATCCCGGAGCGTGATCTGAGGGCCGAAGTCCGCTTCAGGCGGAGGGCGCGGAACCGTTAGTGACCCACGTGGTCTTGCGGGTCTCGCCCAAGCTCTGGGCCCGCTTAATAGACGCGGGGATGATGCATATGGACCTCCAGCGGGTCCGGGTGCAAGATCAGTCCTCGCTGGTACAGTGCATACGCTGCCTGGGGTACGGCCACAGCAAGCGGTTGTGCACCGAGCGTGAAGATCGGTGCACCCACTGCAGTGGGCCGCATCTAAGGAGCGAGTGCCCGGACTGGCAAGCCGGGAAACCTCCCGCCTGCCGGAACTGCCGGAAGGCGAAGGCAGACCGGTGGGACCACGGGGCGTTCGACGAGGAGTGCCCGGTCCGGAGACGGTGGGACGCCATAGCGCGGGCGTCGGTAGCATATTGCTAATGGCGCCCCGGGGGCTGACCGCAGTACCCGGACTGGGCGACGCCAGTACCACGCTGTGCAGTTGAACCTGCAAAGGTCTGGGCTCGCCACGGCCGAGTTGATATGCGAAGCGCCGAAGAGAGGATGGGCGTTCGCTATGGTCCAGGAGCCGTACATAGGCGCGATTGGCGAGATGCGGCACTACCCAGGGACAAGGATAGTACAATGTGTGAGCCGAGACGCCGGGGAGGTGGTTAAGGCGGCCATTGTACTATTCGACGATACCATCGACATCACCCAATGCCCCGATCTCACGTCTGGGAACATCGCTGTTGCCAGGCTGAGAACCAGGGCTTGGGAGATAGGGGTGGTATCCGTCTACCTGGAGCCAGACAAGCCATACCTGGACCGGATCAGCTGGGTCGTGGGGAGGCTGGGGACTGCCAACGTGGTACTTGGCGGAGACCTGAACGCCCACAACACCTGGTGGGGTAGCCAGTCCGGTGACCAGAGAGGGGCCGATGTTGCGGCCGCGCTCGACGAACTGGAGCTCCACGTGCTGAACCGGGGGTCTGAGCCCAAGTTCGACACCTATCGGGGCGGAAAGCGTTACTCTAGCTGCGTCGACGTTACTGCTTGCTCGACCACTCTGCTCGATCGAGTGCAGGGTTGGCGAGTCGCGGACGGGATATCCTCGTCGGACCACAGGGCAATCCTGTTCGAATTGAATCTCGTGAGGTCCGTCGGCACGGACATCAGGGGTTTCACACGGAAGTACACTACCCATAGGGCAGACTGGGGCGAGTTCAAACGAACTTTCGCCCAGCTGCTCCCAGACCGCTGTCTGACGCCAGCCGAGGTGACCGAGGTCACCGAAAAGGGGGCGTTGGACAGCATTGTCGATCGGTATGTGGAAACCGTGGGGACGCCTGCGAGTCGGTCCTGCCGAAGGCCTCCGGGAGGAGAAGGACAGAATTGCCCTGGTGGTCCGAACAGCTCTCTCTCTTCAAGGCAGATGTCTTGAGGAAGAAGAGGCGGATCCCGAACGCGCGGCCGGCCCGTAAGGAGTTGGTCTTGCGCGAGTACGTCGACGCGAAGGAGGCTTACCGCCTCGAGGTGGGACGCGCTCAGACCTCAAGTTGGAAGCGGTTTTGCGAGCGGCAGGAGCGCGAGACCATGTGGGATGGCGTCTACAGAGTGATACGTCGCACGGAGACTAGGCGTGAGGACGTCTCCCTCGTCCAGGGAGGGAAGGTGCTGGACGCAGCGGGATCGGCCAGGAGGCTTGCGGAGGTCTTCTTCCCGAAGGATAACCCCGGAGAGGACAATGCGGACCACTGTTCTGTAAGAGCTAAGTCCGATGAAGTCAACGAGGGGGGGGGGTCATGATAACCCATGCGAACCCCCCTTCACGATGGAGGAGCTCTGATGGTGCGTGTCGACCTTCAACGCGAAAAAGGCACCTGGCCTAAACGGACTCACTGTCGACATCTGCCGGGCGGCGATCGCAATGGACGCCCCATTGTTTCTTGCGCTTTCCAACCGGTGTCTCGCTCTTGCCTACTTCCCCAGGAGATGGAAGGAGGCAGTGGTTGTAGTGTTGCGGAAGCCCGATAAGGACAATTACACGCACCCGAAATCCTACCGGCCTATCGGACTCTTGCCCGTAATGGGCAAGGTCCTTGAGAACCCCTCCAACGGGTTCTCGCCTTGTCGTGGCGGAGGGGCTTAGTAACCGTGGCGCCCAACACGGTGAAGCCAAGTGGAACCCATCCGGCCGGCCCGCGGCGAAAGGCTGGCCGAAGCGGCCGCTTCCGGTTCGAGCACCGGTTGAGATAACTGGAGCTCACCGGAGCGGCCGGGGGCCGCAGGGGCGGCTGTGTGCTGCTCCAGCGGCCGGCTGCAGGGGCGGTTTCATACCGCCCTTCGCAGCCGAGGTGGGGTCGCGGAGGGAGTACCCTCTGCGGCCAACCGGTGTCGCACCGGCGATGAGGCCGCGGGGAAGAGGAGTTTCGGTATTGCGATGCGCCGTTCTCCCTATCCTCCGCGGCCGTTAACAGGTAGCGGCGGGCCTAACATCTCTCCGCCGCGGGGAGCCGGGAGAGGCTTTCTCCCGTGGCTCCCGTGGCCTCTGAGCGACAGGTTCGGGGGAACCGGTCGCCCGCACACGCATGAGGTCGAGGAGGGGGCGCGCTGCATGTCCCGGCGCGCCCTGGGAGAGTTCATCCCTCCCCCCGAGGTGGGGCCGCGCAAGCGGCCAGTGCCGGCAGGGTCGCGGTTGTCTGCGTATCCGCGTTCCCGTGACCCTGCCATCATGGCGATGAGGAGCAACATCGTGGGGGTTTTAGTCGGTGCAAGTCCGACATAACTCGTTCTTGCCCCCGCGAGAACGAGTATGCGTAAGCATTTCCCCCACGTAAAACAAAAAAAAAAAAAAAAAGGTCCTTGAGAAGATGATGGTCCGGAGAATGCGGTGGTACACTGCACCGTATATCATTAGCCGCCAATACGGCTTTATGCCGCAGAGGTGTACCGAAGACTCCCTATATGACCTGATCCAGCATATACGAACTTAGTTGAAGGAGAAGGAGATCGTTGTGCTGGTATCATTGGACATAGAGGGAGCCTTCGATTACGCCTGGTGGCCTGCTATACGGTGCAGACTGGCCGAGACTCGCTGCCCCGTCGGCCTGCGGCGCCTTGTCGACAGCTATTTTAGCGATCGCAAGGTGGCCGTAAGGTACGCGGGGGCGGAGTGCGCCAGAGAGACCACCAAGGGGTGCGTGCAAGGATCCGTGGGCGGCCCAACCTTCTGGACCCTCCTCCTCAATCCACTCCTGGAGGAGGTGGCCAAGAGCGGGGCACGCAAGCTAGAGGTCGCCAGCACGGCCTGCATAGAAAAGGCCGATGCGCTCGCGGCCAAACTAAAGGAGGCTCTGGGAGAAGACGTGGTACGCATCTCGAGACCCCAGAAGTGCGCCGAGCTACGCATCACCGGGCTAGACGACTCAGCCACCGCGACCGAGGTCGCGGAAGCGATAGCCGCAGCAGGAAACTGTCCATCCGTCGACGTCAAAGTTGGCGAAATTCGGTGGCAGAGAGGCCTCGGCACGGCCTGGGTAAAATGCCCAGTGGAGGCCGCCAAAAAAGTGACAGCACCAAACACCAAGGTGCGCATCGGATGGGTAGTCGTGCGCGTCGTGCTTCTTTCCGCGCGTCCCATGCGATGTTTTAAGTGCCATGAGACCGGGCACACAAGGGCGACCTGCACCAGCGAGGACGACCGCGGCGGACTCTGTTTCCGATGCGGCCAGCCGGGTCACTCCTCCGCTACCTGCTCCAACGCGCCACACTGCGCGCTGTGCGCAGCGAAAGGGAAGCCGGCGGACCACAGTGTTGGTAGCAAGATCTGCAACAAACCAGCACCAGCACCACCAAAAGAGAGGACCGCTAAGAAGAGCAAAGCGCCACAGAAGCCCGCCACTACATCTGAGGCGGGCCCTGATGCCGGAGCGGAACCGATGGAAGTCTAATAACGGCGACCTACAGATTCCTGCAGGGCAACTTGAACCACTGCGCTCGGGCACAAGATCTCCTAGTGCAAACCGCAGCGCAGTGGACAAGCGACATCACCATCGTGTCGGAGCCATACCGCGTCCCATCCAGGTGCAACTGGGCGGGCGACGCCGACTCATCCGTCGCCCTACTCTTCGGCCCCAGGATCGTACCTCCATCATCAAGAGATACGACTAAAGGCCAGGGCTACGTGGCTGCCAACCTGGGGGCCCTCACCATAGTGGGGGTTTACTTCTCTCCCAATAAACCTCTGGTCGACTTCGAGGCATTTCTCGCGCAGCTGACGGCCGCCATCGGCGGCGCGACGTCGCCTGTGATCGTCGCCGGGGACTTCAACGCGAAGTCAACGCTCTGGGGTTCCCGGGCGACGGACGCAAGAGGCCGCGCGGTGGAGGAATGGATGGCGTCCTCCAACCTCGCGCTGGTCAATCGGGGCACGGTCAGCACGTGCGTCCGACGACACGGCGAGTCAATAGTCGACTTGACTTTTGTCAGCTCGGCCTTCGCTCGCCGCACCACCAACTGGCGGGTCCGGGAGGGAACGGAGACCCTCTCGGACCACAGATACATCTCCTTCGACGTCTCTGCCAACACGACGAACACGGGCCACACAATACCACCTGGCGGTGGCCCGAGGTGGTCCCTGAACCGACTGGACCGCGACCTCCTCCGAGAGGCCGCCGTCGTAGCATCCTGGGCGCCTCTGCCCTCCGACGACGTGGACGAGTGTGCGGAATGGCTGAGGGAGGCCATGCACGGCGTGTGCGACGCCTCGATGCCGCGCGCCGGCTCCTTCCGGCCTCGACGACAAGCCTACTGGTGGCGCCCCGAACTGCACCAACTACAACAAGAGTGCACGGCGGCCCGACGCCGCTACAAGAGACATCGACGTCGACGCACAAGATATCAACAGCAGGAGAACGCACTCTACGAAGAGTATCGAGCGGCCCGTCTCGCCCTCTGCAACGCCATATCGAAGGCCAAGACGGAAGCGTGGCAGGAATGGCTGCAGACGCTGGAAGAAGATCCTTGGGGCAAGCCCTACAAATGGGTGCGACAAAAACTGCGCCCGGCCGCCCCGCCAGTCACCCAGTGCCTCAACCCGGATTTCCGGGACAGAGTCATCTCGACCCTCTTTCCATCTGGGGTCGACCGTGCAACGACGACGATGGCTCACCGGGAAGAGGTACTCGATGACGACGGAGAGGACACCACCCCGCCTATAACACCTGCGGAACTCGCGGCGGCGGTCCACAAAATGGGCCTCAAAAACACGGCACCAGGCCCCGACGGCATACCGGGGCGCGCTTGGGTCCTCGCTATGAAATCGATGGAGTCGCGAGTACTCGCCGTTTTGACCAACTGTCTGGTCCAGGGTCGAGTGCCGCGGCTATGGAAGCGCGGAAAACTGGTGTTGCTGCGGAAGAACGGGAAGCCCGAAGACCTACCATCGTCGTATCGCCCCATCGTTCTGCTCGACGAGATCTGCAAGATCCTCGAGCGCATAATAGCAGCGCGACTCGTCAAGCACCTGAACAACGTCGGTCCGAACCTGAGCGAGAATCAATACGGTTTTCGCTCAGGTCGTTCAACGATCGGGGCGATCGCTCGTCTGAGGGACACAACAGAAGAGGAAGTGGCCCAGGGCGGGGTAGTGCTGGCTGTATCAATAGACATCTCGAACGCCTTCAACTCCCTGCCCTGGACGACCATCGGAGACGGCCTCAGAAGCCACGCCGTACCGAGATACCTTCGCAGCGTACTGAGCAACTACCTCTCAGAGCGCCCCGTGTTATACCCGACGCAGGAAGCCTGGGAGACTAAACAAGTAGTCTGCGGCGTCCCGCAAGGATCGGCCCTGGGCCCTACCCTATGGAATATAGGCTTCGACCCAGTACTCCGCGGCGCCAACTTACGCAGAGTGGAATTCGTGTGCTACGCAGAGGACACAATCGTCATCTGCCGCGGGAAGACGCACCGCGACACCACCATCCTCGCCACGGCGGCAGTCGCACAAGTGGTCCGGCGCATCCGCGGGATAGGCCTCGCCGTGGCCTTAGAAAAATCGGAGGCCCTGTGTTTTCACGGGCTGAGGAAAGCGCCGTCTCAAGAGATGGCGGTCGTAGTGGGGGGGACGAGGATCACCATCACCCAGACAATGACGTATCTGGGACTCGTCCTCGACGGCCGCTGGTCCTTCGCGGAACACTTCCACCGTCTCTCCGCGAAGGTCACGAAGACCGCAGGAGCCCTGGCTTCGCTGCTCCCTAACCTGGGGGGCCCAAGCCTCCCATGCCGGACGCTGTACATGGGCATAATACGATCGATGTCCATGTACGGCGCGCCGATCTGGGCCGAACACCTGTCGCCCAAAAACAGGCTCGCCCTCGGTCGACTATAAAAGACGATGGCCACGCGGGCAGTGCGCGGCTATCTTACCGTCTCAAGGGACGCGGCATGCCTCCTCGCCGGAGCCGTGCCTTGGGACCTGGACGCGAAGGCCCTCGCCAACGGATTCTGGCGCTGCGCAGCGATTCGCGCGCAGGGCAGCCACCTACTACCACCTGAAGAGATCCGTCAGCTGAAGAAAGAAGAAAGAGACAAGGCACTGCGGCAATGGGAGGAGCGTCTCCTAGAGCCACGGTGCAGTGCGGACCTGGGGCGGGCCATCCGACCGGTGTTCCGTGAGTGGGTCAACAGGAGCCATGGTGCGCTCACCTTCCGCCTCACACAGGTACTGACCGGGCACGGCTGCTTCGGCCAGTACCTGTGCGGAATAACGAAAAGAGAGGAGAACACGCGGTGCCACCACTACGACGAAGAGGAGAGGGACACGGCCGAACACACCATCACGGCGTGCCCCTCGTGGAACGACCACAGAGCCACATGACAGGCTACTATCGGTGCGGAGGTATCGCTGTCAACCATCATCCAAGCCATGGTTGGCAGCGAGGAACATTGGAAAGCTGCAGAGGACTTCGCGGAAAACATCATCTCCGCCAAAGAAAAGGCCGAGCGCATAAGAGAGCGGGAGGCGCTCGACCTTAGAAAAAGACCGAGGCGCAGACGTAACAACGACGACGTCCCGCCTTAGACGGGGAGCTCGGGGCGGCGGCGCGGGGGCGCCGTCGCCCATTGCACCGAGCCCCCGAGAGAGTCGCGATGCGCAGAGTGCTCCTGCGCATCGCGACACGTGGACCGGTAGACCACCATCACCACCACTACTCGGAATAGGGGGCGCTCTCTACACGCCCCCGGAGAGAGTCTGCGCAGCAGACAACCGCTGGCGGAGTCGCGGTGAGTATAGCCATGCCGCGGCTCCGTCGTCGATAGCGGATACAAGGAGCACAGCTGGGTTTTAGTGGGTAAACTCGGGCACCACCATCTAGCCCGAGGACTCCCACATACCCCGGTGGCACTGCCCCCGCCCCCGGGGACCTATAAAAGGTTTCCCAGCTAAAAAAAAAAAAAAAAAGGAACAACCTATTAATTTTACAATATTTTCGAAGACATTATTATCATCAGCGGCTAGACGTCCACTGCTGGACATAGGCCTCCAGGCTCCACCCAAAGATCTCTACATCGATTGATTCTGTACTGCAGCAAAACCGCTAGGCATTAGGTCGTCGATTGTAGAAGATCATATTAGGGGGATTTCGGCGTTATCTCACCACACTGGCCCAATGCGGTTTGATGGAAGCCAGAGCCTCGTTTGTTGGTTAGCGGGGTGTACCACGAGCACATAAGGTTGGCTTGGATCCCTCGAGTTGTTATGCGTGACCCCTTAAACTCCATTTTTTAAAGACACCTATGTTATATCATATTAATTGTATATTGTATCACTGTAATCGTTTTGATTAATACAAAGTTGTCTAAACTAGCTCTCGTTATAAAATAATGAACTTTTTCCTTAGTTTAAAATATCACAGTATGCGATTAAAGTATTATATTATTTAGGTTTGCCGTGTACATTAGAAAACTGATTAGTCATTAATGACAAATTAATAGTATGTACTGGTTGCGATTTATATATTTAGTTCTACTTCTATAGTTCTTAAACTATAATTGTAAATAACGAATTAAACTAATAAATATAAGCAACGTAATATTTAGAAATTATTCGATACCTATAATAGTTCACTTTTCTAGAATATTGTCTGCTTTATTTTTCATTTCATATAATTATGCAGTTCTTCCATTAATCTTTCTTTTATTGAATGTATTAATATAAACTAGCGTATACAGAGTCATAGTAAGCTACTTATATGCTCGCTGTTCTCGCTCCGTAACGTGTCATATAAGTAATTAACTTGTAAACCGGCGACGTGCAGCAGTATTAGTTTACTTTGTTTGCTTCGGTTCGATATCAGTTTCTCAAATACTACGCTCAAGTTACTAATATGAAGTAAAATAAATAGAATGTTTATAAATCTTCACTTAATAAATTATAACGACTATAGATATATTTCGCCATTCTCAGCAGATAAACGCCCGCCGCTGGATAGATGCCATTTCGAAACATCTTAACACCGATCTGTCCTAAACTACTCGCGTCCAGCGGTTACTCGAGACCTTCACCAAATTGTCGATCCACGTTAAGGGGGCCTCCCATTAATAAGGCTACCGAGACGGGGCCACCCCCAGAGAATCTTATTGCCTAGTTGGCCGTTAGTCCTTCAAGCAATGTGCCTAGCCCATTGCCTCTTAAGTCTAGCAATGTTTTGAACTATGCTGGTAACCTCAATACTTTTACGGATCTTCGTATTTCCAATGCCATCGCCTAAAGGGACTTCGAGCATGGCCCTTATACTTATTTTATTTTTAGTGTTAGCAATTTAAGCTTTTATCACAATGTAAAAATATCAAATTTTCTTACTAGAATTGATTGTATCTTATTTTAGATACTTTCCTTTGTTAAATTTATTTTTTAGTTAATTTAATACAATAATAAATTAAAATGATCCTGATGGGTTGAAGTTTAATAAGAAAACGTAGAGGTACCTTTAGACAATATTATCCTGAGACGATCAAAGGTGAAGCGGTTTCAAACAAGCGAAGCTCCCTCAAGTTTATCGATAACACAGCAGACAAAGTTTTATTACAGCGCAAAGTCATATTGCATTACATAAGTCGATTTATTAATCCGAAGAGAACGCAGACTTTTAAAAAAAATTACAAGACAATATTAGCGATGCTTATTAACGCCACCTGCGCTTTCACTCGTCTCCAATATTATGTTCAGTGATATTGTATTCGTACCTGCGTAAATAGAACACTTCTCACATTGTAACAAAACGTAGAGGAGACTCGAGCAGCGCATTGCACTCTCGCCCGACACATAACATACTACCCGTTGAAGCTAGATTCTGATGATGATAACGCTGCGAGCCATTCGACTTTAAACAGCTTATCTGACATTGGGCGCGTGGACCCGGATCCACGGCCTATTTTATAAAAAGTGTACTACTTGTGGTGTAGTTATCCGACGGCGGAGTTTTTAATGACGTGTGTCTGTCTGGTTATTGGTTATTCTGGCGAATCTACTCGGTCGTCGAGGGCGGGCGCGGACCCGTTCCCCGACTACCTTCGCCTGTATCGGAATCTCTGGGCGGTGAGAACCGCCCCTGATCGCGGGTGTACTTGGTGTACGCGGTGTGTGAGTACCTGAGGCGCCGCGTTCTGAAGCGAGGGCGGCGTGATGCGTCGATTCGAAGCGTGTTGGTAGCGTCCGAAGTGAGTGTGGCGACGTGGGTGTTGTCGGCGATTGGTTCGCGAGTGGTGGGAGGGACCTCTGGGGATGACGAGATTAGCGCATGCCGTGGTCTGCGCTTACTGGTCTTAGGATTCGAGGACGGCTCGTAGTCGGCCGCTTTGGCCACCAGAGGGTTAGGGTGGGTCGACGCCTTGTCGAAAAAAGATTCGGAGCACTCTCTGAAGTGTTCCGCGATGGTCGGGAGTTTGAGGTCGCTGTGGAGGTCCACATTGCGCTGGTACCATTCGGCACCGGTTGCGATGCGGGCGAAACGGTTTTGAATAACCTGCATGGGATAGAGGCGTGCTTCGGAGGAGTGAGCGAAGACTACGCTGGCGTAAGACATTATGGGTATTACGCACACCTTGTAGAGGTGAATCTTGTGCCTGAGAGAGAGCTTGCTCTTTGTGCACAGCAGGGGGTACAGCTTGGCCAGCACTTGGGCCGCTTTGTTTCTCGCCCCGCGAATGTGGGCGATAAAGTTCAGTCTGGCGTCGAGTGTCACGCCGAGGTATTTGACCGAGTCCCTCCATGGGATGGACTGGCCGAAGAGGGAGATCTGGCCGCGTTTATGGCCTTGTAGGACCGACTTCCAGCGAAGGGTTGAGGGCTTTCGATGAGTGAAGTGGATGGCTTCACTTTTCTCCGGGTTTACGTCGATTCGCCACTTCCGGAACCACTCGCCTAGACGAGTGGTCGCCTTCTGTAAGCGACTCGTTATAATACCCGGAGCTCTGCCCGAGTGGTAGAGAGCGGTGTGGTCCGCGAAAAGAGCGAGGCTGACGTATAGGTCTTTGGGAATGTCGCTCGTGTAGAGCGAGAAGAGTAGCGGGGAGAGGCAAGAGCCTTGGGGGACGCCGGCTTGGATCGGCCGGATCGAGGAAAGAGCGTGCTCGACGCGGAAGCGGAAGGAGCGGTTCGAGAGGTAGTCTCGAATGATGGTGACGAGTCGGTCTGGCACTTTGTGAGCGTAGAGTTTGTACAACAAGCCCTCGTGCCAGACTTTGTCGAACGCCTTCGCGACGTCGAATAGGACGGCGCAGGTGTCGATCGGACGCTTGCGCTCGAAGCCGGCCAAGATGTGTTCCGTCAGTCTGTGAACTTGTTGAACGCACGAGTGGCTACTTCTGAACCCGAACTGTTCGTCGGGGAGGAGCTTGTTTTCGGTGGTGAAATGGCGGAGTCGCTCTAATACAATCCGCTCATAAACTTTGCCTAAGGTGTTTAGTAGGCTGATCGGGCGGTAGCTGTCTGGTAGGTTCCTCGGCTTCCCCGGCTTCGGAATACCTATCACTACGGCCTCTTTCCAGGCGTCTGGGAAGGAGCAGTCGGCTAATAGGGCGTTAAAGATGGCCACTAGTAGGCCGATGATCGGAGGAGGGAGACTTTTCACCACTCTATTGGGGATGTTGTCGGAGCCAGGGGCTGATTTGGTTTTCAGCCTCTTGATGATGTCAACGACCTCACCGGGGGAGACAGGTTTAAGAGGGGGACCTTCTGGTGGGAGGGTCGCTCTACGGCGCACCTCGTCCTCGACCAATTTGAGGTGAACGGGGTCCACTGGTGTGGTCGAGGGAGTGCATTGGCTCTCTAGACTGTCGGCAAAACACTCGGCTTTATCGGCATCCTCCAACGCAAGGGAGGAACCATTGCTCATTACGAGGGGAGGCATACGGGCCACGTTCTCCGCTTTGAGACTGCGGGCCAGACGCCAGAAAGTGGCGTCCGAAGGCTCCAAGTCGCAAAGCAGATTGTCCCATCTGTCAGATCCGAGTTCGGATATGCGCTCTTTTACTAGCCTTTGAAGGCGGCGCAGGTTTATCCTTTTCTCCTCGGATCTATATCGAGAGTATAGTCTCAAGGCGGCATTTTTCGTTCTGATCAGCCGTCGAAGGTCGGCCGGGAGGGACCCGATGAGGTGGTCCGATTCGCGAACCGTCCTCGACGATTCCTCGACGGCTGTGGCGATGTGGTGGGACAACGAATCGATCGCTCGATTTGCAGTTTCGAACGAGTCGATCGTGCTGGGGATTCCGTCTAGGTGCTGGGGTTCCGCGGCCTCGAGTTTGACCTCGAGGCTGCGCCAGTTGACGATGGTTTTGGTCAGACGGACCGCGAATGACGACGCGGAGCTGCTTCTCCTCGGGGAGAGCGAAGGTGTGGAAGCCGAGACCGGCATTCCGCAGGTGCTTGGTAGCAGCCCGGAAGTCATCAACCGTGGCGAGGTTGATGCGAATGCCCTGCGCGATTTTTTGCGCTTTTGGGCATTCAATCTTGTGGTCTGCGAACCACTTGGAAATTGCGTTCCATTTAGTTTTGTCCTGGAGGACAATCGGGGGAGGGGGCTTCGGGCCACGTTTTTCGGGCGGGGCCGAGGTGTTGGCGGGGTGCGCGGCAGGCGCGGCCTTTTTTGCCGGCGTGCTCGTCGGCGAGGCGCGGTCCGAGTTGGACTCGGACGAGCGTTTGGAAGCGCGTTTGCGCTTCTTGACGACGAGGGTGAAGCCCTCGTCGTCGGCATGTTTAGATGGAGAGGATTCCACCTCCATGTCGCTGCCGCTAACTTCCGAGTCCGAGTCGGAAGAGGCGGGCAGGACGGTCTTAGAAGGCCCCGCCACGGGGGCCCTCGGTTTTGGAGCAGCGCGAGTCGCGGGGGTTGGGTCCGGGGACGCCGGGCTGTCCGTGTCGAAATTCACGGACGTTGGGGGAATGGAGGGAGGGCATTTAAGAAATTGTTCCCAGGCTTCTGGGAACTGTCTACGCGCGAAGCGCGCAAACTTCGCGAGCATGGCGTCCATTGGCATGGCCGCCATTTTGTTGTAGCCGCCCCGCCGTGCGGCGGGGGGATGTGTGCCTAATTGAACAACTATCTGTCGCCTAGTGCGACAGGACCTATCTGTGATAGTATTAACGCCTCTGAGGCGAATAAAATTCGCTACTTACAGTGCCGGAACCAGGCTCCGGCAGAGTTTTCGCACGCTGGGTACACGCACTGTTGCACTGCACTTGCACGAGCACACGCGAGCACTGACGGTGGCCGAACTAGCGGCGTATTGCCACGCACTGGGCACGAGCGGGTCGGGCGGGGCGGGGTGTAGCGGTAGCGCGCACTGATAACGGCACCATGGAGCACGTCCGATCGGTACGGCGGGCAGAACCCGAATGACACGTTGAAGCACGCACCGGTTGCTTTTATACTGTTTTAACTTATTGATTATTTACCACTACCCACATTAGTTGTTGAATGTCACATCAGAACTGACCGTCAAATTTGTTCTGAAAGGAAACTCGACATTGCTTTATATAAACCATTTTTGATCCAATTAGCTTTACAGATTGCGCGATTGCCAACAATAAATCTATCATTATGAAACATTCCATTTTTAAAGTATCAAAGAAAATCCTTCTTCATAACCTATAAACTATATTATAATACATATTATAAATGACAGCATGTCTATATTACGCAATCAGTATTATCAAATAAATATTAACTAATATACTAAGTCAATGTAAATATTCTTCGAAGACGTTATATAAAAATAATATATAAAAATCTACACATATATATATATATATATATATATTATTTTGTGTCTTTGTTTTCGCAAGCGGTTTCCTAACACCCAGTATATATGTATATACATGTATGTATATACATATATGTATATATATATATACATATATATATATAGATATAATTAGATTGGGCGCCCGAGCGTTCGTTGATCCGAGCATCAGATGTTTTTGATTTTGTGTTTCATTGCTGTTTTTTTTTTGTAAAGTAATGTATTTTTTTTTAAACTATCGTTTCATTTAGCTGTACTAACATGATGGAGCGTAAATAATTTTAATGAAACGTTTTAAAAATATGATTTTTTTTTAATTAAAATCGGTTTTTTTTCCGTCCCATCATCAAAATTGTTATTAGTACTATCGTCCGTCTTCGTTTTCGGAAGCGGTCTCCTAATACACATTATATATCTTTTATAATGACATGTAACGACTTCAGTAAGCTCTGCGCAAACAGACAGTAACGATTACTTCAGTATAAAAGATAGTTTCGTGTCATTTAAATTACTACAAATAATTAACAGATATTTAAAAAGTAATGGGTTTTAAACATATAAACGGATAAATGCACGCGTCGCATTCGCACTGACCTCCCACTGACGTTAATCAACTCAATTTGTGAACAGTTGTCAGGGACCCGGCCTATGTATTCCGTTAGGGCCGATATTTAGACACCTTCCTGGACGGATGGGACAGTTATAGCTTTGATCGAAGGGGAATAAAACTTATTTCCTATTCATATATTTTTTTAAAATTTTCGTCATTGCTCTCAATTATAAACACTCCTCTTAACATTCTCGAAATTGGTTGTCATAGCCGTCTATCACAATTTATTTTAATTTTTAAATGTAACTTCCGTTAATTTTTTTATTGCGAGAATACTAAAGTATGCATTATATCACAAGCATACAACACGAGCCTAAATTCAAGTAAAAAAAGCTGTAATGTAAATAGCAGTAAGTGATAGAATTAAATTATTCTAGGTACATATTAAGGCAATGTGGACTGATTTGCGGCGTCGGGGGAAGAATACTTTGGAAGCATTAAAACAAAAAAGTGGACACTATCACATAATTGTCTTTAACTATATATTTATTTTGTTAGAAAAATAAAATTAACTAGCATTACAAAAATACTTATATCGACCACATTCTGTGTTATACTTGTGAGCATAAATTTCATTATCAATTTTATTTGAGTAGTCTCGTTCCATATAAATTATAGTATATATGCGACAGTTTTATATGTGTGTTCTATAATGAATACGTGTGATATTACCATAGAAAAATTGATTTTTCATCATATCTAAATACAATGAAAACATTGCGTATCAGTAACTAAGTAAGAAGTAACTAACTGCACGGCACAATGTCGTTAATTAGCAGTTTAATGTTGTGGTCTTTCTAATGGCTTTAAAAGGGTCAACGTCGAAGAAAATTGTTGTTCATTAATATTCAAGTAGAAAGAAAACATTAGATGCCTCTGATCTTATCATGTTCAATGATATTGCAAAAAAAACTAAAACCTCTTTATTTTTAACACTTGTGCAAATATTAAAGATGCAAAGCGACTAACCTCTAACCTCGAAGGTCTCCAATTGATTCCATGACCTTATTAACCCGCCTGGCTAGTTATAATATTATTTTCATATTGCTAATAAGCCGCTGTAACAGTATTGTTTTGTTCGGTTTACATATACGGCAGTATATTCTAGGAGAAAAAGTTTCACCGCCGAATTTTCATTTACGTGAAATTCTGATAAAATATTAATAAAAAAAAGAAAAACTGTAATTAATAAGTATGTTAATGTTTAAAGGACGAGGTGTTGTTTTATTCAACTTTCGATAAAAGTAATAAGTATGAAGTACGGAGTCAATGGGAAAAGAGTTTAATTTTTTCATTTTGCCATGAAAAACATCTCTCTGGCCCAGCTATGTACTCCATGTCATCGTTATGGATTTACCGGTCGTCCGATAGAAGTGGACGTAAAACAGTTAAATGAAATGGGTCACGTTCGGATCTCGATTCAAGTAGTTGAATCGATGTTAACGAGAACATTCAATAATATTGAAATCAGTTCAAATCACTGTACGTTTGAGAAGCTCAAATATCATTACTAAATCATCTAAAATATTGCACTAGTCTAGACGTGATCTAAAAATAGAATTCAGTGAACAAACAAATCTATTTTTTTTATATCTTTCAAACGACTACACTGCATTCCGCGAATTTCGTGTAAGTTACCGATCATAGAATAGATAAGAAGATATTTTTTTTTATTCAATTAAGCGATGAGATGAGTAGGACGTTCAACTGATGGTAAGTAATTAGCTCGTCTATAACAACGCGACGCTAGTTAGAATCATATATACCACACTATACAGCGCTCGTCCTCAGACATAAAAAAATTACATTAACTAGGGCGCCCTCGAAACCGGAACACAGTAATGTTTGCACACTACTGTTTGGCGGCAGTACCCCACCTAGTCGGTCTCTGATGATGGATACCACCATTACCAAACATTATTACAATTGACAAAAAATATTAGATAAAAATAAATACTCAATTGGCGGTATTTCTAAGTGTTTCCTTCCGGACAACTTTTGGATGAAAAATATGTAAAATAAATACGGTGTGGGTTGCTTGTTAATACAAATAACATGAACTAACAATATAGATAAATATATGTTATAACTTTTATGCATACATACACTTGCATGAATTCTTAGAACGGCAACATAAGTTAAGACAAAAGATAATGATTACTGACACTTGCACTGATGCTTGTTTTGTTGTTAATGGTACTTAACTTTTCATAAACGAAAAGCAATCATCATCATCAGCTTTCTTGTAAAATGTGAGAAAATTATACGGTCGTTATAAAATTGTAGTGACAGCGACAATATTATTTATTTATTTATTTTTAATCAATTATAAAAAAACACACCAGTAGCACACGCATTAAACTATTTACAGTAATCATATTCATATGCAGCTTAAGTGTGTCAGTTTGTCGCCGATAGCTTATTGGTTTCTTCCGTAACAGTGCCAGCCAATGGAGTGAAGTTGTCACGGAAGTCAAATAGTCCATATACACTGATACCACGCATGCAATTATCGTAGTTAAAATTGAATTTCCGTAACAATTAAAATTGATAATAATTAGAAGATTGCAATGTAACTAGAACTGCAGTCAATTCTGTTGACTGCCGGGCTTTTATTAGTATATTATAAGTACAAATTCTGATGCACCTTCGTGTTGAAGGTGTGTTCGCAACATTGTTACTAAGGGAGACAGTAATAAAAATTTGTGATGTAATAAAAAAAGCTCTGGTTCCACAGTGCGGGACCTTTCAGATATTACGCTGAAAAAAAAACTACTCTTTGATCTTAGTCAAAGGGCCGAGAAGTGATGATGATATTAATGGTGGTAGGTCTATGTTGCTGGAAACCGTCTGGGTAGGTACCACCGTAGCACCTATTTCTGCCGCCAATCAATAATGTTAGTGTGCAAACTACTGTGCTCCGGTTTGAAGGGCGTTATTGTTGTTGTCGTAAAATTATTGGGGTATTGAAATTCAATACCTTATGTCTCGAGACGAGGAGCGCAATGTGTTATAAAATATCCTAATTAGCACCGCATTGTTACGAGCAAACGTAACTTTTACCATCAGTTGAGTCTAGTTCGTATGGTCGCTATGTAAAATTAAAATAGAAACAGAAGAGACAAAGTTCTCTTCTTGTTCAGTAATTGGTAAAAACAAAATCAATTACACACAAGGCCATGGTTGGGCAATATTCATTCTAAACTGTTTGCGGCGTATTCTATGAAATCATGAGTTTTCAAATTTATTTTTGTCTATACACAGCTCCAATCACGCTAGCAGCAGCGAAACGTTGCCACATGTTACCACAAATCCAGGCTTAAATTTAGAAACCGCTATTCCTATTATGGATTCCGTCAAAATATTCAGGTATTGTAACTCCCATGAACTATGATTTATAACAACCATTTAAAGAGTTTTAGCTTAAAACCGTTGCATACATCTACATAGAATTCATTTTTCCGTGTAAATATAGTAAGATATGTAGCAAACGGTGGCAGGTCTGTTCCCAGAAACTATATTAATCTAGGCCACAGACACCTATCCGCCGCTAAACAGTAGTATACGGACATTGCTGCATTCCGGTTCGAAGGGCCTATTAATTTAATATCTTGTCTCAGTCCCTTGTACGGAATGCAGCGACTTGAGTGTGAGATTTTATTGGGTAAACAGCTGAATAAGGAAGTCATTGCCTCTCCTATGAATGAAGACGAAAGTCGTCAAATAGTAGTAAAATTCTGCACAGAAACTATAACTGAGGTAACAAAGAGGAATAAAACATAAATATAATAAAATAAAAAATGTGATACTAGATTAAGCTATAGTGAATAATTGAAACTTATAAATTGTTGAAAATAAAAGAGATGTCAAATAGAGTTAGAAAATAAAATAATTTGAAAAAAAGAAGATATAGAAAACAACAGAAGATAAGATGCTTTTTATAAATTACAGGTCTCTTTGAGGATGCAGAAGGAAAACTGCTACTGTCTTCACTTGCGAGAGGTATAAAAGAAGGAAATGAAATATAATATGAGAGTAGAACTGAAGTGTGGAAGATGAACTGAGTATGCAAGATGAGAATAATTAACAATGAGAATGTTGGAATTAGAAATTAAGCAAATTGATGGTAAATGATATGTACCCAATGGCCCTTAGTCAAAACACGTAGAGGGAATTAAAAAAAAATATCTTGTCTTAAGCGACGGGCGCAATATGGAGCAGTATATATCATCTTGACTGGTGCACATTGTTATGGGCAGGCGTATCAATCACTATCAGGTGATCGTCCTGCTCGTCTCGTCGCTTAATTGAATATAAAAAAAAGTTTGTGTAGTATTTTTAATAAAAATAAAAAAAATAAAATTTAACAGATTAAAAAAAATATTTATTACATCACAATCATAATCAGCCATATATTAACACACTGGCATGTAAAGTATTTTATCTATAAAGCTTAATTAAAAAAAACAAGAACGAAGAATTATGACTACATAATTCCTGTCGTTCTTGTTTTTTTTTTACTCCAACGTTGTTTATTTATTAATAATGATCAGTTTCAAAGATCCTTAACAGTCTTATCAAACGATTGAGACAAGTACTTATGTAGTGTTCGTGACGGGTGAAATTTGCCAAGTCATTATGTTTTGCCCCTTGTTGTTACCAATTATTAATCAGCTGAACATAGATATCACATTAACTGCTTAAAACCTTTTCATATTAACAAAACTGTACCAACCAAAAATATCGACACGTGTAATGACTGACAGATTGAAGTTGTCTTACTATTGTATTTTAGGATTTTTTTCTGATGGTAGCTCTTTGTTGCTGGAGACCGTCTACATAGGTACGGCTGCAGCTCCTTTTTCTACCGCCAAACAGTAGTATGTATCATTATTAGGGTAACGACACGCAAAATCTTGTGCCAAAAGTACGAACGCAATGTGGTGTAGTGTATAACATTCTTATTGGCAAACGTATCTTTTACCATCAGCTGAACGTTCCGCTCGTCTTGTCGCTTCTTTTGATCAAAAAATAGGTGTTATTCTATGCTTGAAATCAATAAAATTTAGAGTACTGAACGAGACCTTATTTAATTATTTTTTTATTATTGTAATAGAATTCAAGTATAACTTATTACATGAGTGAATACTTTTAGGGATTGAATTTAAGCGCATGAAGCCGATTAAAACTTTGTGATGGAGTCAAAATTTACGTATCGTTCGAAACTCTCCGGATTTGAAAAGTTAGTATTTCATCATCATTATTATCAGCCAGATGACTCCGAGTACTGCATATATATCCACATTGATTGGTCCTGGCTTCCTATATACAGCGGTTTCCTGCGGTTTTAATATCAATGTTTATAATATTTTTAAAATTGATTTATTATGTGGTTACTATCAAAGTTGTAATAACAACCATAAAAGCCAATTTTACGTTCCCGTTGTTGGGGCACAGGCCTATCCTCAATATGAAGGACCATTGGGCCATAGTTACCACGCGGGCCCAATGCGAATAAATTCTAATTCATGTCTAGGTTTCCTCACGATGTTTTCTTTCACCGTTTGTATTTCGCTGTTGTAACTAAAGTTTACAAATGTACATAACTTAAATATTAAAGTCATTAGTACATGTAGAGCAGTGATTCTCAACCTTTTTTTTGTTGCGGCACATATTTAACGATTTCAAAATTTGGCGGCACACAAAGAAAAAGATAAAAATTATTTACTTACTACAACACACTGCATAAATAGTTTAAGACAAAAATTTTAAATATACGAAATAAACTAATATATACTACAATAATAACTTAACGTTTATTAAGGGATTAATTATAAGCTATTACAATTATAAAAATATTTTTAATGCGAAATTTCAGCTTGATGTTTTTTGATAATTTCATTTATATTTGGTCGTAAAAATGACAATGTTACTCTCATATCGTCTTCTATATTTAACAATCTTGATCTTTTTTTAGTTTTAATGTTGGCTAATGCTGAAAATCCGAATTCACACAAATAAGATGTGGAAAATTGTAATAATATGTTTAAAGTTTTTTTGGCTATCATTGGATAATCGCATCTGATGTTAATCCAAAATGAATTAATTGATTCTTCTGAATGTTTTAAAATTAAATCTCAATTATTGGAAAGCAAAATGAGTTCTTCCTCTTCATTCAAAGTTAAGTCAAGTACAGAAGTATCCGTTATGAGAAATGGATTACAAACCCAATCAAATTTCTTAATATCTAATTTTGGGAAATAATGAATAAATCTCTCTAATGTTGGCAAATGATCAACAACAATTAATTTAATAGTTTTATAACTGTCTTTAGGGACTGACTCAAACTTTTCTAAATTGCCTTCCTGAGCTTTATTTTTCCATAAAGTTATTTGTTTTTTGAATCCCACCAGCTTATCAGTTGAGTTTAAGATATTTTCATTAGGCCCTTGCATACTTGAATTGATGTTGTTAAAAATAACAAAAATGTCTAATAAGTAAGCCAGTTTAGTACATCATATTTTAATAATATTAACATTATTATATATTTGCAAAATTTGGCGGCACACTTTTGAAATTTGGCGGCACACAAAAGTGCCGCGGCACCGTGGTTGAGAATCACTGATGTAGAGATTCGCACCCGTGACCTTCGGAATGAAAGCCACACGCTTTAACCATTAGGCCAGCGAGCTACCCACAACAAGGATAGCTATTATTATCAACTTTTTAATATTTTGTCATTTCGTTTCAAGATGATTTTATATAAAAAAATTCTTAACAACAAAGTATCAATTTATTCTTTCCTTTCAATAAAAATTAACGGAAAACCAATGTAAACATAAATTGTAATCTTAATTATGTAACATGATTTTCCATTGATTTGTAAACGTTTCTTAACGGAGACCGGTACAGCAGTAAACTTTCCCATTTTCAAACAAATACAAAGTGGTACACAAACTTTACCAATTAAACAGTGACTTACACAAGCGTAAGTCGCAGCGACCACAAAGGTTTACGTAAACTACTCGTCCACAATCAAACGGGCTTACATCACCATTAAACCGTACGCTATACACAGGGAAGTAATCGACAACGGGCTCCCTATATATTTTAAATAAAGCGTTGATACTGAAAATGTTTGTATGCGGTTGCAGCCATTGAAAAAAACACACACACAAAAGCTGCCGTACCTCTCGTGCACAATGCTGGCAACATTTTATGCTCGTTTGTGTGATACAGGCGGCGAGTTGGAAAAATATCGCTATTTATGCACATTTGCATCATATACCGAGTAGGTATTTTAAGTATACTGATAAAATATGATCAAACGTTTTTCATATTAACATATGTACGAATATATTGAGCTATTAAGCTTTAATTGCCTTTTATGAATAAAATAAAACTTTTTTTGTAAGATTGTCTTCAACTAATACACACGCGTATATCAATTAAAGTATCACATAAAGTATTTATTTACCTTTTTATGATCGTCGTCTCAAGCTGTACTATACAATGAAGCGACTATACGAGTGGGACCTTCATCTGGTGGTAAGTGATACGCCCGCTCATAACAACGAGGCGCGTAGTTAGGATGGGATATACTCCGCCAGAATACGCTCGTCGCCTTGAGACATCAGATGACTGCAACAAGGACTTGCTACAAGTAAACTGTACTAATTTTAATTGTTTGAGAATACCACTACAATATCAATTATATGTTGCGATTTACTGTTAATCGTAAAAATACCACTATGTCGTTATCAGATGTTCTTCGCCTGCTTGGCTGTCTGTACCATCTCCGCAACTCCCTTTGAAAGAAATAATTTTGTGAAATCCATTCTTAGTTAACCTTTAAATGGCAGAAGCAATATCTATAACAAATTTTGAGTCTGTACTTCTAACAGGAAATCTCCTGATGAGTCAATAAATCTCTGCCTATATCCTACATATGTAGATAAACTTTGTGACAAAGATATTACAATTATCATAAACCCATAAGAATTTTAAACATTATTAACTTAAGAAAGACTTGTATCTGTGTAATTGCAATAAAAAGTATGAACAAAACCAAATATAATGCAATGCTTTATGAAGGCGATACAGTTGACAGCTTTTTGTATTAATGCAGGAGGGCATCGCGCGACCTTGTCCATTCGTTAAGATCGTTTCAATGGAGCACAGCAATTGTTTCAATGCAAAACGACATTGAAAATCCTATTTACATACATATATTACTATTTGCAATAAGATTGTGTAACAATTAATAATGCATTACGCTTTTAAACAAAAAAAATTGGTACGTTTAAAAATCATGGGCCCGAAGTATTTAAATTAGAGTATATGTATTCAAAGCAATATGTAAAGAAGTATTGTATTTTACTAAAATAAATATTTTAATTAATAATAAAATGTTTTGGTACTACGTAGTACTTTATACCAAGATCTGCGATAATGTGGTATACAACAAAAATAATTTGTAACCATATCAAATATTTATACTCGTGGTAGGTCTCTGTTGTACGTAGGTACCACCGCAGCCTCTACTTCTGGCACCAAACAGTAGTGTGCAGAAATTACAGGGTTCCGGTTTGAAAGACGGTGTAGCTAGTGAAATTACTGCGGTAAAGAGATTTAAAATATCGTCTTAATCCGGCGGAAATATCATCCTGTGTATACTATCTTAACTAGCGCCATGTTATAATGGGCAAACGTATCGTTTATTATCAGATTTACCGTTCGTCTCGATACTTCGTAGAATAAAAATAAATAAAAAAGACTTGTTAATATGTCGTACATTAGCATATCTTTTATTAAAAAATATAAATGTAATTTTTAAGAGCCACGGCATAAAATACGTAAAAATGTAATGTCTGCTTGAATTACCTACAAATGCACTATTTCATTACATCTGTATATATACAACTCGGCTGGGCAGCGTTCGGGAGGCTTTGCAGCATCTTTTCGTCTCAGATACCGCAATGTCTGAAAGAAGTCTTCAATTCGTGCATTTTGCCAGAGTTGACACATGGAACCTAGACGTGGCCCCTGACTAGGGTCTTATAAAAAGGCTTACAGTCACCCAAAGAGCAATGGAGAGGACTATGTTCGGAGTTTCTTTGCGCGATCAAATCAGAAATGTGGCGATCCGCAGAACTAAGGTTACCGACATAGTTCAAAACACTAGTAGACTTAAGTGGCAGTGGATAGGGCACATTGCTCAAAGAACTGACGGCCGATGTGGCAGTAATGTTCTCGAGTGGCGGCCGCGTACCGGTAGTCGTCGTAGTGGGAAGACTCCCACAAGGTGAAAGTCGCGGAAACCGCTTGATGCGCGGGAAACGCAGGACCGATCGATGTCGAGATGTTTGAGGAAGACCTATGTCCAGCAGTGGACGTGCATCAGCTCATGATGTCGGTGTATATACACAAACTAATGTTTATGTTTGCTTGACATCGCAGATAATACTTTTATGGAGTATTTAATCGTTATTATTCGAAGTTATTTATCACACTACAGCTCGAGATGAAAATATCTGTCTCCGGTGTATTTAGGTACACTTGTATTTAGTGATAACTTAAATACGATAAAGAACAGCTTTAACAATTAATTTATAGTTCTAAGTCAGGTAACAAAACAGAGGAAATTGTCAAATTTTCTACATGAAATATTAGTTTAGCAAAATGTTAAAATCATGTATCTAAATAGCACTGATGATACAGATTTTAATTTAATTTATTCGTTAAACATACAATACGGTGTACCTAGTAAGGTCAGCGCTTGACCATTATTCCACCTAAATTAAATGGTGATGTGATGTGGTGGTAAGGCGCATTAACCTGATACCAGCCTATTCCCTCTTTTCTCAAAGACTACATCGTATTTGAACGGGTACACCGACGCCGGTAAGTTGTTCCAATCCCTTGCTGTTCTCAAGTAAAACGAGGAGCTGAACAGCTTTGTTCGCAAAAAATTGTATATTATAACTTATTACTTATAGTGCTTTAAGTTTGTTTATCTGGAACATACGCTCAACGTTTAAGTATTTTGTCGTGGGACGTTTACGTCAATAATGTCACTCGCTGACACCGGTGTGACAATGTGGCGGCTAAAAATATCTCAGACTGCGGTCGCACTTGAAGGATTCTTATTTGTAGATATCGAGAAACAAGAAGACTTTATAATAATTAAATCCCAATATATTCTTTGTTATGTACTACACATAAAAATTTCATAAATAAATTTGTATATACCCATACAATAATAGGTTGACAACACGAAAGACTTAGTTAAACAATGTTCGTCTTATTTACGCCACTTTAATTTAGATGGAAATTAAAATATTGTAAAATAATCGATACATAGTTAAATCTATAGGTTATTGAACGAGAACTATAGTAATTGTATATTTGTTAAATTTAACTGAAGGCTAATATAAAAAGAGCATAGTTTTCGCAAATACAGGCGCAGCTGAGAGCAATATGTTAGGGCACTTGCCACGAATAGTAAAACACTTGGTTACGATTAATATTGAAGTTACTCAAAACATGTTAATTGTTTTATCTTGAAAGACTTTTCAGCTTTTCATTTGTGAGTATACTTTTAATTTACAAGCCAAAAGATTGAGTAATTGTTACGAAAGTGCAGCAGGTTTATCGTTACTAACAAATCGCTCCCGCTCAACCGCTGTTTAACATTGGAAATCAATACGCTGAAACCAAAATTAAACTAATATACAGCTTTAAGTAGTTACCTGTGTCACAATAATTTGATGAACAACAGTTAAGGTAAACTTATAAGTTTAATTCAGAGTCCATTACACAGTGCGGTGTTTTTATGTAATCGGATACTTCAACTGGTATGGTGCAGTAAAATGATAATATAGCGCTCTTATGCTATAACTATAATAGTTATAGATCTCTGTTGCCGGAGACTGTCGAAGTATGTACCACCGCAGCGCCTATTTCTGCAGTTAAACTGTTGTGTGCAAACATTACCGTGTTTTGGTTTGAACACCGTTGAAGTTAACGAAATTATAGAGTAGTGGAGAGCTATCACCTTATGTCTCAAGGCGATGAGCACGTGGTGTACTGTGACCATCTTAACTAACACCACATTGTTATTGTTATGCATATCACTTATCATTAAGTGAACGTCTTGCTCATCTCATCGTCTTGTGGAATAAAAAAATGGTACAGTCATAAAGATTGTTTATATTCCTATAAAAATAGATTTAAGATAATTACAATTCATCTTTCCGTCATCGCAAACATGATTTTGTTGTTTTCCATGTTTATAAATATATATAAAAAACGAGTAATTTTTTCAAACATTATAAAATATATTAAGTAAATATACAAAAAGCTTTATCATGTCTACAGACTAATAAAGGTTGCACACCTAACGAATGTAAGTTATAAGTTAATAATAGTGGTAAATAACTATGATACAATAAACGTATCTTTTCCGTATAATATTTTTATAAAATCTCTTTTATTATAATCGTACATAAAAGGGAGAAAAATAGGGAACGAAAAAATATTCGAAATATTATGACAACGAACGGGCAAATCAAATCTCGTACGGGAATTATTTCTCGATCCATTTGATTCGCCAATTTTGCGGGTACGGAAAAATGTTTTGAAGCTCATATACGTTGTTTAGTGTTAAATATCATTGTTCCATGCAATTGGTTAAAAACATTATTAACGGAGTTTAACATTTTATAGCTTAAAGAAACGAGTA
This sequence comes from Ornithoptera priamus, assembly GCA_029034505.1. Classification (NCBI taxonomy): domain Eukaryota; kingdom Metazoa; phylum Arthropoda; class Insecta; order Lepidoptera; family Papilionidae; genus Ornithoptera; species Ornithoptera priamus. The sequence goes on along the minus strand of JARDWD010000833.1, from coordinate 6,464,554 downwards.
TAATGTGGTACAGTATATAACATCCTCAATAACGATATGGGCAGGCGCATCGCTTACCATCACGTGAACGTCTCGCTCGCCTCGATTTATAATTTAAAAAAAATAACAATATTAAATTATAACTAATAGTTATTGTCGTCTCACGATTATGTATTTCCAAGTGTGTGTGTGTTTTTTTTATTTCTTTCGTTGATTTAGTTTTATAACAACCTTCATTTCTTACTCTTTCTTATTTTATTTTACAGTGGGTTTTAATTTCCGTAAGAGTATAGATGTTTTGTACATAACTACAACGATGAATGATATCGTGAATCGAGTTTAACTAATTTTATTTTACAAAAAAATCGGTACTATTGTGAAGAAAACTTGTTTTTTAGGAAAACAATACAAAGCGAATTCCCATGTGCTGCGTACAAACATATTTTCTCCTCTTTTAGAGTACATCTAACACTAAGAACTTGTACATCAACCATCCAAAGAATATTCTCGTGGGGTTATATAATACTTGGCAATAAGTATTTTGTTACTAGTAGATTTTGACGTTCAATAAGTTAAAGAATGTTAACAACAGTATGATAATCTATTTTTGGAAATTATGACATCACAATAGAAAATTGTATATGCACCCTTAATAGATAACCGGATATTCATTAGCAATACAGATTTCTTGGACAAATCTGGACGACAACTTTGTTAAATAATTCAAGAACCCGAATAAGTCGAGTCGAGAATTAATATTATTTAACTGTACGATAAATCAATAACATTTGAAGTTAGCGCGCATTTTCGCTCGCAACGTTCATCATGTAACTGTTGGTTACTGCCATTGTTAATTGTAACCTGTTATTATGTACATCGGCCCGTTTGTTTTTGATGGAGTATATAAGTATAATATAAGTATTGAACTAACAGTCTAATTATTGACATACAAATTTATTTCAAGTTATTATTTAAAGAAATAAACGTAATCTAAATAGAGCTTGCTTTAATCCTACTACTTATAATCCTAACTTTGCGGACGCGTACCGACAGACAGTGCTGGGAGGCCCCCCACAAGGTAAACCGACGATCTATTGAAGGCCGTGGGAAACCACTGGATGCGGGCAGCGCAGGAGCGATCGGTAAAAAGACCTATGGAGGAGGCGTATATCCAATAGTGGACGTTTATCGGTTGATGATGATAATAATTAATCCTTATTTAATAACTATTAGATCACATAAGTAAAACGATACTTAACACAGACGTTACATTGGCGCTATCTCGGTTTCACTCACAAATAAAACTGACGCGACGTTCAATGAATGCAAAACGTTGCATCAATTGCATGAAGCCCACTCGAAGACGTAGTGTCGATAAATTAGCTCATTCTCCTTTAATGGTAACCGGGAATAACTATCCCGATACGCCGGCGTCTTTAAACGTCTTTCTATTTAAATATAGTTTAATGTCTTATTGACGATTTTTACAGCTTCATCGGTCCCAGCGCTCGTGGACCGGAATCCACGAATTAAATAACCAAACCAAAAAATAAAGGAAGGAAAAATATTTAAAAGACAAGGTAATGGAATGCTTGTCAATTTGGATACTTATTGTTCTTATTACCTTTTTTTTGAAAAGAATTTAGCGAAGTGTGGGAACGTTTGGAAATCATCTCGAAATCTTGAATAAATATGAGTAAAACATACTCATCTATTATTCCTCGTTAAATAATTTATACTTATTACGATTTTACTTAAACAATATTTAAAATTTTCTATGATTTAATATACTTAACGGAATGTTTTTATTAAAATAAAACGAATTCTAACACAAAATATTAAGATAAATTAAGAAGATAATAGCTATTAAAAGAGATAATCTGTTATCCAGCGGAGGAAGCTACTTTGATCTACAACTTAACTTTCTCAATAGCACCTTATAAATTTACAAGAAGCTTGTAAATTTTAAGTTAACCGACTTTATGATGGTAAATAATACAATACCATTAAGTTTACACATTTTTTATTCTCGGAAAGCTAGAGAAGATTTAATTGTTGATCCAAATCTTTGCAAGTTATTTTTGTCACATCGTTTTCCTAAAATCATACTATTGTTTTACATTAAAAAAAGCAAAAAGATGTTTTTGAAAGCAATATTAGGAGTATAAATCAGAAATATGTTCTTACTTTAAACTAATCTGACGTTTGATTTGAATAATCAAAAGGGAAGGTTAACGAGACAGATAGCCACTAAACATTTAGTGATAACCATTTTCACTTTTAATAAAACTTAAAACAGTTATCATGGCTCCCACTTGCTTGCGTATAAGCATAAATATATTTCATAACACACAGTTTCGTGGTATGCGTTCACAAGTAGTTACTTTTTACCGATGTGTCCTCATGTTATCGAGGTTCATTTTATATGCTGCGCATTAAATATTATGACGACGTAGAATTTCGCACAAATAAGGCGGTACCTACTCAACTTTGACTTTATCATCAGCTTATGCAAAAAAAGTACCTATCTAATGAAATATAACTGGTGGTAGGTTTTTGTTGGCGGAAACCCTCTAGGTAGGTACAACCTCAGCGCCTATTTCTACCGTCAAACAGCAATCTACATTACTTTGTTTCGATTTGAAGGGCGCTGTAGCTAGTATAATTACTGAAGTAACAAGGCTCAATATTTTATGTCTCAAATGGATCAGTATATATAATGCAACTAGTGCTATATTGTTATAGGCGGGTGTATCACTTACCATCAAGTGAATGTCCCGCTCGTCTCGTCACTTCGTTGAATCGAAAAAAATATGTATTTCTAGATTCGACTTTATTTTCAAAAATAATCCCAATGTTTTTTATCTTGTAACTAAAATGTAGGGTAAATGTAGTAAACACGAATTTGGAACAACGTTTCTACTAGTACTTTTGCTAATTGCATCGAAGCGATGCCAGTTAGAGGTCATGATGTGGTGCTAGTTAAGATATTTACGCAACACGATATTCCATCTAGTCTAAAGAAATAAAATGTTATACTAGTTAGCCCAGTAATTTTACAAATAAAAGCCTCTATCAAAGCTAAAAAAGCTGCTACTGATGGCTACGGGTATCAATATCGTTTATCAGAAAATAAATTCCTGATCGCCTCGATGCTATTTTTGTGGAACTAACCAAATTATGTCTAATATTATTTTTTTATCAACAATGAGATGAGATATGCAAGAGCATAGATCTGATCGTAACTAAATACGTTTGCATATAAGAACGTGGCGCTGGTTAGGATTATTAGCATTATACTCATCGCCTTGAGACATAAGGCGTTAAGTCCCGTTACCCCAGTAGAAACAAACCGGAACACAGTAATGTTTGCAGACTATTGACGACAGAAATGATAATGGAGCTGATGTGGTACATACTTAGACGGTCTCGGATAAAATTAAAGTATTATTCATGTCATGGATGTAGCTGAAAATCAGTTGTTCACTCTATGCCAACATTTGCACTAAGCTAAGATGATTTTGTTCTATTTCAGTACAGCATATATGTGATGTTGTGATACATATGTGAAAATATTCTTCTTTTTACTTTAAAATATGCTTTACAATCTTGTAGGTAAACATTACGTGCATAAGTTCCGATACTATTTTCTGAAATTCTCGCTGTTATTTTCCTTTAGCGCTGTGCTAAAGTAAATTGAATGCAACATTATTGACTTAGAATATGCTCAGCGTTAGATTTGCATTTTGATTTAGGGGTTAAAATGCATGTAAAGTGTAAATTTATTCTGGTCTCTGAGAGCGTTTTATAAAAAAGTCAAAATAATGGTTTGTGATATAAAACTGTATGTACATTAATATTACTCGTACATACGCTAAAATATTATATTCTACTATAACATGAGCGTACAAGTTTTAGAAAATGTATAGAACAATAGATTGGTATAATTTGACATTAATAAATGATGAAAATTATGATTTTAAACTGTTTTTATAGGAATTATGATAACAATGAAATTTGTGATGATACTGATCTCCAACTCGAGATAGTTAATGAAAGTAATCGAATTGTTGAATCGAACTTGTCATATGAGATTCAATTGATATCTTCAATCCAATCTTAAATAATGATACGATGGTGCTTTCGTGTATAAAATGTCTGTTTTAAACATATTATAACAACAACAACTAAAAAATCTCATTTTATTAGAATCGTTATTTAACTATTCAAATCGTCTAGTTTTACACATGAAAGTGTTTCGATTCGTATAGTTATTCTGGAGTGTAAGAGCCAACCTCACATGCGCGAGGCTTTAGCTCCCACCAACTCACATTGGAGTAGCGTGGTGGGAAATGGCCCAAATTCCCTCATATGAACAGGGGTTCATATGAGGGAATTTGAACCCAGAGCCGTCGTTTGTAGGGACAAACGACGGCTATGGGTTACTGGTGATGCGGGCAGCGCAGGACCGATCGATGTTTGGATCTATGGGGTGGCCTATGTTCAGCAATGGACGTCTATCGACTTATGATGGTAAGATAGTTATTCTAGTACTGTATTCCAATAATCATGACTAGCTTTTATAATTAAAAATAGTAAAGGAGCTGCCACGAGCAATATATATTACCAACAAGGTAAACTAATTATTAATAGGCCAGCAAATTAAAATTAACGTCACTGCGTTATATAAAGTCCTTTTCAACAGGTTTCCCTTTAACACTCCATTAATAACACGCAGCAGTAATTCAAATGACCAAATTAAAATACGATTGAAATTAAACCGATATATGAAAAGTTGAAAACTGAAATTATAGCCAACACTGTATTGAAGAAATACGTAGCACATTGATAAATAAACTATTTTTATAGAAGTCGTTAATTGAATAACTTATTTATATCTTCCTTTTAATTAATGTTTAAAACAAAACTTAAACAGGTAATGAAAAACATCTTTCTAATCTTCCGTGTTATGTACAAATTATAACAATACCATCGCGTACATTCCCACTCTCGCCTGAACACAGATATGCAAGTGATCTGTCGTCTATAAGTATAGGATATATTTTCTCCGTCTTCTGTTATACATATTATCATATGTTTCACAGCCATCATATATGGTATAAATGTAAACGATTCTTGAACTAAGACAAAATCTTACGCTTTGCCACTAACCATGACTCGTCCCTGAACGACAAATGGTGAAATGCAATAACGACCAACCCTTTTTCGCGAACCTTTGTTTTATACAATTACATTGAGACAATTAACACTTCCACTTTTAAATTCCTGTGCAAATTTATAAACTCAGTGGAAAGAAATTGTTCTCAAAATTGCTCCCACTACACCCTCACGCTTTCAAGTAGTGCTCATTCAGCATAAACATCCGAACAGAACTTCGTGACGGTAAGATAGCCTCTTTCGTAAGCCCAGAGTAGTATAATGAATATTCTAAGTTCACCTTCGTCTACGCTTGCAATAACTTTAATTGACATATTTGATTTCTAAAAATTAATAAAGCTTTAACCCTTTAATTTTAAAGGTCTTAAGTCATAGAAACATTTTAATAAATTGTTACTTAGAAATTAAAACACTTCTAATAAGTCCAAATAGAATAGCATTTTTTTTCTTGATAATATAGAGCTTTAATTTTTTGTGCTAATCTGTAATTCCTTTTTCTTCAAATAAGCTCATGATCCCTCATAATCAGTCTCTAGCCCTTCTGAAAATTACTGTAGTCAGAGGCAAAAAAATTTAAAGATGGTTTTATATTCTAAAGTAAACAATTACGCGAATTAAGTAATAACTTGTGAATTTGTTACTAGAAGTAGGTACATATTTATAGAAGATAAAAAGAGGCAAACGAGCAAGACTGGTCACCTGATGGTAAGTAAGTTAAATATAATTTATCTTTATAGATAATTCCGCAGCTGAGAAAATAAGACTATAAATTTATAGCGAATTATTCTGAAACCGTTTTGAAAATATAATAAATTCTATCACAATTCCGTTTAATGTAACGAAGATGGGATCAATTTGCAGAAATTTATTCCCTCTTAGACCTGACATCGTTTTCCTTCGATTGGAAATTATGCAAGCTATTGTTTTTAATGGAGCTATAATTTTAAATGGCTTTATCCTTTTCTGGATTCCTTCGTAAAGTGATGGTGATAGTTAAATCTACTTTAGTTATAAATTATAACAAAGATTTTTATTGAACCACTAAGCTATAACGTAACATTGGGTTGAAATGTTAAGTTTTATTCTTTAACATAAAATCCCCTTTAAACTGGTAAAATGCTAATATTCTCGTGTTAGTTAAACTAACTTAAACATCGACGGAAAAACATAGTTGAAACAAAGTTAATTCATAGTAATGGTCCAGTAAAGCCAGCTCCAGGGAGACTATTAAACAAGGTGTTCTCACAAAGGAAACAATTTGTTTTCGTACTAAATGTTTGTTGGAAATATTATTACCATCTTTAACTGCAAAATTATCTTAAACTGTATGGCCTTTGATAGAGCTAGAAGGTAAGACTGACCACAAATGTTTTTTTTTTAAATACATTCATTTTTGAAAACTATACTAGGATTTTTTGTATAAGCTGCGTCGATAATGGTTTTTCATGATAAATATTCTATTCACGAAATTATTATAATTTTTTTTTTAATTCAGTGGAAATAAAATTAAAAAATGGTACAATACGAGAAACATTCCAAGAGTGAGAGTAAAATATTATTTGACCATCAATAAAAAGTTACCGACTTTTTATAATCTAGAAATATACAAGGAGTGTTTAAAATATCAAAAATAAAAATTTAACAACGTAAAGAAAATTGTAAGTAATTAATAATAAAATCCTAATTAAATATAACTATAACAGTACTAAAAATATCCCTGGAATATGTCGCTATAACATTATTTTGTTTAAGGAAATCTTAGTTTCAACTGAAAACGGCGTAAGATTATTTTATATTATTTATTTTTAAAGTCGGGGCAGTTGAGAAAAATAGCACTTGATAGACATATTAATATCCTTATCTGAGAAAACAAAATAATTGAGATATTATTTTATAAGAATGATGAAGATTACTTGAAAAGACACAGTAAACCTAAATGGTTTCTTTTTTCATGCCCTCTTTACCTTTTATTCAGGTCAACGACACAACAACGTTAAACAAGCACCGGCTTCACAGGAAGTGAAACGTTCGAAGGTTTACAACCAAAAACGATAAAAAATATTTATACACACCGTCATTTCATGTAATCTGTTTAATCGGTGGTTTTAAAAGATTATTTACAACCGTTGAAATTATAAATTTTCTTACTTTGCTTAAGACCACATTTCAAAAAAATTAACATTCTTATAAATATGTAATTACATTATAATTATAACTATGTGACAAACAATAACTACATTTAACTTTGATTTGTTAGTTAAAGTTAGTAATACGTTTATCTAATCCGTTTATACTCCCTTCTTTTCTTATTACAATTAAATAGAAAAATTAATAAAAAAACAAACTGTACAGTTTATACTTGTTAAACATAGTATTTACGGGGACGTAAAATGTTTGGTTTTGACCTTTAAATTTTACTTTGGTCTTGCAAAACTACTCGTATAATAACTGTGTTTGCTTCAGAGACTAGATACTTTTTCATACAATTATTTTTTAAATTAATTTACACTATTTGAGTTTACCAACTAAGCAATCAAGTGGGATTTTCCCTAGAGGAATCATATTTACTAAAAGTATACACGTGTAGCCAATAGGGTTCACAAGAACTTTTATTTAGATTTCTTTGGTCATCATCATCATTAGGTGCCTTGTTAAAACTGAAGTGGGCATCTAATGGTCACACGGAAACATTTCAAACGGAAAGTAATTGTTCATTTAATTTAGATTATAACATTCATATGACAATTTTGATAACAAAATATCTGTATTTTACACACCGTTATAGCCGTACTAACATCTATGTGAGAGATAATATTCAAATATGTCCATGTAAGTACGTATATTGTAATAACTTTCAAATCGAACCGTTTTTTGTGCGCTATTGTGCTATCACATAGTGTTATGTGATAGTGAGACCGTTGATGGTGAAGCGAGCTCGCTTGTTCTCTTTTATGTTGACAGCTGGAGTGACTCTATTAAGTTATTAAAAAACGTCTAGTATTTTTATTGCTACTGTGTTATATAAATAAAATAGATTAAATTTAAATTTCTACATTTGCATTTTAGTTGGATGTTTTTAACAGTACAGCAAACCAAACGGAGCATGCCGTAAATATTAATAGACGCCATAAGTATTTTCCTGAATTTACTTAGAAACGAAACTAAACCGAATTGAAATGCAAGTTTCATGCATCCCGGTGGTTGGTTATTTCTACTGATATTGAATTACACCATGATATCCTGTCGCCAAATATTAATGCGCTAAAATGTTTAAATTTAAAGGTCCAAAGGAAGTATATGTCGAAACAATGTCATTGTCTCGACGGACCGTCTATCTATTCATACAAAATTTAATAGAGGAAAAAACTAAATCCGTGTCAAACCTTACCGGGTAGCTAAAATCCAGCAGTTCACATTTGCGGATAATATTGTTTTAGAATATAGGCAACAATCTCGAGAGAAATAAGTGAAGTTAAAGATGTAGGAACTACCAACGGCATTAACTATGGAACTGTCTAATTAGAAAAAGTGCAGTTTAAAGTAACTGCCAACGACATTAACAAGGCAATCGCCTCAGAAGAAAAACTTAAGTATATTTGTCAAGACCAAGGAAGAAGCACAGCGACAATGTGTCCAGCGAGAAGAGGAGCGCGGACAGAATCCATTCCGAGAACGAGTCTAAGCACTTTTAGTGAAGGTATCTATGGAATAAATAATAAGTCCTCTTAGAGACTACGTAAGTGTTTACTTTTAATCCCGCAAGGACATCGATCTATTGTATATACGAAACTGAGAAAGCGAACTTACAATCCGCTACAGCTTCCAGGCTTCCCGTCCCGATTAACTAATATACTATAACAAATGGGAAATATAATGGCAATGACGGTATAAAAACCAGGTGAAGGTTATGCCCGTCTATTCACTTTGAAATACGTAAAAATATTGAAGAACGATATTATAATTAAAACTAAACACTACATAAAATTGTTTGCAAATAGATTAGTTTTAATACTTTAAAACTAACCTTTTTTTTTAATTGAACAAAATAAAAAAATAGCAAGCACACCTTCTCAGTTATACCAAAGAGTAAGAGTTGAGATTTAATACGTTCAAAGACTAAAAACGAAGTGTAAAACGCTTTTAAAGCATTTCGCAGACTGTTCTGCTCTTTGTGATAACTGAGTGGCAAAGCGGACGAGATTAATTTATTGCTATCCCCACGGAGCCCAAAGTTACACAAAAAGGGCAATTCAATCTTGCCGTTAGGTACGTTTCTCATGGTTAAGTATTATTCAAATTTAGTAATGAATAATTGATAAAACGCCAGTAGTTACGCAATAAACGAAACAAGTCTTATGATCCGATAATAAGATAATCATTAGAATATAAATCAAAGGTTCAGTTCTCAAGATATTCTAAGTTATTACTTTCTATAAAAATATTACATATTGACATCTACAATTTTTTGTTAGCAAAGCGTACATTGAACTCGTGTGGAAAGCGACTTTGACACGTGATAACGATATAACATAAATTGAATTGATTAGAATGTGTACGTGTATAAGTTATTTCGCAAATTTTTTTGTTTCATCATCATCACTCGCCGATAGACGTTCCACCCCTAAAGATCTCCACATTCATTGGTCCTGCGTTGCCCATGTCCAGAGGCTCCTCGCGACTCTCACCAGATCGTCGGTCCACCTCGTAAGGGGCCTTCCAACACTATATCTACCGGTACGCGACCGTCACTCGAAAACCTTATTGCGCCATCGGCCGTCTGTCCTTCGATCAATGTGTTCTGACCACTGCTACTTAAGTCAAGCAAAGTTTTGTTTATTAACTCGCAATCCTGACTATTTATGATAGTATAGAATGCGAAAACAAAATAATGGTTTAAAAATCATGAATATTAATTGCTAAGATCTTACAAAAACAGAGAAGGCAACGATTTGCTCCGAGTAAAATTGTGCTCAAAAGGGTCTCATCAACAGTAACCATTTTTAAACTTTAATAGTACAGAAAATACCCAATTTGCCCTTATTTTTCAGTAAAAATGTTACTTTATGAGTTGGAGGGTATTATTCAGATATTTTAGTAGTTATATTTTAAACTTTACAAAAACACACAGCCAGCGTTTTAATAAAAAAAGCATAAATTATATTTTAAGAAAACAACAAATAAACTAGTGAAATTCTTATGAAAAAATATATCTATAAAGAATAAAACAACTTTTTAAATTGGTATCATTTTACAAAGAGAAATAAGAGATTAATTAACTTTAAAATCGCGAAACAAATACAGCATCCATAAAGATGTAAAATTCAAATAACATTAAAGTAACTTATGCTGCGTCTTCACAACGGTCTCTACAAATTTGTTCAGAGCGTTTTACATAACAAAATAAGGCAAGACGTCCTGACTAGGCGCTCGACGGTTCACTAGATTTCTTGACTTTTAAACTCGAGAACAAGAGAAAACATTGCGAGATATATTAGGTATCTCGCTGATATTTTTCCCAAGATGAAAGGATCAAATAGGCTAACACATTACTTTAATATTCATATGATGTTGAGCGACAACGAGGCCGTGGATGTTGAAATGTTCACGCCCAGAAAGTCATCCGTTATTTGATTGACAGTCGGAACACAGAAATGTTGTTATAGAGGCAGATTTACAATGTGGGGAGGTTAGCTAGTCAGCCGGTTCGAAAAACCCAACCATACACCAAACTTTCTAAACCGTAGCCACAGATTCCTATCAAAGACCTTCATCTTCGGAGGTAGTCGATATAGGAAATTATATAACATGTTTCACATCCTTCAACAATTACGTTTTTGATTTGAAAGAATTAAAACCAACACCGATTAATTTTTCAGTACTATAGAATCAAATAGGACGTTATTACATATTTGTAAATGTACAATATAATCCGTCCATAAAAATATTATGATGAATATATTATATTCTACATAACTTGTATATTATATGAATATATTGTTACGTTAATATTGTAATAATTCAAGTTAAGAAAACAACAGAAACGTTGCAGTGAATCCTCAAGACAGTCCCAACACGCACTAATGTTACGTCAACGAACGAAAACACGACGGGCATGGTAGCTTTAATAAATCTTCAGATATGTTGGATAACAATAACATTGTTTTGGTCGGGGGAATCAAGATAAATATACTCATCTCAATTCGCGTTAAAGAAAATAGTATATACTGTACACCATTTTTGTGTTATTTGATTGAAACGAATTTTGTTACGATGACGCCGAAAAAGGACCGTATACTTCTGCCTTTCTTTATTGCCACAACAGTCATTCCATTAAGTAATCTCTCTATTGTAACTTAAGGCTAATAATCCTTCGGACTATGTTCACACAAAGAGTAAATTTTACGGTCCTCTTTTTTGATTTGATCACGCAATATCTTTGACATAGTAGCGTCCAAACACCTAAACCAATTTTGATTTAGATATCTAATTTGAAAAGTAACTCGAAGTCCTTCGCTAAGGTTCAGTTTATTCCACTTTTTGAAGAATTCTGGAGGTGTATTAATTTATCATTTTAATTTAGATTTTAGTTTCTTTGAAAAATTCAGTTTAATGTTTTTTTATATTAACCAAATACAGATTACAACGTGGAATAAAAATAAAGAATATCAATATTTTCGTTTCTCTTAATCGCTGTATTAAATTTTTATCAAAATGTCAATTTCAATTCGAGAACCCCTTGCTGCTAATGAAAATAAAAGAAGTATAAAAGTAGTATAAAAGAAGTATCTGTAAGTAAATCAACACTTTTCCATTTCGGTTAAATAACGTGGGACGCAGTTGGAATTCAGTGCCGGACAGATAATTAAGGGTTACAAAACGGACAATTCCGCTCCGACCCTACGTAAATGTAACAATCTGCGCAGGATATCCGTGAATTAGTGAAACCCGCAAACAACACCCCGTTTCATCCAAGCGATAACAAATTAACTAAGAGGATCTACAATTATATTACTGGTACCCGGAAAAAGATATAAAATGACAAAAACGTGAATATATTTAACATTGAATTTGGTTTTCCATTAATTCGTTTATTCGTATAAAACTTTGAATATACATAAAAGCAATATATCATACACATGAATTTTACGCGACTATTTATTGGAATTTTCTTATTTAAGTATTGGATAATAAGTGTAATTCTTCGCTTTTCTTTGTTATTTAAAAACTTTTTTTATATAGATAAATGCTAATGATACTTGAAAATCGAATACTTTAATTACTTAATTTCCATATATAGTACCACGTTATAAATTGTCTTAGTGAAGTTTTAAAGCACAGCGCGGAATGTATATTTTAATTAAAAAAGAAAATGGCTACTAGAAAAACATATTTAAGTTATATAAAAACAATCAATGCAACATAAAGTTATTAAAAAAAATTGTAATCAAATTAAAGCACTTGCTAGTATTTATTTAACATCAACAACTCAAATTGAATTGAAACTTCAAATTTGCCTAGCGTGTATTTGTTTAAGGCTTCGTTTTTTATCTATAACTCTACATTAGCTAAAAAATTATCATATTTTTTCATAACACTTTAGGACTTTATTTAAAAATAAAAAATATGTAAAAACCTCTCTCGTTTATTTCAAACGTGAATAAATTGTTCGATGTTTATTCATACCATTCAAACAAGGGTAGAACTTGATTTGTGTATGAAACTTTACATCGGTCTCATCCAAAAAAATTCTATTGTATAAAATATAAATTTTTGTTTGCTACATAAAGATATTATGCTTATATATAAATAAGTATTATGTAGTACCTTATATAAGATTGGTATATTATATTTCATTACATGGACGTCCATCGGCTGATAAGGGTGATGATGACAATAAAAAAGACATTTAGTGAAATGCATCGTTTAAGTGTTTGTTCATTACAAGCGAACTATTATAAGATAACATCAGGTTTTGATGTTAAACTCATTTTAAACATTTCTATATGTGTTTTAAATCACCAAAAGTGAATAGTTATATATTACAAGTAATACGATGCCACCGCCTTTGTCAAGATTGACAATAACAAATAACGAAGAATGTGGAGCATCATATTTACGAACTAACTAGACGAAGATTCGTCTAACTATGACAAATTTGATTTCGCAAAAGCTGTATAATAATGATATACGAAACTCGGAACTCCTGCATATTAACATAACGCAAGTATTACGACATAAGAAATATTCAAACTTATATCAAATTATGCAGCATGTAGATGTGTAAATACCTTAAAAGACTTTGTTAAATATAGAGTTATGGCTTCTAGGCAACTAACAATTTAGCGTACATAATAACTAGGAAGTTTTGGTATTTTAGTTTCATTCTAAAGTGATATAATAACATATATATATATTTTCATGTACCTGATTGGAATTGTCGCATTTAGGTTATTGAATAAAATTTGTTCTTTTAATTGTATTAAGTAACTTATGTTAATTTGTTAAGGACCTTTTTATTTGATCAGTATACACGTTTCTTAATAAATTATAATTAATCAATATGCCATCATATTGAGAGTAGGCCTGTGCCCCAACAGTGTGGGTATAAATTGAAAAAAATCAATATGTATTCTGATTAGCCAGGAATCATTTGTAAAGACTAAATCTTTTTCGGCGAAGCTATCATCATCCTATGGCCAATGCCTGTCTGAACCAGGTATAACTAACACCATTTGATAAGTACATTTAAAAACCACATAACATATTTTTTATACATAAACCAATACATGATTTAAATTTTTGAATATTATGAATCTCTGACATCATCAGACTGGGTACTAAAAAGATAGTAGGTGCATGTATTTTTTTAAGGAAAATATTTTTATATTGCTGACTCTTATAATTTACCTCCTAATAGCGTTGTGGTGTATCAATTGTATCTTTTAACCAAGATTCAAGACATTCTTGGCAAGCATTTACTGACAGATATAATCATCACCGTCAGTCGATAACCGCCCACAGCTGCACATAGGCCTACCCTTAAGATCTTTAATCCAATCGATCCTGCACTGTCCGCAACCAGCGGTTTCTCGCGACTTTCACCAAATCGTCGGTCCACCTTTTGAGCTAATACGATATGGGTGCCTTCTAGGAAAGAGCGTATTATTCCCATAAGAGTGAGGAACGCAGCCGAGACTCTCCTGATGTTGCGTCTGTCCATAGGGGTCAATGATCAGTTTCTACACGGTGAACTGTTCGCTCGTTTGCTCCCATACTATAAAAAAGACGCTTCTCGACACTCACTGTGCATTAGAATCGATGCTAAGTCTGTTTCTCCGATACCGCCTAGGTAAGTTACGTCCGCAGCTCAGTTAAGTCAGCAGTACTGCTGCCAAACAAAACTGTTCAAAAGTACTGTGTTCTGGATTAATAGGCGCTCTAGCTAGTGAAATTACTGCAGCAATGAGACTTAACATATTGTGTCTCAAGGCGACGAGCACAATATGGTGCCATGTATATCATCCTAATTAGCACCACGTTGTTATGGGCATACGTATCACTTGTCATCAGGTGAACGTCTCGCTTGTCTCGTCGATACATCAAATAAAAAAAAAACTTGCAACCTCATCGATCGTCAATCCATCGAGCAATGTGTCCTGTCCAATACCAGTTAAGTAATCGTCACAGATATGCTGAGACAAATTAAATATATTATATGATATACAGGATAACATCTACAGAGTATCGTTTTGAAATAAAGTCGCCATGCCAAGTGTTAAGCTGATTTTTAACGCTTTTTACACAGTTTTCTTTTGATCATTAGCTCAGCTAGCTTCAGCAAAAGCAGTATTAAAAATGGTATAATATAAATAAAATAAATATTAAATATATATATAATGTAGAAGAAAAAAAAATTTTTTTTTGGTACTCATAATGGGACTATGTACTTTCACAAGTTAGGGTCCCGAGAGACAAGCTGTGTTTAGTTCGGGACCCGAGAGATATCATGTGTTCGAATATTTCTGTAAAAGTTTGAATAAACAAATAAATATATTGCAATACAAAGCCAACAAACACGCCATTTTTTTTCTTATTCAAGCAAACAAAAACGCTCTAGTGAGCACGCAGCAATAATAAATCGTTGGATATGTTAGATAACAATAACGATACACGGCTGTGAGGGAATCTAAACAAACTTGTGCCGTTCAGTTTTTTTGTGTAAATCCTTTAATGTTAAACATTTGTGAATTTAATTGTTACATGCAATAGCTAAGTGTATGTTCTAATATAGTATTTGAACACATTATTGAAGAAGCTACACTAGTATCCTGACTTAAGATGAGTAAGAGAGAGAGACAGTACGTATACACAAGCTAATAGAAAATATATTAAATAGAAATATGTCTATGCTTTTCATGAGATAGCATTATCATAAGCGTAGATGTTCGAATAAACGTAGGTTAATATTAAATAATTATCAATGTAAATAATAGGATAACAAAAACAAAGCATGGAAAAATAATAGGAAGTGAAAAAAAATTAGTAAGAGTAACTTGTATTCGAAGGATCACAAGAGCATAAATTACTGAAAAACAATTTACATGTAAGGTTTGAAACAATAAATTATTAAAAAAAAATTGGTGACAAAAATATGATTACGTGTTCTTTTACTTCCAGACATAAATTTTTTTGATTATAATTTTTTAAAATTCGCTACCTATGCATTGAAGAAGAATAACGACCAGGTAAAAAAATTCTAGATAAATATTTAAAGAATACTGTGGTGTGATCAACCAACCGCACTTGGACAGCATGGTGGATAAGGGGTGTTGACTTATAAAAGAGGACCCAGAGTCCCAGCGATGAAACATTAAGTTGGTCTTTTAAGTTACATAAATGTAGCCAAAGTTTTCGGGACGTAATTAAATTTTTAGAAGATTCAAGTAGTCGACAAATGAATTACGCCCTCCTCCGGACAAGAATAACCCTAATTAACGCCTTTTCATATTTTCACAGTCACGCCTGATGCAATGAAGTGGACTTTTTCGACTCGGTTGTAACTATTAAAAGTATTATTTTATTTTTTCACTTTTAGTATTTAAAGCAGAGTTAAATACAAAAGCAAATGTTTTGCTTTCTATTACAATTTTGGTTTAAAGTTGACCTAGCTTGGTCAGATCATATCAAATATCTATAATTAAAAAAATAATAACTACCTATGTATTACAACTTTGGGCCCATCCATAACTTGGGCCAACTCCCACCGACCTGCATTGGGCCAACTTGTTGCGAAATCGCTCACATTTCTTCATATGAACCCCTACAAACGACGGATATGGGAGGCCTATGTCCAGCAGTGGACGTCTATCGACTGATGATGATGATGCATATAATATATATTCCCATTTCTATTCCTTCCGACAAACAATAATGTCTAAACATCACTGTGTTCCGGTTTTAAGGGTGCTGCAGCTAGTGAAATTACTGAAGTAAGGAAACTTAACATCTTGTTTCAAAGCAACGAGCGCAATGTGGTGCAAAGTATAATATCCTAAATAGCGCCACATTTTTATGGGCAAGCGTAACATTTACCGTTAGGTGAACGTCTTGCTTATCTCGCCACTTCGTAGAATAAAAGAAAATAAAACAAACAGGAAAAACATCAGAAAAATGGATACGTAATAAATCATATCAAATAATCACAGGCACGAATGTACGAGCTAAGAGAAATGTACTATGATTAATGACCATGGTCAATCCAAGGAGAGGTTATTTAGCGTCTGCTGAATGATGTATTCACTTAGTATTGCCTTGTTATTACATAAATAATGTGAAGAGTAAAACAAAGCATCAAAAAAGAATTGTAAAGCGATGACTGAAAGAATAACTTAGAATCACAAGGAATCCTTCGATGAAGATAGCATGAGACACGTCGCGCTGATAAAGGATTGAAGTCCCAAATACATCAGTGGACAAATAAAGAGTGAAATGATGAGTAATAATTTAATTTTTTCATATCAAATTATATATATTAATAATCCATGCCTTGTCTAAGCACAGCTACTCACATGCACCAATGCCTACAGCGTCGTAATTTAAAGAAACAAAGAAAATATATGACAAAGTATTAAATTCCAACAGTTTTGTAGTAATAACATTTAAATATTAATAATTTTTAATGTGAAAAAATATTATTTATAATAACTATTGTATAATAAAAAAAAGGTAATTTGCTTGCGAGAATAACTTAAAGACGCTATTTTTACTTTTACAAGTTAAACTGATTTATATCGGATACTTACTACCAAACGAAGAACATATTTATTGTTAATTAAGCTAAAAAAGTTCACGTGATGAGAGCCGTCAATTTGCATATCAGGTATTTAATACAAAGAAGTCGTCGGTTCGAGTTTCGCTGACTACGCTTCTCTTTAACTGCCTTTACGACACTGTTCTTGGGAACAGAAAATACTTCTACATCATACAAATTTTATCACACAATGTTAACAGTTAATTATCATCTAATATGATTTGATTATTTCTTAGTTTTCTATTCAGCTGCAGACGGACTGTATAAAGATTTTTATAGGACGTAGATATTTTAAAAGCACCATTATCTTTTATCTCAACCCACACATTGAACTATTTATATCTATTTACGCTTTTTGTTCTTTAGGTTATTGTAGTATTAGATGTCTCAACACCTCCACTTCAAAGAAAGAAATGTCTTTTTCTGTCGACCTCTAGAGTTAGAGAAATACTAAAATCAACGGATTTGTGTTCCAAAAAAATGTTATAATTGGTAGTTTACCGAGATATGACTTTTACTACAAATACTTTGGTGTGATTTAATTATTTTAATACTGTGAAGTAATTAAACGTTGCGTACTTTGATCATAGATATAGTGATCATTATCAATTTTAATACAGATTGATTCATATACTTCACTTACCTGAACTTTATGCGCTCCAATAACTAAAATTCATATTAAGCAAACAGTAAAGAATTCTTTAAGTACTAAGAATGTCGACATAGCTTGTATTCTTTGGTGTAGAAGGTGCAATTTACTATAATTAACGGGATTGTATAAAGATTTAACAACATTCCTAGAATTACTAACGCCGCGGCCAATATAAATGCAAGGCCGTGTATATTATACTAAAGTATTGTTCGATCTATTCGTAGATATTAATGTTAATTGCTTACTAGAATTGACTTGACTTATTTACTGATAACGATTGTTTATAGTTTTACAACGACAATTACAATTTTTTTATTTAGTGACTAATAGTCATCTAGACGTGAATAAATATCTATAATATCCATTTCTCCGTAAATAATAATACCAAAGTAATTATTAAGCATTCGTGTTTATTCTATAGTTATCATAAAGTAAGACATTATCAAATTTCTTTCTTTTTTTTACTTAATACGGATTATGGAATAGTTATTCGCACCGGATCCATATTCAGGTAAACGAAATTTCTTTCTCGAAAAGATAATTAGGAGAATACTATGCACAAAAATTTAGAGCAAACTAACAAACAATCTGCTGATCATATATTGCATGACATGATGAATATATTGCTAGATATTTTTAAAGAGATCTGATAAATGATTTTTTTTAATTATCCGTTATTGGTGTCATATTATGTGGAAGATTTCATGTCACGTTGTTAATGTATTACTCAACTGACTCTACAATTTTAATTAGTCTTTGTAAATTGTTTACCTAAAGGTGTCATGTTTATGACATGTCCCTTACTAATATTTACTTCATTTTAATAGTTTGATTAGTTATTATTGTTATTATAATTATTAGTTTTATTACATAAGTGGCATATATTTAAATATTATTGGTAATGTTTTAATACAGAAATTGATAACAGTTAAAAACACCATTTTGCAATATAATTAAATTAAGTATTAAGTTAATAAACGTAGAAGTAGAATATTAATTAATAATAAAATAGGACATTTACAATGATAAGCGGAAATAATCTTTTAAATTAATTATGGATTTCTATACTATTTTTGTTTTTTTGTTTAAATAATAGAATCGTCATTGATGCTCGGAATACAACTAGTTACTACTTAATTATATTTAGGGTCTTGATTTTTGAGGCCTAAGTCTAGCAGTGGATATCTATCTTCTGAATGATAATGAAGATGTCAATTTATAATCTATATACAAAGAATAATCGATTGTTAATAATTTACAATTCAAATAGCTGTCTATATTATAATTATCAAATTTCAATCACAGAGAAACATAAATGCGGTTAAATACAGTACTGATAATCCTGTTCATGCCACCGAACTGATGGTCGATTAAATGTCACTGCTGATAGAAGCGAAATCCATTCGCAACGCAAATTCTATTACATAGTACTGGAAGCGAAGGCTCGACGTTACAAAGAGTAAATATAAACTGACAAATTGATACGTTACACCGAAGCCGTTTTGATTTATAAATAAACTGTGCTATCGGAGAGCTGTAGCTCAGAAATACAAGAACTACGAATTAAATCAAAAATTCATTACGTACCTTGTTTATGAGTTAAAATTTCTAAAAACAATTAAATTCAAGATATTTGTACTATTTAACCCAAATCACAAATTTTCTGTTAGATACGATTCGGTCTGGTGAATACTTTCTAGTAAATTCTGCAGTCAAGCTTTTAACTAAACTTTATTATAAACGTTTTATAAATCAATAGTCTTATGTTAATACAAATATATACTTTACCAAGTAAAATTAGACCTAGGACTTAAAGATTTTTTTAAAAATTAACAAAATAATCTTGCCTCGACTCTTAACTGTATTATCTATCATCATCAGTCGATAGACGTCCACAGCTGGACATACACCCCTCAAAGATCTCCACATCGATCGGTCCCGCGGCGCTCGCATCCCGTGGGTTTTTTTTGTGATGAAGTTTGTGCCGCTAGTTATTTTGACAACTACTGCAGCTTCATCGGACTCAGGGCTCGCAGATCTGGTATCCGCGAGCTAATCTAGTAGTAGTGAGTGGTTATAATATATGATTTGACATATTATTGTTGTTCATAATGTATATCAGCAAAATGTAAATTTAAAATAATCACTGCCCTGGCTACTGTTACCCCGTTTCGTCTAATAAATCTGTTCCAAAGGCCGCCATTTATTTACCTTTACATAGGTAAAGCTCCTTTCCCGAGCCATGTATGTTGAGAGAATTTTAAACACGATCTTGGCTTTCTTCCTCATATATTTTTCATTTTAAAAACACTGCTATACATTTTGATAACTAAAAAGGGAATAAAGAATCGCATACATTAAAGTTTATCAATACTTTATATATATAAATTTAATTGAAATATACTGAAATATATATTTTAACTAAATTTAAATTGTAGGACGTTTTTGTAAGTTCAATGTTTCGGATATATATAAAACATGTACTAGTACATGTTTTGTTCTGTTAATCTGTTGCCCAAGTAACTGTAACTGTACTAGTACATGTTTTATAGTACATAGTACAGAGATTTACCCTGTTGCCAGAAATCGTCTAGACAGGGTACCATCACCACTCCCCTGAACAGGTTCCCGCCTTGTCGTGGCGGTGGGGCTTAGTAACCATGGCTTGGTCACCCACGGTGAAACTAAGAGTAACCTACCCGGTCGGCCCGAAGCGTAGGGCTGACCGAGGTGGCCACTCCAGATGAGCTCCGTGAGCTCACCTCGGATTTGTACCGGTGGGCTGCAGGGGCAGGTGTATACTGCCCTTTGCAGCTGAGGTGGAGTCGCGGAAGGAGAGGAGTGTCGGTATTGCGATTCGCCGATTTCCTTACCCTCCGCGACTAAGCGCTGCCGCACCGCTGATGCCGTGGCGGTAGGGCCGCGGGGGAAGACGAGTGTGTCGGTATTTCGATTCGTCGCTCTCCCTATCCTCCGCAACTCGGCGGTGCCGCACCGCTAATGCGGCGGTGGTGGGGCGGCGGGGCAAGAGGAGTGTCGGTATTACGATTCGCCGCTCTCCCTATCCTCCGCAGCCGTATAACGGTTGGCGGCGGAATCTAAGATCAGATCCGTGGCAGAGAGTCGGGAGAGTTTCCTCCCTTGGCTCCCATGGTCTCTTGGTGACGGATTCGGGGGATCTGTTGCCCAAGTAACTGCAAGAGGCTCAGACGAGGGCTCGTTGTATGTTCCGGCGTGCCCTTACAGAGGTGGAAAGGGGGGTTCTTCCCTCCCGAGGTGTGGCTGCATGGTGCAGCTAGTGCTGGCGGGGTCGCGGAGGTATGCGAGACTGTTCTTATGGACCTGCTATAAAGCGACGAGGGGGAACATCGTGAGGGTTTTAGTCGGCGCAAGTCCGACGTAACGTGTCTTTGCTCCTGCGAGGGCAGGTATGCTAAGGCATAAATCTAAAAAAAAGTACCGCCACCTATTTTTGCCCCCAAACAGTAGTCTGCAAACATTACTGTGTTCCTGTTTAAAGGATGCTGTAGCCAGTGTAAATACGGAGGTAACGAGACTCAACATCTTATGTCTCAGACGACGAGCGCAATGTGGTGTAATATATATTATAATAACTGGCACGATGTTGTTATGTGCGGGCGTATCACTTAGTATTACATGATGGTCCTACTCGTCTCATCACTTAATTATATCAAAAAAATATAGATTTACGTTGCAAATTCATCAATAATTTTAGTATTATTTTATTATTAATAAAGGAATCATTGCTGGTTTTTTTTTATCCTTTTTGTAGATACAATCTGTTCGTAATCTTTTAACTACTCCATTCATCTTGAATATTTAAATTCTTGCATAAAGCACGGAAATGCATATAGTTGTTCCAACATAAAATGTTAACTTGATAAACATACGGATCCGCGAACGAGCACCACACAGTCCCGTAATGAAATCGTAAATGACCCATTTAAACTCCGGCAACCAGTTAACGCGATGCATTTCAACCTGTACGTTAAAATTGTCTGCATATGGTATGTTAATATACTATAGTTAATTGTTATATTATAAATAGAATCTAGAAATAATCTTAGTTACCAAAAATACATACCTACTTAATACAGGTCTCTATCACCGATATCATTTGCTGAAATACCACAGAACCCACGTCTGCCGCCGTTGGAAAGGTTTAGCAAGCTAGTGAAACTTGGAAGTTACCGAAGTAATAAAACTTAACATCTTATTGTCTGAAGGCGACAAGCACTATGTGGTGTTATATTTATAATACTGATTAGCACCACATTGTTATTGCTATTGTTATAAGTAGGTATTATTTATCACCACCATTGTGAGCGACCTGCTCGTTTGATGCTTAATTAAAAAAAATATACAAAACCTAAGGGTTGAAGTTAGCGGACTCTTCAAAGTTACGGAAATATTTGGCTTGCAATCAACTTTTTCTAATTCGTTCGTCGCTGCAAGCACGATTGCGGCCAAGAGTTTGTGACTTCTTGCACTCAATGCCGCACTCTGCTACTTGTTATCGCAGTTAGCTTGTTAAAAAATTTACAGGACCGCTAGAAGAGCAGTAGGTAGATGTTGTAGTAAACTAGACGAAATATATATGTCTAACGGAATATTACCAGTCTATTCCGCAAATTTAAGATAAATTAACAGTATCGAAGTGACGAGACGAGCCAGAGGTTCCGCTTAATGCTAAGTGATACACCTGCTCGTAACAATAAAGCGCTAATTAGGATGATGTATACTGCATTCCATTGCGATCGGCGCTTTGAGATATGAGATTTGCACACTTCTGCATATGGCGGCAGAAACAGTAGTTGCGGTGGTACTTGCCTAGACAGTCTGGCAACAGAGTTCTTCCAAATTTTTAACGTATGTTAAATAGATATAAATGATTTATTATAATTTAGTAGACGTGACACATTCGATAAACAAAGCGAGATAGTCGATGTTACCACAGTGTTGTGAAATTATATTACATTGTTAATGTTAGGTTTACCTAGTAATTAACACATATGGGCTGTCTAGTTAGATCCTATGTAGTCGGCAATATCTAATTATTCAAACCGCAAACCTCTGAATTTCTGATTTCCGTACCGTACCATATAAATGATATTTTAATCAAGCATTACAAATAAAAATGGTTGTTATTTAATATACATTACAGGCGAAAATTCCATATTGTAAACATGTGACAATTTTGTTTATCAGTCGACCCTGATGATGTTGATCATATTAAAAGTTATTCTTTGAATAGTAATACATATACGTAACTCACAGAGATGAACGGAGCAGAGGGTCCACGAGATTTATCAACTTTCAAGTAACGACAGTAGGAAACAAAGGCTTTAGCTGAAACAAATTGAATTTTATCAAATAACTCGCTGAAGTTCAGCGAACTTCGCTCGTTCGAATAAACTTCTATTGTTAATAACGAAATGAACTTACGTTGAAATCCTCTCTCGGTAAGGGTAAGATGTTAAAGATTTTAAACTTGAAAAACTCTTAAACAAAACGTATTAAATAAATAGAACTATATGATTTAACAAAAAAATTTTAAATTTACCCAGAAGTTGGTCTCCAGTACAAAGTTACTACACTATTGCAGCTCCTATTTCTCCCGCCAAATTGTAATGTGAAAACCTTACTGTGTTCCGGTTAGGATGGGGTTCTAGCTAATAAAATTACTAGATTAGCGAGACTTAATGAGACAATATGTATGTCATTTTAACCAACCCCATACCTGTTATGATAGGCACATCCCTTACTATCAGATGAACGTCCTATTCGTCTTATTTAATTTTTGTCACAATATCAATTAGATATTGTCGAATTTCTAAATCACTAAATAGTACTTTAAATAAAAAATTATATAGTAATAAACATTTATTTTAATTTTTAACTACGATTTTTCTTTCGAAACTCGCCCAACAATTTAGTACCGTATAGTAAACAACAAGCAAACATCACTTTAAAAACAGTCCCTTTATCAAAAACTAAACTAGTTTCCATGCAGATTTATTACTTATTAGTAAAACTAAAGATTTATACATCTTTACAGAACTAATATAGACAGAGCGGAGTTATTTGTAATAAAAGTTTTTTGTGAACACTTGAAGATCTTAATTCTGAATTCCTTGTCCGAGATGTAATTATGAACAAGTTTAATGGCCTAAAAGGTTACCGGCGTCTCTTTTCCTCTTGTGATGAATATTAATAAACTCTTATTATTAGACGTTGTAAACGTCAATGTGCCGCGTTTAAATAAATTTCAATGAGGTCCATATTGTTATCTACACAATGCGGAGTTTCATACTGCATAGTTAGGGGGTGTATAATTATTAGTGAGAGACGTTCTTTATGCTCAACACCCCTTTTGTGTCCCAAAAAAATTTATATTATTGAGATTATAGCTTATAAAAGATATAAATAATTATTTTAATTTCAAATCAAATTCAACTACTTTCTTCGCGCAGTAAGTAAGACTTTGACTTATAACACGAACGTTCCTAGTTCGATTCCAAGGCCACATGAGGATCGGCTGGTACTAAGGTTTTTTGAAACCCGCTCAGCATGTTACTCGTATAGTAAATGTGCCGCTATAAACCCATTGCTCTGTTCCGGCTGTACACATCTTGAACTAGAGTATTCTAGGAAGAGCATGCTTGACCTTCCATGGCTTCGATATCACTTAGTACCGTGTGAAATAGAGATAAAACGTTAGCCCTTTGTAGATAACAAAGAATGTTCATCTTTTAGATTTAAAAGAACTTCGATATAACACACATTTTTCTAAAGTTTGCAACATAATTAAGTGAAGCGTAACTTATTATATAAAAGACTTCTTTCACTTGAGCATAAACTTACGTTGTTTATAGTCTCGAGTGCTGAATACAAGATAAACTACGCGATTTTGCCGATCACTTCTAAGACAATTAGACGGTATTCCGATTTGAGGTGACGACAAGACTGTCCACGTGCGCCACGGACGAGGACCGAACCGCCAACTGCGCGGTTCGGATGCGCAGTTGTCCTTAATATACCCTCTTAATACTATGTATCAAAGTCCTTAACAAAGGACGCGAATCTTACTGCTGAACCGCTAAAGTAAAAATTTTGGTCTTTTAATAAAACTCTGGTAAAAAACCAATCGGTTTTACCATCTTGCTTGTGTAGAGCACAAGCAAATGACGCGGCATAAAGAAGAAAAACGCGCAATATGCGGCAAAAAGAGACAGAGTTACACAGATTAGTCGTCCGCAGGAGAGAGACGGCTTCAGTCATTTTGTAAGCTGATAACCAGAGGCAGTGAACAGAGCGAGGGGAACCATATTCTCGCGCGACTCTGCATGAATGTAATGAATTAAGATTCAATGGTACAAGCCAGACTTTATGTGTGTATGCATAGCTTTTAATAGTAAAGCTCCATTATTTCATTTTAGATAATAGAAATCTTAATCACCTACAAAAACCATATGCCCAAATAATACTTAAAATTGTTAATAAGAATTTTCTAACTAGAATTCTTTTAGCAGGAAAAAAATATTGGTACTTTTTGAAGTATCTTTGTAGTATCTTAATAATATCCAATGCCATATTACACAATGTATATTGGAGGAAAACATTTCGTAAGACCAAAGCGATTACAAGGTCCGAGCGACCTTATTCAATGCGATAAAGAAAATTAAATAAAAAAAAACACAAAAAGCTCCTTTATTCGTGATGTCAAGGAGCGTTATCCTTATCGATTTAAGGATACATCCTTACATCGAAATACATGCGCTAAAGAATAAAGAACTGCCTACGTATAAAACAAAGCAGTCATGGAATGCGGCCGAAACGAATCTACTTGTGTGTGTATGGCAGTGGGCCATTACACATTAAATGGAGGCACAAATTGACTAGCGATCTTTACCTATACATCCATGGAAATGCAATCCATCACTGGATCGCCACTTCTCCACGGCCGCAGCACACACACACAGGGTGCTAGCGCGCACACTAGCGCACCACACCTCCTCACGCGAAGGGAAAATCTTCACACACGACACAGATAAACATGTCAACTACTAGACATTGTTACCCTAAAGTAGTTTCACGTTATTCACACAAATACACCATAACACACAATTGATAACACAAACGGCATATATAAACACAAGAACACACAATAAATTCCCAATATCACCCGCTTCCAAGTCACGAACACGACAGTTTTGATAAAAATACGCGTAGATATCGTAGTGGCGATTCAGCGACTGTTCTCCCCGCCCTGTTCCAGAGGCGAATGGTGCCGCCATATTGAATCTCACTCGACGGGCGAAGAGAGGTACATCTAGCGGCAAATTTTAGTACTAAACTGAAACGAACAACAGTTTGTTCATATATAAAAAAAACTTATCACAATTGTTAGTCTCTTGTTTATATATTTTAACTGTTCTATAATAACACGTCTTTTATTAAAACGACAAAATGTAAGCAATTGTTTTTAATTAAATTTTTGGTTTATAATTCCGTTGTGATTTTACTTGCCGCCACTAGAGAGCACTGACATATACACAAAAGTTGTCTATCCTAAAGATGCAACCGTAATTTACACATTTACGTATACTTTTGCACAAATTACTTAGTTCCAAGCGCTTTGCTCAAGTCCTACTTAATGGAAACAGTGTGTCCCTCATTAAAATCTGAAGTAGGTAGACAAACTTTAAATCAAGCTATAAGGTATGTTATTTTACAAATTTAAGTTCTTGTTCCTACAAAGCATTTACTTGATAACGAATTGTAAAACTTGATATAATAAATATATTTTTTATCACAATACAAAAATGAAGGATTTTAGCACTGACTTAAGTAATTTTATTTGTAATAATAATTTTATGAAGAAAATTAGGAATTATTACTTACTACAAACAATTACTAAAGCGCATTATTCTTTATCGTATGAAATTATTTTTTTTTGTAATAATATGTATATATCGAAGTAACCTACACGTATAAAAAAGTTATAGTAGTTAATTAGACTGGTTATGCACTTATTTCCGCTGAAATATGGTACTTTTCATTTATTTATTTACATACAAAATAGTGTATATAAAATTTATTTAGAACACGGATATATTATTAATACTAGTAAAAATAAAAATTGGAATTATTTATTGGAGTTATTTTTGAATTAAATTCAAGAATTTTCTTAATCCGATATCATAATATTTTTTAATGACCTCTGGTAACACTTTTTAAGATTTCTTAATATCAGCTCCCCGTACCATCAGCTGTTTATCATAAAACATAAGACGTTGCTACTTATCGTTAGCGCAAATAATTTAAACGTGATCGTAAAAAGATAGAATTAGGTGTTGAAATACGATAATACCATCCATGGTAAGAATAAATATTTGTCTTTCCGATGAGTTCAGTATCCCATTAGCACAAAAGACAATAAAATACAATGCATAACGAAACTAATGACGTTTCCTATCATGATATGTGTTCAACCTTCAGCACATACCGTTCGTTAGTTGTACGTTAATATGTTCCTATATAATTATGTAGGAACATATTAACGTAGGATTAATTAAAAACTTTTGTTGAATGTTTATCTATAAGCAAAGGTCTACCTATTTTAGAAAACGTTCAAAATATTTAGAAAGCTATCTATCGTTAAATTATAATATGCAGCCTTTATTTGAAAAGTTAAAATTTACAGACTGAAACAACAACTGTTGCTACTTTTACATTGATTAACAAGTACATTCCATTTTGATTTTCAAGTGCGTATGAAAAACCATAATTATATTAAAAAGGTTTTCTTATTAAGAACATTGTATTTGTGTATATCTATTTAATGAAAAAAGAAAACAATTGTTTTGACTAAAATTAATTTTAAATAACAATCACTATCTTTCATATTAGTAACATTATTTCAAGCACATTTTAATGGCAGTTTTATTATAACCATATATAAAATGTACTTTGGCAACGATTCTGAATTTAGGTTGCTGTTGATCATAACGTTAAGTTATTTTTTTATACTATTAAGCGACGAAACGAGTAAGACTTTCACTTGATAGTTATTGATACGTTCACCCATAACGTGGCGTAAGTTAGGATAGATATATTGTGCCATATTGTGTTCGTCGCCTGAGACACAAGATGTTGACTCCAGCTGCCCCAGTAGGTACAACGCCCCTCGTAAGAGTAAGTAAATTTCAAATACTTATTATAAATATACAATTAATGTTGGTTTTTTTCATGTTTAAATGAATCCGCTGAAATCCATAAATCATTTAAAATAAAAAAAAATGTATTAGAAACACCAATTAAAATTACAGATTATTGTTAAAGCGCATTTGATACTTTTAATCCTTTTGAGGAATTAAAAGCTTAGTTTTTGAACTTAAAAAAATCACTTCACATTATCATGACTATCATCAGCCGACAGACGTCCACTGCTGGACATAGGCCTTCCCCAAAGATCACCACTTTGATCTATCCTGCGCTGCCGGCATCGTATCTCCCGTTTTATAAACCTAGTATAAATATCGTCTATTTTATGGAAAAAATTATAATAATAATTTTTCAACAAACATGCTTCGACATTTTATTAAAATTTTTTTTTAAAAACTTTGATAGTGTATAAGAAAGATATCATCATTTAAAATTAATCCAAAAGCTTTGAGTGATATCTTTAAAATGGTATTCCGCACACATTTTTTTTTAAAGTTCTTGAACAATTAACTTTATTGTTTTTTAGGATGAGGTAATTGTGTTTTTGTATGAGCTCAATTATTATTAAATCTGACAAACAATAATGCTGTTGCCTATTGTACGATGAATATTGTTTTCTAAACAATAAAAAATAGCAAATACATGTACGTAATTACCTAAGCAGGTGACGTACGTAAAATGGCGGCTGTACTTAGACAAAATTATTTAAATATTAAATTTAAACGATAATAAAATATAATAAAAATTTTATTTTATTAAAAGATAATAAAAAGCAAATGATTGTATGAACTTAAACAGGGAAAGTAAATTTGTTAAAATGATCTTTATATTAAGATTATTTACATAAAAAAATTATATTTTAAAAATATCAATAGAATTATTTTAATTAGTTCCGAGATTATTCCTTAGGAAAGTTCTAAGTATTGTAGTATTATTCATAAAAATAAAACCAAAATCAAATGTTACAATATCAAGCTACAACGAAAGGGTCCTTGTTGTCGGTTAAAATAGTGGTTATGTTTGATGTACATACAATGCAATAAAATCATTTTCTGTCTTGAAATAAAATTTTTCGCAAAATTGTTTCTCGATTCAAAACAGCAACTTCTCTTAGATATTTATGAAGAAATTAATCCTTAATGTGGAGTATTATGAAGCATGGTCCATTATAGAATAATCTCTTTCGTCTGAAATAAAATAATAAAATACTATTAGAATATACCGTCCATTTGAGCTGAAAATATATTTTTGCTTAGTCTATTTCAAGTGAACGATCATTCAACAATTCTCTTTCTTTACTATTGCTCGTTTTCATCTCGTCTAGTGAATTTTTACGCAAATGCTTTAATGTAACATTTCACCATTTCGTTTCACATAATTTATTTTTATTTGTATGCAACACATAACACTTAAGAAAATCCCGTGATAAACACAAATATTTGTCAGTAGCCGGTGAACGACGGCGTGCGTACTCGCAGTACAAAGTAACGTTTTGGCTGCGGCAATAAAGCAAAAGATGAATATCGCTTTGCACGAGCGTGTCGTGTAAAAATAATAGCTTTGACTTCTGTACCAGAAGTCTATAAAGCGATTTTAGCGCTCGTTTTACTGTTACCGTAATTTAAGTATACATTTTACTGCTCCTAAAGCAACCTGAACATAAGTTATCCGCACCAAGTGAATTTGTTACACGCAGCTTTACTCACTTTATAGTCCTCCGCACAAAATGAAATTTAATAATAGAAGAGGTCTTACTCCTTCTCCAGACGCATTGTTCACATCTGAGTCACTACTTCAATCATCACTTGTCAACAAGAAAAGAAGTTGTTATTTCACAGTCAAATTGTCCGACTTTAATTTTTTTGAATTTGAATTCTTAAATTAATTTTTCTTTATTAAAAAACTTTAAATTTAACTATAAAGTGATTTCTCGCGTTAGTGACATTTAAAATACTTTTTGTGGAATGCCATTTTATTATTATACTACACCATCACTGTTACCATGTTAACATCGGCCGATAAGGAGGTTCATAAAAACTTTGTGGGTACCTGTAAGTTTTTATGTTCCTGCATATTGACACACATATAACGTGGTACGATCTAACTTAGCAGACAGAGCGTTTGACAATTAGTTTATTTCTCATAATGAAAACACTTAGAATCTTTGACTATTAGTTGTGAAGTGTTAGCGAATATAAACAAAAATAATCATTCAGTCATTTCATCTATATGTCCAGGAGATATTCAGAAACTCATTACGCGATCCCTGAAAGTATTAGATATAAAGATTCAAAATTTGATTTTGTTATTCGGAAGTCGATTGAGGATTAATTTTACAAAATTTATTCACCAAAGGGATTTGCGTGGGTGTTAATAACGAGGATACCTAGGGGCGGTGGGTTGCCGCCAGGAGGGAATATTTTTCAGTCTTATTCTATATACATCCAGAAAAGCGAGTGGTGAAAAACTAGTACTTTTATAAAGGTTTAAATATAGTAGAATAACTAGCGCCATATCGCTAATTTCATACGTATCACTTATCATCATGTTAGCCTTGCTTATCTCCTTTTTAGTCGAAAAAAATTAATACCTAAATTCAATTTGTTTTAAATTAATATTTAAATACTACTTCCAAATATAACTTATGGTTCCACCATCCTTTTGTTGGTGATCTGTTTTTACCAGCAATTATAATATTTCGTCGATGTCTATAACATATCGTTAAATCTTATCTTTTAGACCACAAGCAGTATCGTGCATCATTTGATATATTTATTAGTATCCGATTTGCATGGTGTATGTCGAAGGCACGAACTAACGGTGCCTATATTGGAATAACGCTATTTGACGTTAACTAACTGTTGCCGAGGAACAACAGCATATCGTAGATTGAATTTAGAAAATAATTATTTACGATCTGTTTATGATACAAGTTCCATGTTTTCAGGACGGCGGTCAACAATTTTAAGATGGAATAAAATTTAGTTACGGATGTAAAAATACTAATAAACTGCATCTTTATAATTATCGATTTATTTTAAAATCCTGAATAATATATACAGTAAAAAGTGAGTTTATCAGTAACGAAAACCAATTAAATGTTAATTCCGACAATTTACAAAACGTACATATTAAACAACGCAGTGCAATATACTATTAACACAAGTCATGAACCACAACATATTTTCATCGGCAAATTCGTTTACCACCAGGTAATCGTAGCACTTTTGACATTACTATGTAAAAATATTTTAAACAATTAAAATATGATCACTTTTCCAATTTCACACTTCCTTTTTATTCTCTAAAGCGAGGAGAGGAGCAGGACCACTATTAGATGGTAAGTGATACACCTGCTCATAACAATGTGGCACTAATCAGGATGTTATATAATACATTGGATCCAACTGTGCTCGTCTTCTTAAGACAGAAGATGTTAATTGTCTCTTTTACCTCAGCAATTTAACTAGCTACAACGACCTTAAAACCTGAACACAATAATGTTTGCAAACTAATGGTCGGCAGAATTAGTAGCGGAAATGGACAAACCTAGATGGTATCCGGCAACAGAAATCTACCAACAGTCAGAGTGCTGTGTTCGTAATTTCACGGGAATGGTTTACCACCTGCATTTCTAACCCTTTTTCAACAGCAAAGGATGTAATATTTGCAAAATCACCATCATCAATCCGAGGCAGTCCACTGCTGACCATAAGCATCTCTCAATATCTTCGGCTACACATCCAGTTGCAGACAGCCGCCTAGCACAGAGCGTCGATGTGAGATAACCGTTAACAACTCTATTTCATTTATGTAAAAGACGTTAACATGAAAATAATCAACATTACGATGTTACGAAACAACTTGTTAAGTAAATGCTCTATCGTCACTTTCTAATACATCAGTTACATAAACATGGAAGGTTTTATAACCACAGTTTTTACACAGATCCCTGTTGATTCTGAACAGCTTGTTTTTTTTTTAAACCGGCTTTTTCTTCTTCGGTTTTAAGTTTCATGTATAAACTTGCTCTCGGAGAGGGCAGCGGGTGGGCATAATCTTTTATATATCATCTTGTTAGGTAATCTAAATTAAACCAGTGAATCATGAATTAACAAAATAAAATTTGACTTCACTCTCCTTTAATCTATTAGTCTATTTTATGATCATCTTAAATTTTATTTCTTTCTCTTGATGGCAAATTATATATTATTTAAATAATAATAGTTCTCGTGGTAGGTCTCTATTGCCGGACACAGTCTTGGTAGGTAGGCACTGAGGCGCCTTGTACCGCCAAACAGTAGTGTGCAAACATCCGGTTTGAAAGGCGCTGCTGCTAGTCAGGATATCGAAACATTATATTTTATGACTCAGGCCGACAAGCACAATATGATGTATTGTATATTACCCTAGTTAGCGACACGTTGTTATAGGCAGTGGTAACACTTACGATTAGGTTAACGTTCCGTTCGTCTCATCGCTTCGTGGAATTAAAAAAAACAACGCTTGAAAGAATTACTGTAATTACATTATTTTACAAGGCGTTATTGCTGAAATTCAATAATTTTGTATTATGTAAACTCTTATTTATAAGTTCCGATTTCAGAAAAAGAAGCTCAAGGGTTTTATAACAATTTTAAGTTTTGAATGATAGATTTATTTGAGAATGTATAAATAAAACAGAATTTATTTTAAAAAAAGAGATACTTTAGTATATTATTAAAAATTTATATAAGAATATTTAGTAAGTTTTATTACATTTACTAATGTCGACATTCATGTAAAACACGTCCACATCATGTAGTTAGCTTCAACAGTAATGTTTATTGTCCACATGTGAAACTACTAGAGGCGTATAACTTAACCTAAATTGATATTAAGATGTCCAACTCAACTGAATAATCGAAAAAGAACATTTTTGTAATGGTTTTATCCATATACTAAGTTTAGCAATGGTACTAGTAAAGAAAAAGACGTATGAGTTTTTAAACTTATATATGTTAGTGTAAATTACATAAGATCTTTACTAGCAAATACAATTAACTTATGAAAGAAGAATTAATTACTTATTTTAATTTACTCTAACAACCGTTTACTTCCTTTAATTTACTTGTAAAATCAAAACAAAATGTAAATAGAAAGTAACATGAGGAACTAAGACATGTGTGCCTGTTATTTGTATGTGTGC
This sequence comes from Ornithoptera priamus, assembly GCA_029034505.1. Taxonomy (NCBI): domain Eukaryota; kingdom Metazoa; phylum Arthropoda; class Insecta; order Lepidoptera; family Papilionidae; genus Ornithoptera; species Ornithoptera priamus. Next base: position 6,430,999 of record JARDWD010000833.1, on the reverse strand, counting down.
CTAAAATTTTTACGTCATTTTGAATGTAAATTATATGACAAGAGCAACGTGCGACGACCAGCTGGCTGGTAAACCGAAGACATGGTGATAATCACAAGGAATCTATAGATATCAGATCGGTACCGATAGGAGGCTCTATATTTAGCAGTGGAAGACAATAGGCAGAAATAATGATGATGAATGAAAGTCTACTTACAAATGGCCATTGTTATGACTTCTTTAAAAAAAAAGTTGTCCAGTTCAATAAATTATATTGTAATTACAGAAACGTTTAAAAAATAGAACAAATGTTTTAACAAGCAGACATTTAATGCTCTAAAGGCACGCTCGCCTTATCTGCTGTGACGAAAGTAAAGAAGTAACTTAAGTAGACAGGAATGCATTCGTTGCATACCATAAAGACCACGCCGGCCCGGGCTTCCATTGTCAATGCTTACATGTTTTAATTCCTGCTATGTTCTACTTTAAAAAAAATATACCAAAATCCTTGTGGGATCCATTCCAGAAAGCCTGATTAATTACCGGTAATAGGCACTAATTAATGAAATACAACTCAATTAAGATTAATTGATACTCCCAAACAACATATGCGACAGAATATTTTCGTGGCAACTTCAATTAAACTAATTTGTACATCCAATCAGTTGTAGTTAAGTATGATTTTATCAAAATATTTTTTTATACGTTATTTTTCTTAATACATAATTACAATACCTAAAACATAGGTTTTGTTCTAGTATATTGGTCGTGTGCACCGGATTAACCGTCACTACTATAATATCTTCCAACCTACTGGAGTAATTGAACTGGAAGTAGTGCCTTTGCACTTATTTCTAAGCATGCTATATTTTAACCTTGATTTGAATGTGCGTAAATAAATAAATACATAACTGTTACGATAATGAAAAAAATTGGATATATGTAAATATCTTATATTCTAAATCTTACATAGCTATTTAGAATTTCTTTTTAGAAGTGTCCACATGTTTAAATTTTTGTTAAAAGAAGATATACGATGTACAGTTTAAATCCTGTGCATTTTTATTTGACCCTATTATTCCAGTTCTTTATAGGGAAAAATAAACAGGGGTCCAAGCTTGCTGTGCGGCATTCCAAACGTATTATACGGAATGCTGTGTTGGTTTGCTTCGCGATTCTGATTCAGAGATTCTCGACTGGAGTTAGTTCGAAAGTAGACGTACAACTGTTAGGACGTGTCTCGTCGCGTAGTAAAGTACGCGGCTATACGTAAAGTCTTCGACAACGGTGGGCAATCATTTTCAAATCGTACAACGCCTCTTAATTACTCGTAATACATTGATATATTTGACGCGGAAGTGTGCCAGTGTTATTTGAATTGAGTTTGCAATCGTACAGATCTGTGAATTCTACGGATTTGAACACCGTAAGCTGTTTGGGCAGCGATATTTGGATTGTTGCTAAAGTAAGTTTATGACATAATGGAAAAACTATTTTATTCAACGTATAATTTAATTGTTTTTAACATAAAAACTGCTCCTTAACATCTAGTTATTCGATGGAAATATCGATGATAATTTTTTTTTCGATTCGACGAAGCGATGAAACGTGCGTGACGTTCACCTGATGTTAAGTGATAGATATACTCATAACAAGTTGGCTCCAATAAGGATGATACAATCTGCAACATATTGTGCTAGTCGTCGTGAGCCCTAAGTATTTAGTCTCGTTACCCCAGTAATTTCATATACTTTAATAATCAATTGTGTAATAATTTTCCGTACGTACAGAATTTAGACAGGAGAATTTACCACGAACACCGTTAAGTTTAAAATTTACATATGAATGTTTATTCTCTGCCCATTTACTTGTCAATCACGTCTACTTGTAGAACCGATCAAGATGCCTCTTGATCCTACATAATATGTATGAACAGTGAGAACCATACAAATGTTAGGATAGTGTTATTTAACAGAGAGGTTTTATTGAAAATGTATATGATTTCATAGGCTATAAAATTTATGTGTACGCCGCAAAGATCATTATTATTCTGAATTTATTGTCAATGATATGTTGATTGATTTAATTTTTTTTTAATCAGTCTCTCTTTTCTTTCTACAAAGAATGATCTACATATTCATATATTTTCCAGAGGCATTTCACTCGCATTCCTGGAGCAGTTTTGCATGAGCATAAACATGTTTACAGAACGATTTCTCGCAGGTCGCGGTTGCCAATCGGCCTACATGCGGTTTGTGTGCGCAAGTGTGAAAATTTAACTGGACAATTTTACTCGTATATAAGGAATTGTTTTTTAATATGCCGATCAAATCGCAATGTGTGCCGGTTTGATTTATTTAACTTTCCATCTGTAATTACGTGAAATTTTCTCCTAGAAAATTTTGTGACAACTTCGTTTGAATTAAATTATAAATGCATATGTTTGCATGTATATGCATATGTTTATTGCAATTAAAACAATGTAAAGAAAATTCTAAGTAGTGAAACGCAAAGATTGTTTTACCTGAATATAATACATTCAGTCTTTCGCGACATATCTATTTCAAGGAATCGCCGGAAACGATAATATTTATTTATATCTCTTTAAGAGGGCATGCAGGAAGGTGAATGACTTTTCACAACACACCCCACATTATGAAATTCTAAAAACTTTAAAATAGATAAAGTATATGTAATTTTTTTTGTGTATGTATTTAGGCATTTTTTAAATAGTATCTCAAAAACTACAAAAGTAATAATTTAAAACGCTTTTATCACATCCCGCGAGAAGATTACTTATACAATATTCTCAAAAACATAGTTTCATACTGAAGTACTAAAGATTAAAACTTTATATACTTATTGTCAAAAATGTTTCTGATTGGAGTAACGTTACTTTTCAGATTCTTTTTATTTAGTAAATTCCATATTCATTTTCATTATTTTATGTATCCGTAGAAGGCAACAGTTTTTATTTATACCTGGTTATTAAAGATTCGGCTTTAACACGCAACGGTTGTAAAATTTTTATTCTAATATGATTCAAATTGTTCATAATTACTACATCCTGCTCATGTTCATAAATCAAACATTATTACTTATTACACTATTGATAAAAACAACTGATGAACGCCATGAAGTCAGTAATAAGAGTGGGAGATACTAAACAACGTCAGTATAAGTTATTATGATTTAATCTGAACTTTAAAACACTTCTAAACTTATCGTATACATTTAAAAATTGTTGAAAATCTCTGACTATCGTTTTATTTGAGAACATTTTTTAAAGAAACCTACGAGTGTTTATAATCGTAATACATCTATATAAATTTAAAAATACGCAATCAACCTAAGTTAACATACTTTAAAAATAACTTTTTGTATCTTCTTCTTCTTAAGGTCCTCCTCTACGACTAGCGGTGGTTGGCTGCCAGTTCACCATTTTTTCACTCGGTGGTTTGCTAGACGGAACAGTTGGGCGGCCCTCGCAATCCCAGTTCACTCCTGATGTTACTCAGCTACGATTTCTTACTTCGACCAACACTTCTTTTATTCCCAACTTTGCCCATCAACTTTGTAACTTTTTGTATTCGCTTCTAAAATTATTATTTCTTCAATTATTTGGAAAATTTAAAACTAATTTAATATAATTTCTTATAGATATTAATATGTACTAAAAAAGTTATATAACTTGGCCGAGGTAACTTCAATAACAAAATCGATAGACGCATTCGGTTCGGCTGGGCAGCGTTTGGGAAATTCCGCCACATCCTCACCCCGCAAATACCCCAATGTCTCAAAACGAAAGTCTAACCAATGTGTCCCCACTCTTACTTACGACGCAGAGACATGGCACCTGACCATCGGATTGGTCCACCGATTCATAGTAACACAGCAAGCCATGGAGAGAGCGATGCTTGGCATTTTTCTAAGGGACAAAATCTTGAACGAAGAAATTCGACGGAGAACTAAAGTTGTCGACGAAATCATCAGAGCGGTCGGAAGTGGGTAGATACGAGACGCTGAAGATCGCATTTAGTGGATGACATTGGGGAGGGCCTATATCCAGCAATGGATAAACAAAGGCTGATAATGACGTTGATGGCTAAAAAATGACCGAAGTAGATAGATCGGCGAATCATAATTTATAAATCACATAATACAATTCCTTATATTAACGCGAATAACATGTATTCAATAAAACTAAGTTTTACGAGATTATATCGCTTGTATTTAATTATTTATCACCACGACATTTTGAATTCTTAGCAGCACTAATGGCCACGACAGGATTGTGGTGACAATGTTCTGACATCATGGTCATCGTAGAGTACATACAGTTTTATAATTAATAATTACCATCCCATCCCCGCAGAATGAGTTAGTTCAGAGTGTCTTGAAGTCTCTTTACTGGTGATAGGTTTCCGGCGAATATCTTAGCCTTTTTGAAGGGCGCTGTAGCTAGTGAAAATACTGAAGTAGCGAGATTTTATATTTTATATCTCAATGTGACGAGCAGTGTTCTGGGCTGTGTGTATCATGCTAACTAACACTTTATTAGGATGGCCAAGCGTATCACTTACCATCACGTGGACACCAACACGTTTTGTCAAATAAAAAAATCTTCTAGTGGTAATAATATTCGTTTTAATTATTATAATACTCGCATCCCAATCCCGGTGGTAATAGGTGGTGGGGTATATATTTTAAGTTCCTATTAAATTTAAACAATTCTTTTTCTTTCTCAAATAACATAACGAGTTTATGTGAGATGATAATAATGATTACATGTTGGATGACGATGAATTATGAAATTAAATTATTATAATTAGACCGGATAACAAGATATAATATTAATTAAAGCAAAGCACGGTAAGATTAACTTTCTATACGTAATTATTAGACGGAGTATATTTAGTGACTAGCGGCCTCATACTCGGCAGAAAGTGGTTTCCAATGAAGTTATGCGGAACGTACGCGTACAGCGGAATGTACGCGATTTATCCAGTAAATTATATTACCTACTATATGTTTATACAGCAGCGCAGTGTTCGATACTCTACGTCGTTAAACAGACATTAATTTACTGTGTAACTCGGGAAAGAGGCGATGTGGCGGGCGGGACTAGTAAGTTAGCAGTTTAGTTTTAGAAAAATGATCTATTTTCAACGTCGCGTTTGTTTACTGTTTACTTTACCACACTGCTGAAAATAAAAAAATATTAATTAATATATGAACTTTGGTATTTATTTGTCGATATTGTAATCGAAAACATTCGTTATTTTTTTTTTGTATCGGATGAAGCGATGAATGAAAAACTTAAATAAATCACCCGTGTACTTACACATACAATAAGGTTACATATTTTATTAACATATTTTTATTATTATTAAATACGAAGGTGTACTAGATATCATTGTTATAAATAAAACAATCTCTTTAACGGCTTTTAGATATGTCGTGAGATGAAACAATAAACGCTAACAATTCACAGCAATCATTCGAATAATAAATCGATTGAATTCAATGTTAAATAAAATACGGTAAGTTTCGCAGATATCTTTGATTTGAAATAGTTTAAAATATTTTTTGCTTTACATCGGCAACAATTCGCAACTCGATCCGGCCGCAGTAATTCAGAACGTGATCGTATATACCCGTAGTGCAACCGGAGTGGAAACACTTGACGTTCATTACAGGCTTATTCCCACTTCACGATATCATAAATTGCCGCTACATCGTGTAAACACGGCTTCAGGCGGTTCTCTATCATATTGTAATACTAGCTGTTCCCCGCCAACTCTGCTGGCCGTAATATAGAATTAAATTTGAAGTTTAGACGTGAAATTTGTCAGAAATGGTCCTGTCTGGATGTAATCCCCCGTCTCTCGGGCTTTTTTCCTTTATAAACACCTCCGCAGCTCTTATTGGTGAACGAATCTCGTAAATCCATTCTTAGCTGACCTTCAAACGACAGAAGCTATATATCTATCAAATTTAGAGTGTTCGCGCCCAATAGTTTTGTATATCTCATTATTAATTAATCAATCTATATATATACGTATATATATATATATAAAACAGATTTAGTGAAGGCTGCGGGAAGCAGCTGCATGCGGGCAGCGCAGGATCGATGGATGTAGAGATCTTTGGGGGAGGCTTATTTTCAGCAGTGAACGTCTGTCGGCTGATAATGGTGATGATGATATATAAAACGACGAGAAGAGCCTGACGTTCAACTGATGGTAAGTGATACGCCCGCGCATTATAATGGCGCACTGGTTAGAGTGGTATACACAGCATCACATTATGTTCGTCGCTTTGAGACGTAAGAGGTTAAGTCTCGTTACACCATTAATTACCAGCTACAGAGCCCTTCAAACTGAAACACAGTAACCATTGCACACTACTGTTCGACAACTGAATTAGTCCGTTGCGATGGTACCTACCTAGACGGTCTCCTGTAACAGAGACCTATCACCAGTGAATTGATGAATATATCAAAACATATATATCGATAAACAACGAAAATAATAAAGCAAATTTGATTTATATAATACATAAAAAACTTTATTATCTGATTATGTTATATTTAAATAAAATCATAATTCACTGCAGTAGAAAGTATAATCGTACTTTAAATATTTTAATTAAAGCAATTATCATTACAATAAGTTATGCCGCTCGTTTTGATAAAACACTTAAAATAGTGCCAAGTTTGCTCACAGTAGTAAATGTAATAGATGATCATTAACTTTAATAAGAACATAAAGTTACAAAATCTTACTAAACTAATTAAAGAATATTTTAACTAGTGACGTGGTTTTGTTTTTTTTATTTTACTAACTAACAGTTAATTGTTTCTATCTTATACGCAACATTATTTGCAATGTAAATATGTAGATTAAATATTTTTACTTTTACTTGTGGGTTTCTTATGAATATAAACTTAATATGCTATACCTTCCGGTTGCGATTTCTAATACTCTTATTGATATTACTGTCTGACATCTCATCCAATATTTAAAAGTAATTAGTGAAAATGTATTTATGAAAATGTTTCCTAATTATTATAACTTATTTTTATACTGTTGGTAGGTTTCTGTTGCTGGAAGTTATCTAGGTAAGACTACAGCAATTTCTTCCTTCCAAATAAAATTGTTGTTTTGTTCCCCCTATTATATAAATAAAAGAAGTCTTTGTTAGCTACAATGTCTTTCTAGGTTCTAGGAACGGTGGGTTCAACAAAATGATAACCTGATTGTTAATTTAAAACAAATATATTGATAAGATGTCATAGATAACAACATGTATAGATTAAAATATAGAAATTTAGATAATACATTAAAGACCTTCTAAGAGTAGTTGGATTTAAGTTGAGATTTAAGTATTTTAAATACGATGTTGAAAAAATTAAGTTATAAAAAATATTTTATTTCTCGGAAAAAAATTAATTTAATAAGTATTTATACATTATAGATGTTAAAAATAATAAAAATAAACATTGCACGAGGTCAATCGAACGGACTAGCAACTTATATTGGCTTGTAAGTTAACATAGCGTTAAAGTTTCTTACGTAAATACAGATTTCATTGTATTTACATTACGTTAACAGATTTTCATGTATCTTACTTAATAGAGTACACAGCTTCAAGGGCTTTTAAACTATTTGTACGCTGCCCTTGCTGGAGATAAACAGCGCGAGCCAGACATCGCGTGTGTTTAATGTTAAGCAGTACTATCAATGTTACTCTAATAACCAACACTTTAGTGCTTATGTGTGTTTTTGTCTTAAGAAATCTAAAATAAGATCTATATAATTGGAATATGATCTATATTAACGTATATAACTATTACATAAAATTACTAAATGAGCCGGAAGATACGTCTGTTGAATATAGACCTCTCTCATCTATAACAGTAATTAGTAGTTGGCCTCCACCCGCTTTGCTGGCGGTAACACCGTTGCAATTCCTTTTGGAAGTAACATTTTGTAAATTGCCTTTTTAGCTGACCATTTATTTGGTAAAAGGAATATTTCTACCCAATTTCAGATCTTCAGGCCTTACGCTTCCAGAAATATTACCATGAGTCTCTAAACTAGTGTAAATCTCATATACATATATAACGAAAAAGCGTTTTGTTCGTTCGCCCACCACGTGAAAACTAGTGAACGTATCAACATTTCACCATGAACATTCGACGCAGAATGATTTGTAGATGGTTATAGGCTATTTATTATTGAAATTTAAAACATCCATCATCCATCCATCATTTTATTTATAATTAACTTTTATAACCATTTTCATAACGTAGTATTTATGCGGTTGTTATAGTAACAGCTATAGAAAGTCATTTGCGATCTAATTTTATATTACGGCCAGCACAGCGGGCAGGGAACAGCTAGTATATTAATTTTAGTCATATGATATTTCACGTAAGAAACTGTTTCTCCGAGATCCAGGTGAAGAGAGTCTGGATAACAGCAGTAGACCTTAAAAAATAAGAGTGCAACTAAATTGGATATCTCTGCTTGAAACATTTATTTATTGATTTTCGACTTTCGTTTATTACAGCGCCTTTTAATTTATTTTTTGTTTCATCGTAGACATTTTTGAAATAATCGCGATATAAGCCAGTCATTCGTTCGCTAGCCTTATTATTCAGTTGTCAGTAAGGGAAACGGACACGGCTCAAGTCATCGGCTCTGACCCTAATACACCATAACCAGTACTTGATCACTAAGCCGTGAACCGGCTGCTAATGTGTTTTGTCGCGTGAACCATGTTATTGCAACCGTAATGGATTGAAGGTAACCAAGTCTAAATCTGAATAAGATATATTTCACAAAGATTCTATAACTCTTAACGGAATTTTTAGACAATTATTAATTTGATTACATTACAATATTTCTGAAGTCGGTATTATTTGGTATATTCTAGTAGGAATTAACGTACTAAACTTTACAACAATTTGATAATTTGTGGAGCTTTACTAGTGGTTGGACCTTGTTGCCGGAAACCATATAGATGCTACCACAGTTTCTATTTCTACTATGAAACAATAGTGTGCAAATATTGTATTCCGGTTTGAAAGACGTTATAGCTAATGAAATTACTGGGATAACGAAACTAGACATCTCATATTTTAAGCATATGAGAACAATGTGGTGCAGCGTGTCATCCTAACCAGCACCACGTGATACCATTACATGAACATTTTGCTCGTCGCGTCGCTTCGTCGAATAAAAAAAATGATAATTACACTATTATCTTTTTATTTTTTTTTCATAAAAACTATACTTAAATGGGTGAACCACAAAAATTTGTAAAGTACTTTAATACAAAACTAGTAAATCCATCTGTAATTATTAGTTGTCCTGATGATCATGTTTATTTTAGTGTACCTACACGGAAACTGCAAATGGGTACCATACTAAGTTATAAAAACTTAATGGAGATGTCGAGTAGTATCTTAATTCAAGTAGAAATTTAACAGTGATAGGATTAAGAGCATTATCTCTCATTTAGGTTACACTGTCTGGCTAAATGAACTGAGTGGAAGCTTTCCTCCTTTTCCACAATCGTTATTCTCCTCGAAGAAAATTAAACATGAAGGCTTTATAACTGTGTAAGTAGTCTGAAATAGATTAGGATTGTACGAACAAATGTAACAATCTCGTCATGAGAATGTATAGAATTAACTCTATCATAGTGTACTGATTATGTGCTGAACAAACGCATACTTTCCGTTATATCTCCTAGCGATTAGGATGCACCTAAGTGCATATAATTAATAATTTATTTTTAACTTTGGTAATTATCTTGCTTTATTTTATAAATACTTTAAATCACTAAATTCTGAATTAATACAATATCATGTAATTTAGTAAACCTTCTTTGTTTTGTGTAATATATAAAAAGTTACCTAATTATGTCATACTAAGGTCACAGTTCAAGATCAAACATTCATGTGAATGAACTGCAGAAACTTTGCCGTGCGAAACAACGATTATAGAGATGACTTAAGAGATAAAAAAACAATATCACGGCCAGGAGTCTTTTGTCTTTAAAGCTACTGGCCTGGGCGATTTGTTTAATGTCGATTTAGAAAGCGAGTTGTTACTAGTATTTGTAGGATTTCTTAAAAAAAAGTGATGATTGTTTTTGTGTAATAAATTGTTAAGCTACCGTTAAGTAGCGGTTATAACTTACAGTACTTTTTATAGTGAAATAAGTAGATTTGTTTGTGAGAATATTTAGGTAAGAGATGCATTTTATTCTTAAGTAATTGATTTAGTAATTGTCTTTTTAAATGATACTTGTTAATGAAGTTCAAATTGCACTATTGCGGTTTTAAACATGAATATGGCGCTAACGGTATGTTAAATGGTTATATAATACTCCTACAACGCCAACTGTTATGTTCAAAATAAAAATCGACGTCGCTATAAGGCGAACAATGAGCCTTCAAAACATTTTGAAGCAATATACTCTTGTTACTGAACGAGAAAGCGGAAAAGTTGGCATTTTCCGCGCGTCAGAGACTACGACGATTTCTGGACGTGATGCCATTATAGTAGCAATACCACATCGTACCAGTTTTCAAGATATTCTTTTGGAAAAGCATGTATATAAATACCTCAATATACAGCTTTATTATATCAATACATTAGACTCGAAACAATAACATATTTATCGTACATTATTGCTTACTTAAACAAATTTAATTTATATTAACAAAAATAAGGTATTGTGTTTTTTAACTGTGGGATATATTATACAAAATCTGTATTTTTATTCAATTTTAAATTCAGTTCTTCAAAAAGTATTTTTGTCGTTTTTGCAACGGTAGATAAATCATCTCCAAAGATACGATAACTCTACGTTTGATTTCGTTGAAGTTATATTAAAGCGATTGAAAAACTTAAACAGGATCAAAGCATGCGATAATTAAATTATATTAATAAATCTCTATTTCATAAAGTAACATTTGAAAATCTCTCTAAATCCGGTCCGGCACTTTTAATTTAAGAGACATTGTATTTCTTCTGAGTTGTTTACTATTAGAAGAGTAGTTGTGATCATTGAACGTCGCCGATGTTTGTAATTTTGAAAATCGTCTCCACCGTTGTCTGTTGGCTCTACGGTAAACAATACCAGTTACAGAGATCTTGATGATAGACTGTCATCAGTCCATCGTATTAGTAATTCACCATGTAGTCTTGTGCTCCATAGAATTATTATAACGGGTAACCTGTCCAAAGAAAGAAAAAGAAAAGAAAATGAGGATTCGTAGATGCAGAAGAGAGGACGACCAATGTTAAATATTAAGCCCTTTTTATTTGGACACGTTAGTCATATCGGTGTTCCAGTTTATTCTTGGTCTCCAGTACCACAGATATTATCTAGGGACAAAATCTTATTGATGATTGCTCGTCCACGAAGTTGGTGCTCCTACTCCGCAGAGAAATATAAAAACTAATTCCTATGGTAATGCTGAATGTTATTGTAAAACTGCTGCGGTAAAAAGTTATTATGGAAACCCGACAAAACGATCTAATTACGTGACAACTCACAGCTTGGAGGAGATCGTATCAAGTGCCAAAGTCAATAGCCTTTCTTGGTAGGAGGTATCGAGGTAAAGAGGACGTTTGATTGTTTACGTTGTTAACGTTTAAACTAAAGTCCTATATGGTTAACTTGTACTATAGTAAAAAGGCAGTAGCTATACTTTTTCTTATTTAAAGCAGATATTTAATTAAAGAAAGGGTTCTCAACATTCAAAAAACATTAATATTCGCTGTTGCCGTCATCTTGTTTATTTAAATCTAAATTATTATATATATATCTTAACGAATAGCTAGAAGATTTAATAGGATACGGGTAAAATAAATTAAAAACTATATATAGTCACGGAAATTGAAAAGGAGAGCAACGTTGGAAACGTGGTAGGAAACATACAATATGCACACGTAAATACAAACCGAATCAAGGGACTGTGTATTATATTTTCAACTTTGAGCTATTGCAACATGGTTTAATTTTATTTAAACATAAATTACTTACTAACTGTTTAAACTTACTCATTATTTTTTATATAGAGAGAGATAACTTTCAGTTACATAAGTGCGATAATCCTATACGGAATATAAAACTGTTTAATGTATTACTATTGTGACATTCATTTCAGTTCAATAAGTAACGGATAGTAAAACATAGCGGGCAAGGTTACTAGGTGAACTAAATTGCTGACTAATTGCTTTAAAACCTTCGGAATAAATTTTTATGTCTTTGATGTTTTAATTACCAATTATTATTTTTTTAATAGAATTTATTGGGAATTAAGGGTCAATAACAATACAGTAAGTTGATTGAATACTGTGAGAAAATCCATAATTTGTGGCTTTATCACCGTTGTTAACAGTATCGCGATAAAATCGACGCAAAATTCTCTTGGATAAATAAATTGTTACATATATACGATGTTTTTTCAAATCCTTTGTATTATATTTTATACAATGAAGTAACGAGACAAGCGGGACATTCACCTGATGGTATATAACAACATGGCACTAGTTACAATGGTATACATTGCCCCACATTGCGCTCCTCGCGCGGGACATAGGATGTTAACCCGTTATCCAAGTAATTTCACTAGCTACAATTCCCTTCAAACGGAACGTAGTATTGTTTGTACACTGTTGTTTAGCGGCAGATAGGAGCTGCGGTGGTATCTACCTAGACGGTTTCCGGTAACGGACTTACCACCAGTCAGAATCAGTCCTTTTAACATATATGCGGTTGTAGATCATATATATAAGTAATTAGAAATCTAGTCTTATTGTACCGATTTTTCAAGTTTAGTTTAAGAATCAGTAATAAATACATAATTTATTTATTTTGTTTAGTAAAGATTTTTGTATTTTCATAGAAAGAAGAAGCAATGCTTCAAGTAGGCCAATTTTTAAAATAATACTGAGAAAGCATTTACTGGAACAAGAGCATCATATACATTGGATTAAGGAAAGTAAATAAATAATACATAGGTATATGTATATACATTGTGTAATATTTATATAAGTTTTCAAATAAATTTAAAAATGTCAAGGTCGACCATTTTAGTTCTTAACACTGAGTTGATTGGTATAAAAGGTCTCTAGGCATCAAGTCCGCAAATAGTAATAATGCAATAAAGTTAACGAATAAATAAATAAATACAATTGACTATAAATGACATTTTAATTCTGATTTAAAATGGAAACTATATATGGAATTAAATCCAGTGTTAACTCAATGATTGGTTACTTTAAAAGCACGAACTGAAGAATAGTACAGACAAACTACCGGGCGTCTGGCTATTATACGTGGCTGCAATGAATATAAAGTAGGTACATGCAACACTTAGCGTCCACGGCACAGCGTGGCTTGCGCCACTGTGAATAGTAAAAAGGTAGTTTAAACACGGACAAAAGGACTTATGAATATTTTGTAGATTATATCTATATCTATCTACATTACGCGTTTACACTACACTTAAACGTTTATGAATGAACGATTCATACAATGCATGTAATATATTTTCCAATCATAAATCTCAATCTCGCCCGGTGTTTTATGTGAAACTGTAAGCTTATATAAAGAATAAAATACTAAGGTTCTTTACTATAATTTTTTAATTACATACTAATTGAAATGTTAAAATAAAATCGTCAAAAATAACCATCATCAATATTTTGGTTAATAGGACAACTAAATATCTTTTGTTCATATTATCAACACTAAAATCACTAAAAGTTTATAAGAAGTCGACGAACAATCATAATACATATATAATGTATTTTTTTTAATTTTTAACCTTTAAGGAAATTTGCATATTTCTATATATTTACTCACAGCTTCTATTTAATAAATATAAGTATCTTGTAATATAAGCAACTTGTTGAATCTGGCAGACATAGTCATTCTATACTTATTTTTCTGACATTATTATTACTGTTGCCAAAAGAAATCAAGAAAGATTTTCACAAATTGAAATACTAAACATGATATATGAAAATATATCAGTATTAAGTTTACTAAAATCATATTAAGTAATGAAACATATGCTTGTGTTGTATATACCTATAACTATTTGCCAGTTATCGTTAGGAATCAGTTCAGACTTTTTGAGAATAATCGCACACAAATACTAAGAACTTTAAATTTTTTTTTCTTTGTATTAGTTTTGAGTAAACATTAACATGAAGTAAAAATTTGTTATCTTGTTGACAACGGACATTTAAATTTTATTTATTAGCATATATGTATCATCATTATCATCAGCCGATAGACCATTGCTGGACATGGACCTTCTCCAAAAGATCTCCACATCGATCGATCCTGCGCTGCCTTGATTCCGGCGACTTGTCAGCGTACGAGGTATAAGGGGTCCCGCACAACAACTCACGAGACAGAAGCCAACCTCGCCTGCTCGTTGTGCACCCTGATAATCAACAAACGAGGCTCTAGTTCCCACCAACCCACATGAGGCCAGCGAGGTGGAATATAGCGAAAATCCTTGTATAAGGACCTCTACAAACGATAGTCTCTGGCGCCCGACGGTACTGCAGGTCATGCTGACTGTATATACGTATGTATATTCGTAATCTTTAGTGTCATTATAACATATACTTAATGCCGATAATAAATATACTGTAGATACTTCGCCTTCGCTCGTTTCTTTCTGACTGTGCATGTTGTTAATAAAATAATGACTCATCCATTGTTATCATCATTTTCAGATTTAGTTACAGGATGCCAATAGGCCCTGGCTTTAAATCAGTTATACGATTAGTCTTTTTATGATTATTTATTTACGTGATTACAAACATAAACCTTTTTCGAAGCATTTGGAGCGATAAATTCATTCATGATTTTCACTCTTATCTATATATAACAGAACTAGTGGAAGGTCTCTGTTGGCGGAGGTTGTCTATGTAGGTACCACCACACTGCCTATTTCTGCCGCCAAACAGTAGTGTGCAAACATTACTATGTACCGGTTTGAATAGCGCTAAAGCTAGTGAAATTACTGCAGTAACGAAACGCGTCATCTTATGTCTCAAGGTGACGAGCACAATGTGCTGCAGTGTATGTCAACGTAATTAACGCCGTTGTTATTAGCATGCGTATAAATTACCATCAGTTGAATGTCTCACTTGTCACTTAGTAGAATAAAAAAAATATTACTATATAAAAAAAAATGTTTTGAGCTTTAAAATACACTAATGTATGTCAACTTTCTTTCCAAAAATTGGCATATATAAAATGTAGTAAAGTTTGTAAACTTAAAGATTAAAAGGTGACCGACGTAATGTGGCATCCACGCGGTGGCGTCATGCTGTGATGGCGTACCTGCTCCGTGACCTTGACTCACCCGTTACGCTCCGAAGGCCAGAGGAGTCGGAATTTTTTGCACCTCATTTTTTTCGTAAATTTATTGTTTGGATAATTTCCTACATAGTGATGAGAAATGGTAAGAAAAAGTGAAATCGTATTGTGATTATATATTTACTGGTGGTAGATCTTTGTTCCCGGAGACTGTTTAGGGGGGTACCATAGCAGCGCTTACTTCTGCCGTCAAACAATAGTGCGCCAACATTAATGTAATCCGATTTAAAGGGCGCTGTAGCTAGAGAAAATACTGAGGTAAGGAGACTTAACATCTTGTGTCTCAAGACGACGATCACAATGCGCATGCCACGTTTTTATAGACAAGCATACCACTTACCATCAGATGATTGTCTCGTTCGTCCCGTCGCTTCGTAAAATTAAAAAAGTTAGCTACAGCCCTTATGTTATCAATGTGCATATCCATAACTGCGTTACTGTATTTCCTTTGACATATATAAGGAGGCCAGAGTATACTGGACATTCTACACCATCTTCGTCCTCATTATCACTTTAAAATCATTACTAATTTAGTTTACTTCACTTAAGTATATTTCAATAAAAAATGACTTTTTTATTTATATGATTTTTTGCCATGATTATATGTTCATTGTAAATACTGTTATGCTAACGTCAGTAAGAGGTGTAAGGGGCCCCGAACAACAATTTATGGGACCCAAGCCAACCTTAGCTGCTGGTAGTGCACTCTGCTATTTAATGATAATCATTATCATCATCAGCACAACACATCCTACAATCAGCATAGTCGCCGGGACTACTGGGCACTAGGGGTCGTCGTTCGTGGGCGTTAACGCCAGTAAACAAGTGTAGTTAGCAAAGCTTGACCTAAATGATTTCAACATAACACAAATGGTTTAACAATAACAACTGTACAAATGTGTGGAGTTATTTCATAATGAAATCGTATTGTGAGGCACATGCTAAAATTATGCATTTCATCATTAATGAATAAGTTAACTTCTTTAGAGGATTACGTAATAATATATGACTTATATAGATAACAGTTTGTAACTTACCGTACGGTAATTAATTCGATTTTGTGGTTTCTTTAATGACCACGTTAGTAAATTTATACAATTTTGTAAACACTTGCTGTTATATATTCTATCTATTACTGCGGTTACGATTTACGAAAGAAAATTAATATGTAATGTTATGTATAAAGCCTGACGGAATAGTTTTATTAATATTACCAAAACTAATTGATTTAGTCTAACTAAAATTGTTCGTTTGCGATTAGCGATCGTTAGGTTGATACTACAGCAGCCATAACAAACGTTACATAGGGACATGTCATACAAATTATGGGGGTAACGAGACAAAATCTTATAATCAAAGTATGGAGCACACTGTACACATTCTTATTATTGCGACATTACTGTAAGATTGCGTATATCATCAATAAATAGCTAGCCTTGTCGCCTAGTTGAATAAAAAGGGTATCTGTTATTGTGTACATTAAAATATTAAAGACATAAACCATGTTTGTATTTAAGTTTAAATTATTGGTGTTTAATTTAGATTTTCTTTGAAAAATAAACAAAAAACCGCTGATATCCCGTCATCGATGAAATTCTCGTTAGTTACAGAAACAGTAAGAATTACGAGCGGACACGGGCCGTAAATCCCAATGCACGCCCGCGTTACGGCGCAACTATTACAAAACGAAGATGTGTGGGAGATAACGCGTAACACCGAATTTATTATGCAGCTAATTCGATTACTTATCATAACGCATTCGCGATATATAACAACCAGAATATCCAACAATAACAAAAGGAGCTGCTACATGAAAAGCTCGGCAGTACAGATTAGTGACACCTTTGATCGATTGCTGATAATCAGTTGCCGTCACGAATTTTGTGACGTTATGACTTTCCAAGTGAAACGTTGTAATGGTAAAATTTTTCTATTTTATACTGATGGTAGATTTTTGTTGCTGGAGACTGTCTAGGTAGGTACCGCCGCAGCGCCTACATCTACCGTCAAACAGTACTGTGCAAACATTACTGTGTTCCAGATTGAAGAGAGTTGTAGTTAGTGTAATTACTGAAGTAAGGAGATTTAATACTTTATGCCTCAAGGCGACGAGCTCAATATGGTGCAGAGTATACTATCTAACTAGCGCCACGTTGTTATGGGTGAGCGTTTCGCTTACCATCAGGTGAACGGATGTAGAACGAACGCTCGTCTCGTCGCTTCGTTGTATAAAAAAGTATTTAGTACACATAATAAAAGCGGTCCCTATATTATATTATATTATATAATATATGATATATTATTTAATATATATTTAATACATTATTAAATTATAATTTACTGTGTTTGTTGAAATTATTCTATGTTCAGCCTAAGATGTATATTTGAAATAGTAAATATTAAAATTAATCTTGTGACTACGATAGTAACAGTTATTGATTGACCTCAAACTCGCCAGAGAAATAGAGTGCAGTATGAATTTAAACTTACTGTAACCTTCATACACCTGTCAGTAGAACGCGTCCAATGTCGTGTAAAGAATCTATCGTTAATATTAATTAATACCCCTGTTCATTACATAAGTCGATTCGACAAATTGTTGCACTGAAATATAACAATTAGACGACTCGAGGTCTTTCCTCACGTGGAGAGAGTCAGAGCCATGTATCGCCTAAATAAATCATTTGCGATTGGAGGTTTTTTTATGTCTAGAAAAGTTATTATTCGTGAAACATGTTCAAGCTCAATAGGGAACGCATCCGCGCCTTTTTGAAATATATAGTGCATAAGAGCGCTTTAAAAACTTGGCTATTACAGCTAAAAATTACATTATAGTAATATAAATCACATCTTATGTGTGCAACTATTGTTGTAACAGCTTGTGTATTGCAACACACTATCGTAGTAAATTATTTCATCACGAAACTGGAATTTGTAACATTATATAAATAAATTATGTAAAATAACGTTCACAGCGTTAAGTCTTGACAACTAATGAGTTTGATGTTATTAATGTCACATGCATTAACATAACTTCGATGTATGTAACATTTGGTAAAGATAAAAAAAACTTGAAGTTTTTGCTTATGAAAATAATACCGCGGACATATAGTCTTTCATTCTGTATTTTTGTTTGATGACATTCATCTTGCAGTTAATTGTCATATAATGTTTAGAACAGTAAGCATTTCTTTATGGTTTCCACGATTCATGACCTCTCCTGGTCTAACGTCATTGGAGTAACTAAAGCAGTCATTGCAATGAAAATGGAATAACATCTTTGTTTGTAAACACACAACGTCGGTCAATAACGACCGACCCAAATAACCGAGTCTGCACTGCTCCAAACCTCGCTATTCATGAAACATTCCGACCATTTCGCCGCCCCATAGTAGTATTACGTAAAGTCAAGATTGATTTGAATTTTAATACAATTAACAATTTCCAAATATATTTAAAACTATATTTCATAAACATAATACGAAGTTTTATGGCAATCATAAAAAACACTCGCTATACGAGTTGGCTTGCACAATCTGATGGTAATCGTTACAAGTAAACTTCCTGCTCTATCCAGGAAGTATTATTTCCTCAGTTACGTTTAACACCGTATCTAACCTGTCCCTTAAAATTTCTTTTTTAAATATTATTTTTTTATCAATATTGTTAGGATCAACATTTTTATTAGAAACTATATTACCAAAAGATATGAAATTGACATTAACAATGTCGTTTAACTAACTGGTAATATCTCATTGTTGTTTAGTGATTTACATCAACGGCTCGTATGCGCCAACGTGTTGCGAAACACCAACTTTATTAAGGATGAAACCATTCGCAATGCTCATACACCGATACAAATCATTGCGCAAACAATATTACACCGGTTTAATACTGAGTAATAATTAAACTATTTCCATACATACACACACATATACTCTTATTAGTTTTAAAAAGTTGTAATATTTTGAAACTATATACACCAAAGAGTATGAATTTTAATCTTCTTTATGTGTGTTTCTAAGATTTTAAATCAGTCCTTTGTTTCCTTCTTAGCATAAATTAATGTTCACTTAAGTGGTTATAAAAGTATAAACATATAAAAGAATACATATTACAACTCTAATACAATTTCATAGTCAACGTATAAAAATTGTAATGTTCCTGTAAACTTAATTAATAGTGAGATAAATAATTAACTGATTACTTAAAAGACATCTTTTACAAAGTTATTATTTTGGAAACTATATATTGTATAGATTATCTACCTTTTACTTTTACAAACTGTTGATGTTGCAATATAAATAAGCTAAGATGAATGTGTGACATTGTAAACTTTAAGTTCTTGGTTAATAGATGTCTGCTTACCTTGGTTTGCATTTTGCGGGTTGTCACGAACAACGTTTAATTTAAATTATCATGCTTAAAGTTATTTATGCACTTACTAAGTGGCAAAAAGGTTTCAGAAATAAATTTAGATATTTTGTTAAACATTATTATTTATAAACGACAAAGGAAAAGCAGTTGTATTGTGGCACTGGTGAAAAAGCCACCACGACAAGCAATATCGCAAGCAAATTGCGATTTTAATGATGCTGAATTTAATTTTATATGAAAGGTATTGTGATTTATGAAAAATGCGCAGCATTGTTAAAATGAACTAATATTTTACTACTATTTGAAACTTTTATCACATGTAGTACCGACCTTATTATACAATAGTATCTATTAAATATTGTTTCCCGCCATTATGTTATAGATTACAAGTATACTTTAAGGACTATTAGTGAAATTATGTCGATAATTTTTAGTATATACTTACAAGTATACTTACTTACTAATACATATACTTCTGTACTTTTCTTCGAGATTCAACTGCGTTTTAATTTACATGTGATAAATCTTTACACTCGTTATTATGTATGGTACACACAGTGGATGGTACATACTATGACCTAAATAACTTATCTTTAAGTGTTTTATAAACAAAAAGCATTTAATTCAAACGGATTATTTGTTTGCTTTAAATTAATATACACCATAGTAAATCCAATTCATTTTTGTTTAAATAAATTTTGTTTCGATATAAATTTCTCTAACCAAACGGGCAGTTTATAGCTCTTGTAATGACGGAGAGCTTTGATCATCCTTGCGAAATATTTACTTAATCGCCGACCCATTGCGGTTGTATGCAGTCCACTAAAATATTATCCATTCACGAGCAAAATGAACTAAGTCATTTGTAGAGTTAAGGAATTAATTTTGTATCTTTCATTCAAAATGTTTTATGAATTACAGTTCTGTAAAACAACCCAGTAAATGAAAAAACCTTCTTAAAATAATTAATATGGAAGGTAGCCACCAATCAAAGCCTACGAATATAATTAATTTAAAAAAATCTAGTTTTTTAAATTTTACGGTCAACCTTAATTTAAAATTATTTCCCAGCCACACTATATATGTTTTTCTCGGCATACTAATAACTAGGTTAACAGTAAACTAAAATTATCGGTTTGTTGTTTAATGAAACAAATTAATTAAAAAATGCTTTATTATCAATTAATTTTAGTAAAATATAAACATATTGTTTATCTATAAGCTTTCAGGATAATAGACTGTTCAGTGTTAGATACTTAAATATATAACCAGCGATGGCATTGCGATACATATCCAAAAGATCGTCAAGTCCTGAAACAATGATGGGAACTAAAATAAATAAATCATAATGTGAACAATGGCTTGAGACAATGACGAATAAAAAAGTGCATCATCTTATAGTGATTATAGATATATGTATATTGAATGTATGGTATGTGATATCCATGACACATTCAATTATCCGTCGTTTTTAGCTTTTGCATACGTGTCAGGTAACAGAACAATATTTGTATTTCACTGATTAAACTATTATCAACGTAAAATAAATGTCCATTACAATATATTATTTTACTTCTTCTTAAAGTTTTATCTTGACTCGAAGGTTGATGACTATTAAGGCAACCTACACTTTGAATACTGCGGCTCTGAAAAGAGAAGGACTCATCTTTTCAATTCACAGGCGTGGGATCTTCAGCCTTGATTCTACTTCGGCTCACCACAACATATCCTTTTAAAAAAAAATTGTGACAAAGAATCGCCACCGGTCTTCGAGTAAACCTCCTAGGAGAATAAATCTCCAAAAAGGAAAGTAGTGCATTGAAATGCACTACTTTCCTCCATCATTAATTCGTTACATGCACGTATAAATAATAATATTGCATGTTGCATAAATCAAGACGCAATTATAGTTATTGCGAGACACAAAAATTACAATGCGAAGGGTGTTCTTGTGTGGCAAGATATGAACGCAGCAACTGGCGACCTTGTCTCCGTAAATATAATTACACGAAGGAGTCCCACGAGCTTATTTCACACCGGTTATGCTACTGTGTATGAATTACTGATGGTGATGATAACTTCGCATCCATGCATGTGACGCATCTCTATCCGCACAAAGCGGAAACGTTTATTTGCAATTAAAAAATTCTTGCCTAAAATTTTTATTTATTTCTTTACAATTTAACAAAGAATAGACAATTCATCTATCTTTTATCTATAAGATTTTCTATCAGTAACTATAGTTAACAACATTGATTTGTTATACAAAAGCAATATATAAAGGCCGTTATATTTCTTATATGGTGCATAAGACCACCAGTGTCTTATTTCCGGTTATCCTTTCGTTACGTACAACTTCAAGTTATCTGTCAATAGCACCTGAGGTTGCTTATATACTAATGAAATAAAGTAATTCGAAAGACAAGAGTTATTCAAATTAATTCCTTAGTTTCTCACTTTATATTATAGCACAATATATTAATACGGTAATTACTATACTAATAAAAAATTTGTTACACAAGTCAAAATTTACGTATTCTACATTGAGGATACATTAATTTCGACATTATTTAGATTACCATATTAAATTACTTAATTTACCATCAGGTGAATCTGCTTATCTCATCGACTCATGGAATAAATATGTACCCGCACCAATAAACCGTTACTGAACTTGAACAGGTTTTCGCTAAAAATCGTCTTCTCTGCCCTAAATATCTCCATCACCCATTAAGGTTTTTATTGCTCTAAGCAGTTTATGTTCCTCGCTCTCCTCAAATGGCGACTAACGGTCCGACCGGTAAATGTACGAACCATTAAAGTATTTACCGATAATTACATCCGGTTTCACTTCCACTAAATATAATTCAATAAATCAACAATAAAATCATTTATATTGAACCTAACAGCTGATTATTACTGAAAATAAAGCAATCAAGTTACGGATATACACAATTTTAATACATAATGTAAAACTGATGATGAAGGCCCAATCCCTCCATATGAATCCCTACCCGATCGGTGTAGGAATTTTTGGAGGAGGCCTATGTCCAGCTGTGGACAGCTATCGGCTGATGATGATGTTAAAGATATAAATGATAGTTCTATATTGTTAATGCTTATTACTTCCGTAACTTCTACGTTGAAATAAACCGTATCAGTTATCATCTAAATTTGTGATTATTGGCCAAAATCCATAAATTTTAATCGCAAACAGCTTTATTCGAGTATTAATTATACCGCAGCGTGCATATAAATTTCCTTAATGTTCTTTTATTGTTAATTTAGTCGCTGTAATTATTGCATAAAACAATTAATCTTATGTAATACTTAATAAAATATAACTTTATCTTCCAAAACTTTGAATGACTATATTATTATAAAAACAATACTGGCGATCACCGGTGGTAGGTCTCTGTTGCCAGAGTCCCTCTAGGTAAGCACCAGCGCAGCACCTATTTCTACCCCCAATCAGTAGCATTAAAACATTACTATTTTCAGATTTAAAAGGCTAGTGAAATAACTAGGGTAACGGGACTAAACATCTTATGTCTCTATGGCTAACTAGCGCCACGTTGTCATGGGCAGGCGTTTCACTTAGCATCAGGTGAACGTTTCGCCCGCCTCGTTGCTTAATTGAATTAAAAAAAATACTGTAATATAAGTGAGGCCACGTAAAAAAAAACTTCAAGTCACCATTGAGGCAGTAGAAGATCAGAACTAAACACAGAGTTTTATTGCCTGATAGAATTTAAGTGGCAAAAGGCAGGTGGGGCAGTGAATGGCGGATATATAGCCAATAGGGCTGGAAAATCCTCCAAATGGTGAACCGACGTTCAGGTGAAGGTCGACGAAAACTGCTTTATGCGGGCAACACAGGACCGATCGTTGGGGAGATATTTGTGCGATGGCTATATCCAGCAGTGGACGTCTATGGGATAATAATGATGATATAAAATTTTACATTATAGCCCAGTAAAGAAAGCAACATGTTTAAATTTTAGTATAATCAATTTGCCACCCTCGCTAAATGTACCACGGAGAGTGTTCATAGGAATTGTTCGGAATTATTCTCGCCGTTACTTTCCAGCGTACTACACGACACAACGCCAAGATCCATCGTCACCACCTGGATGAATGGTGATCTTCCGCTTCTGCGTGTAAAGCGCAACTTACTACCAAGTTGTGGAATCAGTTGTCGCCAGCGGTAATTCCGAACCAATACGATATAGGGGCCGCGACCCCTCTGGTGTTGCGACTGTCCGTGGGCGTCAATGATAACTTTCTACCAGGTGAAATGTTCGCTCGTTTGTCCTCCTTTCCTAATAAAGAAAAAAAAAACTAAATCTCAAGTGAACATGAACCAATGTTGATATGTACATATATTTATATATTTACAGTACATGTTTTTCAGAATTCAATAACATCCCACGAAAACTTTATCGCCTATCGAATGCGATCGTGTACGTAAGCTACTGCACGCCCCAAGTTCCGAATACTTTCACGATTACAAAAATTGTACTTTCTAAACATTGTTAAGCCGCACACGAACAGGCAGGCTGTGTTTACACAGGTGACCACGTCGACGTGACTGCAGCGAATTGTGTTTACTTTATCCGCAAAACTCTTAAGATCGAAGTGAACTTACTTTTTTGTCTGAAGCTTTCAATAATAGTACTAAATTGTAAAAAATTTATTGAGACTACAACTTTTTTTATTTTACGATGCGATGAGACGAAGAGGACGTTCACCTGACAATTCTACACATAACAAAGTGACGTAAGTTAGAATGGTGGAATAGCACCACATTATACTCGTCGCCTTGAGATATAAGATGGTAAGACCTTGTTACCTTGTAATTAGACTAACTCAGCGCCTTTCAAACCGGAACACGGTAATGTTTGCACGTACTGTTTGGCGGCAGAAATAGGTGTTGCGGTGGCACCTACCTAAACGGTTTTCGGCAACAGAATCTTTTTTTATATATTTTTTTATTATCGCGGGGGAAATCTTCTTAAAAGATACCCTGTTTCTGGTTGAAGACAAGTTTATGTGGGATTTCTACCTACTAAACCCTCCTCTATTATCTCCTTTAGTGCATTAGGAAGGGCTCTGGGATCTCCTACGGAACGCATCGGTGTCCCTTTGTACTCTGACTAAAACATCTCACGGAAAAGCAAAACACTCTTTAGCACCAATGCTGTGCTACGCCAAATACAAGACCACCTTGCATTTGCTGTCCTCTTAAGGCTCGCTAATCGAGCTCTGAGGGTCCCACCCCCAAGGCTCGCGAACTTGAGAACTCTTTTTGTCGCCTTCTAGGACCCGCAAAGAATACCTTAGTCCTATTCTTACTAGCCTGAGACTGCAGGACTGCCGGCAACAGAGACCTACCACCAGTCATCTACCACAAGTGCGCATTGTAATTGGACTTGTGCAAAGTATCATTTCGTCTCTATTATCATCATAAGTCGATAAATGTCCACCGGACATAGGATTTATTTGTACCTTAAGTATTTTTTTTACGTTCATATCCAATATTTAAAGGTTTTATACGTTTGGTTATTTGTTTCGTTTTTGTTAGAATCTAAATAATTATTATACTACTGTAAAGATTTCTACTACTTTTCATGGAAAAGAATTGTTTTATTTTAAGATTTATTATGGATGACATTAAAAAAATCGTCTTGTAATTGTATAATTAAATAGTTTATTAAAATAAAAATTACAGTATCTCTTATACATTTACAATGTATTGAGTAAGAACTAGAACATATTTATATCTATTAAAAAATACATGACCGGGCACAGGATGTTAGTTTTTTGATAAATTGACAAAATCTTTAGAGAAAAATCTATTACATACATATTAAATAAAACCTTAACTGGCCCTAATTAATAATTATTTCTAGAAATTAATCGATATTCTAAATATTATCGCCTATTACATTAAATTAACATCTTATGTGCTAAATGCATACGTCTAATTGACAAATAACTTTTTAACATATTAGTAACTTAAAAGGTGATGTTTTAGTATAACTCATACTACTACTATGTATACATGTAAAACTATAGATTACAGTGAGTATAGAAATAATTTTATGATTAGAAATTTTTGCTTGTCTGCATATCCAAAGAATTTTATTTGATGTATTTATCTTTATCTCTACCACAATTAACTGTTACACATATTTACTAATAACGTTTAATGTTGATGCAATACTTTACATAAAATATTGAGTTACCGAGTTATATTACAACTAATTTATTATTAGGTATATATGAAAAGGATCGAAGAGTCTCTTATATAACTTATTTTGAAAGAATGGTGCCGATTATGTTATAGTTTATATCATTGCCAGCAAATCAAAGTTGTTTACGGAGGCGGGATGCGGAAATAGACTAATGGCAGATTAGAACTTGGACTATTATTATAAGTTTTACAGACATTAAAATGTTAAGAATGTAATAACTACTTTTAGCACAGTAACGTTGCAACATTGGTAACTAACGAAGCTTTACTTTATGCGTTTACTAGTTGACCGTTTACGAGTTGTAATGTGTGTCAGGCGTCGGAATGTATGGGAGTGGCTGAAGGTAGGCAGGCTCCGCGGCTGAAGCTGATTGCCGATGCACATATGTTACTAGTTTTTACGCTCTGTGTGACCATACTTTACGAATTAATTGATGGAAATTAGAATAATTTGCTCTTTTTAACTACTCATTTTGTTATGAAATCATTATCCAAGCTGTTGTTTCTCTGTTTTTTAACGTTTTATCCAGATAATGATTTATGTAGATTTGTAATGAATTTCTTTTATACATACTGTTTTAATACAAATATTATTTATATGTTTATGGTCCGGTAAATCGTATAAACACTTGTTAGTTACTACTTTCCACATTGATCTGAAACAGCTATTATATTTATATCGTTTAAGCATCACGTATAGTGCGGATATTAATTTACGTTTTGATTTAAAATATTTTCTTGTAATGAAATACTAATCATACGCAATTTTTTTTTTAAATAATTCCATCTAGTATGTTATTCTTCTTAATGTTCTCATTGCTGGAACTTGAAGATTTCTCTTACATGAGAGGGTCACTTCATACGATATTAGAACCTTCTCTATACTCAACAAAATATAAACAATAATTGCTGTATTCATAGTAATAAAGTTATCTGCAATATATTGAGGACATCTGTGAGGCATAAATCTCCGTGATTAAATGAAAACATAATTTTAGTTATAATCATTGTCCTTTAAAAATGTTTAGTTAAATCAAGTTATAAATATTTGCGATCTATATACGAATATTTGTTTGTTCGTAGCACTATGAAAATGCTATAAAACATAGAATGATTACACGGTGTTTAAACTTATGAAAGCGTAGTCGATAATACTTTATACTTTGTTTTCTAAAAGAGAGCTCAATATAATTTTTATTATTTCGTAACCGTACAAACATTAAAAAAAAGTAAAGAGTGAGATGATTTAATAATACTTGTAACATTTTGGATTAACTTTTTATTTTGATCCATTGTAGATAAAAATTTCGTGAGTGACGTATTTGTGTGACATGTTATCTTTCGTATAAATCAAACTGAAAGGAATTATATTTCCTTCAATTTTCTTTCCAAGAAATATAAATAAATAGTTACAATCATACAACTAAACACAATGAAACTGTTATTGTTCTAAGATATTTTTTTTTATTTAATATATACGTTTAAATTATAAATAAGTTGAAGTCAATTTCAAAACGTCAATGTAAAAACTTTATAACTTTTTCAACAGGCATGTTTTTATTCATTGAATGTTTATTGATAATAAATAGTATTGATTAGAAAAACTAAGAACGATAAGAAATAAATAGAATGGTGATAACAACACGTATAAATCAAATGATGAATGAGAATGTAGATATCCATGAAAGTATGTAGTCTTGTCTATTCAAAATAATACAATAGGGATTTGTTCCGAAGAAATCATCAGTCACAATGTAGCGCCTACTATCCAGACTCGTTTCCTTCCATTCTTCGCGCCCCACCCACGGTTGGCGAGGACGATTACCTTAAGGTCAATGTTCTGAAGAACCAAATAATCTTAAGGACACGGTATTATCACCAATGTTGTGGTATCCGGCCTCACAAATATTTACGGCATTTAGATTACTTATGTGTGTTGGTGAAGTAAAGCTTGGATTTTGATTAAAAATATAATTACGATCGACTTTAAACTTCCGGAATTAACTCTTGCTATATATATAGCTCTACCTAAACATTAACATCCATAACATTATATGTCACGTAGACAATCAAATTATTTTAAAATTAATTGATATATATAAATAATAATTATATATGCAACGGCGTTAAGAAATTTTGAAATAAGGAAAAAATATATAGAAAAAGAAATAATATGGATTTACATTCGTAAAGTATACACTGTTCGATTTTATCGATATATATAAAGTAATTTTATTATAATATAAACTACTATAAAGCCTTACCAAGAGTACTAACAGTACAGTAAATAACTAACAGTACTAACAGTACAAAGATTTATTTATTAGACAAATTTAAGCAAAGCTTGGTTAGGGTCTATTTAACTTAGACGCCTTTTCATAGGGTTATTTGATCAAGTAGAGGTTTCAGGTAACTCCCCACAACTGTATATATTACATTCAGTTGGGATACCTACGACATTATGTTAAAAATGTACTTTCAAATTGTTATTTAACAATTTGTAGATTTTGATACACCAATGCTCAATAAATTTTAACTTAATTATTAAACATCAATATCATTGACCATCCACGTCGCCTCTGTTATTTACATATTGTTTGATTTAACCACTAGCATCCGGTAGAGCGTCCGATAATAAATATACAATTACCGACATTATTTAAAACATAATATTATGCTGATACAAACATGCATATGTATCAAAAATAAAATTTCTTGCAGTGAGAAATAATAGGTTAGAATTATGATGTTCTATAAGATATTAAGTATAAGATATGTCAAGAAAAATTTGTACTTAAAAGATTTTATTCGAGCGATTTATTGAATTCTTTATATGTCCTTGCTTTATAACATTATCATTTCAAGTACAAATCTGCTAAAGTCTCAATATATAATTTTTAGCTACTGAATTACTGGTTCATTATCAAACCAATGATTGTGAATCTGTTAGTTATGCATGCCATTTAACATAATAATAAAAATCGTAGGCATTCTTAATTATTTGCAACATTAACGATAAAGAAATAGAGATTAACAATGATAGAGCCGTGAATTTAAATCTTTGCTTATTTACTTTTTAACTATAACCATTACAATACAACAGTTAATTTGATCAGATCCGCTTCTAAGTGAATTAGTTAAATAGCCGCGGGAAACAACGCTTCGCTTAATTAACTAAATCTGTAACGATCCAACTTAACTGGATGACCCTGTCTATCAGTAAAGTACATTATTAATTTAATTCCCTTTACATTTCACTTATAATAATTGTTTATTCCCAATGAAATATAAATACAAAGGTGAAAAAAAATTCGCCTACTATAAAACTGGTAATTGTTTACAATATATTTATGTTTTTATCTATATTAGTATATATGTATATAAATTTCATTAGTATGATTAATTTTATATCCAAGTATTGAATGTTCCAACTCACTTATAGCTGGATCTTTCCTCGTCTTAAGTTGAGTGGATGGGAATGCGCATAGGTATTAAGTCCGAATGTTGTAAACTTGATTTTCCATATAAGATTTTAAAAATTAAGTATGTAAGTTTATTTTTTTTTAATAATCATACTAACTAGAATATTTCAATGGATAAAGTATGCACATTCGAGTGACCAATAGAAATCTACTGACTGGTCCTTCACTTTCGCAACTTTCACCAGATCGACTGCGACGTTCCGCCGACACATCCATTGGTGCAAACAAACAATAGACAATGTTACGACATGATCGCCACTCTCTTCTAGTTCCTAACAATCAATTTTTAATAGAATTTTTCAAGAGAAATGAGGTATTAACTAGCACACTTCTAAGTCCACCTGCGAGGTACGAGTACGTCGTCGAAGAATATGATTATGGTCTATCTGTTTATTGATTCAGCTTGTTTTTTCATATATACATATTTTAGTTAGTGTACAAGTTTTTTAAATATCGCCATTTATAGGTATAGGATGATTTCACTTTGTATTTATTTGGTACGCATTACAAGGATTGCTATAAAACTACCCATATTTAAGATTTCCTAATCGATGTTTACTGTGTTATATTATAATCAATTTTACATATAAAAAGAATCTTTCCACAGATGTGCTGTGGATGTAAAAATGTTGCGTTAATTAAAAGTTTACCCACTAAGACTGATTTAAAGTTTAGAAAGAGTCGCAATTAAAAAGTAGTTATGGCCACTTAACACGAATGGAGATTAACGGCTTCGACTTTAGTTAATTGCACGACACTCAAATATTTAGAGAAGGTGAGTGGCTGCAATTAACGCTGTTTTTTAAATACTGTGATAAAAATGATAAAATTTAAATTAGTATAATACGAAGGAGAAATTATTATAAGCTGCAGTTGCGGGTTTACTTGCTGTTATAGCGTAACAGTTGGAAAGACTATGTTCAAAGAATCACTGGGTGGTAATGGACAGCGCAAGACAGTGTTATGTGGAATATCTTACCACGAACTTAAGTCCAGGAATCCATCAGTTAAGGTGACGACGATGACGGCGCTACTATACTACCGCTTATATATATATATCCTTAAACAGATTCCGCGACTTTGTATAACGCATTATGTAAATGCGTATTATTTCGAATGCATTCGTTAGCAATATAAAATTGCATATTAAGCAATCAAAATTAAAGGCGGTCAGTAGGCAAAAATGTTTTCAAGCGGTTTATTGAAAGACTACTAAACGACAAAGATGGCACAATTATCCAATAAATATTACAACAAAGAAAAAATTTAAATGTTATTGGAAACAAGGTCATAAGCGAAATAAAGATTTTGTTGAAATATTCAAATTCTATATTATCTGACAAACAATGGACTGAGTTTTTATTTTCTTAGATGTATATGCCGTCAGTCTTATTGACGACTTTTACAGCTTTCTCGCATTTAGGTCTCGCGGACCCAGATTCATTGCACTAAAATAGATGGAGTGGTTAAAAGGAGAGAACATTTTTATGATAGCTGTAATTTTTTGTTTAAAAACGACAAAAAATATGTTTAAATTAATAGTTAAACTAACACTATTACTTGTTAGAAACAAGAAGTGTATTTTAACGTTCAGCAACTTTATACAGTTGTGAGTGAACACCAATTTAAAATTTGTGGAAAGAATTGTTAGTCTTGAAATGTATCCTTTGAATGATCGTATACTCGTAACAACTGAATTCCGCACAAAAATCAAACATAATTCTAATAAAACGGAAATGGGAAATATCCATTGGTAAAATGGTAAACAAAAAACTTGACAAAATTCAAATTTCTTCACAGGATCTCCGTATCATAAATGAAGCGATTTTCATTTGTTAGCAGCCTGTTTAAAGTCCCCAATCGGATGTCGGTACTTATCGCAAGGAGAGTCAAGGCTATTATCCAACTCAGTGGCTAAGCACGGATTTGTGAATGTCAAACGTCCCGGGAAACAAATAATTTTTCTCGATTTTCCAGTGTCCGTATGTTTTCCTTCTCCGGAAGCTTAAGCAAAATAGGGATCGAAATCGCATCGCTTCTAGGTATATAACATGAACGACCGCTATATGAATTAAAATATCACGGCTTCAACAACGTCTAAGATAGAAACTCTTGCAGCTGCATTGACGTTTGTAAACAACATAATCGAAGTTACAAAAACACGGTTTAAATGGTTGTTTCAATTAATTCTGAATGTCCTATAATAAAACTATATATCAACAGTAGAAAATTCATATAACACATTAGTTTATATTCATCGTATTAGTTTTCAACTTTCACATTGCGTACCATCAGTTAACCCATTGCTTAAGGCTGATGCTCCAAAAACACAAACACTGCGACTATTACGGAACATTTAGCTAAGCTTAATATTTTATAGTTGGGAAATCTCATGAAATATTTTCCACTGGTACATGTGATGCTAGTAATGATATTGTATTATCTATATATTCACTCATCACTTAAAAAAGTTGACGACTGAATACTTGTTTTTTTCCATATTTCTTAAAAATACATCAATAATATTTAATATTCTCGTTAGTTGAAAAACTCAAAATTTGTCAAAACAATTATACTTTTAAAATAACATATTATTACTTAGAAGTTTGCAAATATATCTTTACACTATTTCAAACGTATTACTTATTTAATAAATAATTTCTGATGTTATTAAATTTTCAATGTCTTAGAATTCAAGAAATTATTTACTAGCAAACTGCATTAATTAAGTAATATCTAATAATATACACAAGTAATACGAGAGACTTAAATATATACAAAATAACACTGTACTAAAAAAGTTATCAATGCATAATTCATAGCGTTCTTAACATCGTATATTTCAAGGTCCACGAAGAGCAGTATAATTTTTGTAATTATCTTAACCAAAATCGATTTTTTTTTGAAGCAGCATTAGAAGATGGTCCAATGTAACTAAATAGCAGTATAGTACTTTTTTTAGAGTAGATTTTGCTATAAACCAAAAGGCCGTTTTTACTATCACACTGTTATTTCATTATATATTCATTGACATTATAAATTGCATAACAACATTGCCTTATTAATAGTAATAGTAGTTGTGGTTCATTACTTAAAACAATTTATCATATGCTCGAAAAGATTTCGATACTTGCGTGATAATGCCAAAGTGTAGGTGCTAGAGTCGCGGTATTACATTAACTGACAAGCGATCCAGTCTCGTGTGCCCCAAGTAATAGGAGGATGTTGTGTATAAGTTACTAAACTGTTAAGTTACAGTAAAATCATCACCAGCAGCACGCGGCAGTCAGAAGACGTAGACATTTCCAAAGGATCTCCACTTAACTTAAACTTCGAGCATACGTTTACATTTGGTACTGCATCTGGTCAGCGGAATACTATCCTAAAAGGACAGAATAACAACTTTGATAAAAGAATGGAAAAATCCGGAACACAAGTATCCATCAAACTTTATGATGATTTGGACTACTTTTCAAGGTGGAACATATTAATATTTTCTTACGACATTAGTAGATATAGAAACATCTTACTACAAACTTCCTTTAAATGACATAATTATAATTATCACTTAAGTAACCTTTAAAGTACAAGATAAATTTTTAATCATATTGTAGATATTCTTAACAGAACTTGAATAAAATATGCAGAATTTTTAATCGTAATCTACAAAAAGAATAACAAAAAGGTGATGCCTTAGATAAAGTGATATCTCCCTGTACTGTTTCGCGATGTATAAAAGAAATGTGATAAAATGTTCCGATGCACCACGGCAACTATTTGCATTATTATTTTGTACCTTCGCTTCTTAAATTCAATGAACAATGACGACAAGACATACCTGCAAGACGACCTATTTTAAGTAAACGAACGGATATTGTTAACCATTGTGTACTCGTTTCTAATTAAGCGAATTTCGCTGTTAAAGGAAATACTCTACCCAAACAGAGGCCGCAGTAAAAGTAAAGAAAAACGTTAAAACAACAAAAACTAGTCAAAATTGTTATTTATATATATATATCTATCAGTTCAGAACGTTAATTAATTTACGTAATGATTCTAATTTGTTACTTTGCAAATTAATGTGCAAAGAACTAGGAACAGAAATAAATATAGTAGTTCTGTATGTACATTTGTATTAACTTCGCATTTAATTATAATGTATATACTAATTACGTCGTAAATTTAGATGATTTTGTATATATGTTTTTGAAACTTGTAATAATAAAACTGAATTCACTTGTTACATTTTATATTCAGATAAAACCTCTGATCTCTGTCATTGGAAAAACACACTAAGTAATAAATAAAAAAAACTAGTAATTATACATCGTTCGTGTAACTTAGTCCTTCACGCACCATTTTTCTCTTGACTTATACTGAAGGCGTGAGTTCTCCGGTATTAATCTTGAGCAACGGTAGTTTGTCTGAAAGGAAACGGTCCGCAGCGGTCGGCCGGCGGGCAGCCAGCGAGTCTGTAATAATTACACACGGCGCTGTAACATCGCTGATTGGTTATGCCTGTGCACACTAGATACGGCTAACTACGGCTAGTTTAATGGATTTTAGTCACGGATGTTTAACAGTTATTATTTTTATCAATATTAATGTAACCTTAAAGTTGTGAAGTATAAAGAAATTTCGTATTGCCTTGTACTGTAGCACGAAGCTGAGGTATGCAACCTTTATGTTATGTCATGATTTACCAATCACATCCGGAACCATTTATTCATGGATCACAGGTATAATTATTTACCAATGTATATACTATAAAAGACGGTGCTTAACTAAGGCATATGATGTTATTTATCGAGCTATTATAATATTCAAAACAAAGGCACCATAACATCAGTAGTCCTTTGTCAAAATATATATAAGGTCTAACTTCCGAAAACATTTACATTTCTGATATTTTATTTTTACTTTTATTGGTATCATGCATTTTCTCTTGACGTAGACAACCCAAGGCCCTCGTTCGCATTTCTGATATTTGTGCGAACATGTTTCGTGTAGATCGTACTGTAAATATTACTTAAAAATTGGAAGTAATCCGAAATAACTAGGACGTCGATGTCACTTTAGTCCCCACAATCATTTATGATTTTTGCTTAAATAAACGCAATAAAAACTATCAAATCTTGTTTTATTAAGTTACTGAGTTATGGTTCAAATGACTGGAATTGAACTGTGTAGTAAAATTACTGGAATAACCAACGTTAACACACCATGTGTAAAAGACGATGATCGCAATTTCATGTTATGTAAAAATCTTAACTAGCAATACATGCAGATACAGGCTTAATATTTAGTAAACAATCAGCACGTTTTGTCGCCTTGTTGCATAATAAAAAAATGTATGTGATTCTGTCGCCTGTATTATGAAAGAATACATATAAATCTAGCCGGTACTAACATGAATAATTATACCCGCATAGTTTATCATTTCGCCATTAACACACAGACATTAAAGATTAATTGCTTCCAACTGCACTTAAATAAACATGCAATTGATTCATTGCAAATGTATTCAGTCATTTTAACGTTTCGGTGCACTAAGAGACACCAGCTAAGATTTCAAGAATATTTACAAGCACAATAGTAAATTATCGTGATACTATGGCAAGGATATGAATTATTTATTGACAGTTTAGTCGACTTGCATATTTGAATTTCTACAGATGGTTCACGTTACTAAGAATCGAAGGGGAGAAAACATAAATAGTAACGGACATGAAATGGTCGATGGTTTGAAGATTATGGACATTAAATACTTACAAACGATTGTATTATATGTAAGTTTCTCACGCTGGAGGCCGTAAATAGCTACTACTTATTTCTACCACTTAACATGCAAACTTTTTTGGTCTTTATGGGTATACTTCAACAAGTAAAATTATTTAGATATTGACAAAAAATATATTATTTACCACTATTTTATTCAAGCAAGATACGAGACAAATAGGACGTTGACCTGATGGTAAATGATACCTCCGCCCATAACAACGTGGTGCTAGTAAGGATGTTATACAATGCGACACATGGCGTTCGTTACCCTGGTCAGGCTCGTTGCCTCAGTAATTACACAAGCTACATACTTGCATATTACTGTTTGGCAGTATAAACCAGCGACTCAGTAGCATCTTTTTTTATGGGGAAATCCTGGATTGGAAGGGTATTTTCTGCTGTCGGGGCAACAGAAGAGTTATGCCGGACTCTTACCGGCTAAAACCCCACGGTTTCTTTTCGGAAAGACGCAAAAGCTATGGTAGCCTAAACGAGCTCTGACAACAGAGACCTACCACAAGTGATTTTATTTAATACGTATAGTAATATATTTTAGAAAATAAATGTCTTTATTTTGAGTTTAATTATTTTAATTCATTATTTTATTTTAAGAAAAAAAAAACAATAGTATGTTCACAAAGAATGAACAATAGCAAATACATCTCAAAGCAATTATTGTTTGAATTAACAAGCCATATCAAGGCGTAGCAGACGCAGTTAGTGATAATTATAATAACATTAGCTATAGTTTAAGTAGACTTTAATGCACTATAATGAACGTTTAAGAACAATCAGTATCATAGAGTGCAAAATATTTTCGGGGACGTTAAAGGATAGCATGTTAGTTGTGACCAGACTACCCTTGAACAAAAACCGCCTCACTCTCTAATTTGGTCTTACTCACATTATTGTTATAGTAGAATAAGCTAATCGTTACTTAAATTTATTATTACTTAGAATAAACAAAATATTAAAAGTAATATTACTAGCTAAAATTGCGTCGCCAACAGTGTCAATGCTAATTTTAACTTAACACCCTGTCTCCTTTGTTGTATTTTATTGGTTCGCACGCATTGTGCGGATAAGTGGCCCGGCTTGCAGTCGGTTTAGTGCCAGTTCGCGGAGTGATGGTAAATCGGTGGTTCCTCATTACATACAGGCGGTGAGTGCGGACTTTCACACGCATTACACAACACACTACAAACACTTTGTCCGCAACATGTTATGAATATTAAATATTCCCACTCAATATTCTTTACTACTTAAATGTTAACGGAACTTTTTTTACATACCTAACAATCATTACAGATATATGACGTGTTAACATACTTAAGATGCAGACAAGGATTATGTTCTACGTTATATATGTATCCCTCATGACTACATGTTTTTTTTTTTATTCAACTAAGCGACAAGATGAGCGGGACGTTCACCTGATAGTAAATGATACGTCTATCCGTAACAATGTAGCACTACTTAAGATATTATACACTGCACCAAATTGTTTTCGTTAAAACATAAGATGTTAAGTCTTATTACCCTAGTAATTATACTAGCTACAATGCCCGTTATATCGGAACAAAATGCGACGGTTCCAACCAGACGGTCTCCAGCAACAGAGACTTACCACCAGTATGTGTGAGATGTCAATTAAATAAAAGCAAATACATTGAATATGTCAATGTATTTGCGACTTTCAACATAAGAGTACTCCTCGACTTGATCTTTTTCACAATTTCTTTTATCTTTTTGTTGCGGTAAAAATAGTTCTTAAGAGTTTTTTCGAAAGAAACTTTCACATATACCCTTTTTTTGACACAATAAAAAGCTATATAGTCTGATGTGAAAAAGAAAGATAAATATACGAGTTAAATTATTAACAGTTTCTTTGCCGTCAAATAAACTTCGCAGGGAAGAGCAGGGCAGTTAGATTTTTGAAAATAATTAAAATAAAAAAAAATTACAGTCACTTCATAAAGTAGTAATTTAAGGAAGAAAAATTGATTTTCAATGTATAACCAAAACACAATACATTTTATAAAATGAGAAAGTATACTTACTCTTGTCGACGGCGTAAACTCTAGCACGTATATGATTCCATTTATTAGTAAGTTTTATGCAATGTAAATGCAAGTAAAATGATAGTAATTTTAACACGAAATAACGCAAGGAGTATTGTTACAAGTGAATGTTCACGATATACGACACGCTCTCCGGTCGTTGATCTCCAGTCAATAAAAATAAACAGCAATCATACTGAACAAGGCACAAACCAATACAAGACTGAGGACTTTTTTCATCCATAACCGATAGTTTATTAAAAAAATCCTTCCCATTCTTAATTAAAACCTAATAAATCTACCAACATGATATATGTTACTTATTATTACAAAACGGTAATAATTACGATGTTTTTCCTTTACCTTTAATACGCTTATACTATGGACATTATATTAAGTATCAATGAGAAAGGTGATGAAGACGATGAAGAGTGCCACGCCCAGGATACTCTGGCATCCGAAATATACTATAGTAATACTTTGGACTTACAATATAAGATCGGAAGACAATCTGAGGTTAATATTAACATTCAAAAAATTCTACCACGCTCCAAAATCACAATATGCAGCCTTAAACTTAATCTGGGACTTATTACTCGGATATTGTTAAAAAAAAAAGAAACCTCATTGACTGCCTTATTAACGTAGTTCATATAATGAAACATAAATAAAAAATATATCTATATTATCATCTCAAACAATGGACGTCCACAGCTGGACATAGATCTCTTGTCATATATTGATAGTCAAGAATAAGTAGTATAGTCTTGTGCTGTTTGAGTCCTGTGCCTATATCTATAAATATAATTATAATTTTTATACGCTTCTATGAAATAATTGATATTATTTGCAATATATTATTAGAAATATCTACAATGAAATTAAGTTATATATAACC
Organism: Ornithoptera priamus; assembly: GCA_029034505.1. Lineage (NCBI taxonomy): Eukaryota > Metazoa > Arthropoda > Insecta > Lepidoptera > Papilionidae > Ornithoptera > Ornithoptera priamus. Next base: position 6,392,734 of record JARDWD010000833.1, on the reverse strand, counting down.
CCAAAATAATTAATTATAATTTATTACATAAATAAAGAAATTATTCCATTTCAATAGTAATTATAATCGCCAAAATCACTTACGTTCATTATATATATATTTATCATGATCTTTAAATAAAACATTTAAATATTATTATCATGTATTATATATAATACCATTTATATGTTACAGTTACTGTTAACTTAGTTATATACACTTCAACCGGTAAGTACTTAAACACAAGTTGCTGTATAATCTGCCATCATGATTACCACTTCCCGTTTCCGTTCGAAGAGCTCACACCTTACAATATATGGTAAAGCTTAACCGTGTTGGGAAAGGTGACGGCAGCATGCGCTCGCGCAAACACTCACTAATGTAAACATCCGAAGATAAAACAAGTTACGACTGACCGGATGTTGGCGTCGTGATCAAAATAAGAAGGTTGACTCAATAGATCAACTCTTCCACGTCTCAAACAATAAACCAACAATATACAGCCGTAGTTTTAATTTAATAAATAACTATCTATATGGTTACAGGCTATAGGACATATAATTTTTTTTTATAAATTATTAAAACATGGTTAAGTGGAATGAGTAGTGTCTGCATCATATCCTTCCGGTGGTAGGTCTAAGCAGGTACCACCGCAGCGTCTATTTCTTCCGCCAAATAGTAGAGTACAAACACCACTGTGTTCCGATTTCAAGGGCGTTGTAACTTGTGAAATTACTGGGATAGGGAGAGTTAACAAGTTATGTCCAAGGCGACGAAGACTGTGAGTGAATTAAACAAATTCTAAGAAAAATTATGTAGTTAGTAAAAATGTGGATAAAAGATTAATACTATAATATCAAATATTAGTACCTGTACCCCACCCGCTTTGTTGACCGTGACACCCGCTCAACTCTCTTTAGGGAAGGGATTTTTTAAAATCCACTCTAAGCCGATTTCTACCAAAATTCGGAGTCTTTACCTCTAACAGTTTCGGATATCTCTTGGAAGTGAATGAAACTCTGGATATATATATATATATATATGTATAATTATATTGTAATCTCTGTTTCTTATAATTTGTCAGTATGATACTGTAACGTTTTGATATCATTTAAATATGTTCAGATTAGCCCGCGTCCTATAAAACACGTACATCGGTCTTGATCTTCCCCGTTTTATCAGCAATACAACCGCATCTCCCACGTTTTTATACTTCTGCACGTATATATAATGAATGCTGTCGCAACGGTAATGATCTGATGAATGATGACGAGTTCTTGCAGCTTAAAAACATCTCATGGCACTTATTAAAACTGAGATAATTTTAAGCAGTTAAAGGAGGTTAACCCAAAGGTTAATTAAATTGTTAATTACAGTTATAATTCTGTTTTTATCTTATTCTGTTAAACAACATCTTGTTTCATCTTACTTGTCTTTATGATATATTTAATAAAATATTTTCTTAATCTCTCTTTCATAATCATACAATAATACAATGCTCGGTACAGATCATCATGATAAACATATTTTGAAATGTAATTCAAGACATATTTAATAGTTCTATGATCATAGGAATTATATAAGTAATCTTACTAACAATGTAGAATATCATTCTCAACTCTGGAAGAACTCCTTCCTCCATTTTTACGATTTTATATGATTACCGTGCAGCGAAGAAATAATTAAAACAGGCTTTAAAGGTTATTGAAAGTTCCTTTAAGTGTTTATGTATGTATATATTATATATAGTACATACATAATTATATTAATACAATTAAAATTATTCATACGGTAGACATCTGCCAAAAGTTTTCAATATCCCGCGGGTTGGTTGATTTAAAATGTTAAATAACATTAAGCACTTATTATTATTATTACTATTGTATCTAAAGACCAATATTTTTTTTTTAATAAATTAATCGTTCTGTAAATTTACACTCGCTAAAATATACATGAATAGAAGAGCTGATTACAGATCTGACATCCGGGGTTATTTTCAAAACAGCGCAGAATAGTTACTTACAAACACCGACATTTATGGTTTTCGTACGACGAAGAGGGCCGTAACTCATAAACAAGCAATAGACCTCACATCAAAGGCCGGTCATGGACATAAACCGTTTGGACAATAAACTTTATTACGAAAATGTATTATTATTCACTACATAAATTATATTTATTACATCTCTCACTAAACTCTTTTAAAACACTCTTAATGAAAAGAGTTTTTTCTTAGAGAGTAATAAATGTATATATGTATATGGAACATCTCATAAGGGTATATAATGATCAGAAACGTTGATGTTTGGGAAGATAAAAAGATTTTACGATAATTTTTTTTATGATGAAAAAAAATATTTTAGTAATACTGTTTATATATCCTACAAAACGAATCCTTATGTACTATTCTTTGACGATGATGATCGCTTGGTAGTCATTTTGACTCTTACAGTTCATCTGATACTGGGCTCGTGGACACCTGCCCACGGCTTTTAGTAAAACGAATGATACAAAATTTTAAATCCGAACAACTTTTAAATCGCTCTCTGAAGAAAAAAAGTCTTGATAGCTGTCGAGTCAACTGTTCCGTGAGGCAAGATCGTGTGCCAGGATCGAGAAGAGATTTCCTTAAATAAAAATGAACAAGATAAAAGCGTTTTCAAACTGGTACTTTTAAAAACAAGATTTTATGGATTTTATTACAGTTATTTTAACTATTTATTACCGGATTTTACGAGTGCTTTGTAGTAAGCTTGATCGTGGCAGAATTAAGGTGATCGATATCCTGATCTTATAGTTATTCACGAGCTTTCAATTATTCTTTAATTTCAGTGCAAACCTAATACCTTTATTTCTATAACGAAAAATTTATGAAAATAAAAATTTTTGGATATTAAAAGAAAGTGTGGATGAATAAAAGTTAAATTAGGTAGTATTAGGTAGTAGTGGCAGTTATTTACAGCGTAACGTTACAAAATAAACCGGTCTGCAGCATTACACAACCGGAATCACTTCCAAGAACATTCTTTTCGTTGTTGAATCCACTTTAGTTATGCCGTCTGTAACTGCGGGTGACACAACACGAACAGATGGACTTTTTATTATTGTACCAACGAAAATTTATTCGTGTTGAGTTAAAAAAAAATACCTTGTTTTCTTACTTCGCTTCTACCGGTACTTCATTTCATTAATAAAAGTCAGTAACTTTATAATTGTAATAACGTTTTTTTCCTTTCTTATAGCTGAACTCAAATATACTTTTGGCATAAGAAAACCATTTTTCGATACATGTAGATTAATATTTTAACTGTAATCTTTTAAAAAAATGGATTTTTCTTCTCTAATTTGATGATTTCTTATTTTAGAATTGCAATTCTACTAGATTATTAAATGATCAAACTCCTACAAACTTAAATATTAAAAAATCAAAAACTGTTTATAAATTTTATTATTCTAGTAACACTGTAAATGGCTATCGTAACAAATAAATACAGAAATAGAAACTGGCAAAGAAAAAGACATTTCCCTTATTATGATATCAATTACGGCAGAGAAATCTCAATCTATTTGTAAGCGTCCATTAACTTTCTGCGGTTTTATTGACATCATAAATGTCTCTCTTTGTGGAATGGAGACCAGAAGAGGTTTTATAGATACTAATAAAATTACACGCTTTACATTTCAATGAAAATCGATGAAACAACTCTTTAATTATCCAGGTATGTACACAATTGTGTTTAGTATGGTATCATACTTTGATTTCTAAATCAGATACAATTCTGACAGTAACCGGTAATCCGGTTTTGCGCATTTTTTTGGAGTCTGTATTTTCACATGCCTCTTAAATGTACATCTAAACCTTCTTCCTCTTCTGTTACATTATATATATATATTAATCTGGATGGAAAGTGTCATGTGTCAAAGAGAATATGTTTGAATATTGTTTTATAGTGATATATGCGCACCAAAGTCGATAACAACCACGAAAACTTATTTTGTACTATTATTCCCATATCATCATTATCATCATCATTGTCAGCCGATAGACGTCCAGTGCTGGAAATAGGCCTCCCCTAAAAGTCACCTTGTTAGAGTTCTTTGAGTGGAATTGGACCTTAGCCATCCACGTTGGCCCATTGCGGGTCGGTGTATACACGAAATGCCTCTTTAATTAAATTATTGTGCGTATAGATTTTACTCTATTGATATTAAAAAAATTAATAAAACGTTGACAACAAACAATAAATACTATACTATACTATATATAAAAGATTTTCCTATTTTTTCATGCTCCAATAACTTAAAAGTTAATCCGTTAAATTTTCACAAGTTTAGTATTCTCTTTTAATTTTATAACTTAGCTACAATCGACATGTATTGATAGAAAAAAGTTCACAACGAGTGTGATCGCCTCCAACTTTATTGTCAAGTCATAAAATGAATTAAGTTGTACGAGCCAAGCTCAGTTTCTTTAATTTGAAAACCGAAACTGTTGTTAGATTCTTCTTGTCTATATCTATCAAAGATATCTAGATGTGAATAAATATATCAAACAGTGTCTGGTAACAAATTTCAACTAAGGGAAATAAATAATATAAAAAGGTATTGAGCAAATAAAATTAAATGTCTTGCACAATTTTGCATATATGTCATTTTATTATCCCAATGAACACCAGTCAGCCTAATCTATATCTTAAATATTCTATGCACGATTTTTTTTAAGTAGTCTGCAATACATAAACTGTTCTAGTTTCATGCAAATATAAAATTTTGGTCTTCAATGGTCGGACTTACAATTTAATAATAAACACTTGTCGTAACTTAACCAACACGTCCTCAAAATGTAGAAACATCAAGGTTGCCTCATTATCATGGGAAAAGGCAAAGTCAAGTTTTCTCAACAGGCACCGACTCGCCAGGGTATTTGTTGACAATACCGCCCCGAGCGTATCAAAGGAACGTACCCGTGTATTGTGTATAAACAACGAAACTACGTGTGAATTATTTGTGTGAAAATTACTATAGGACTTTAAAGTTTAGGCACACGACAAATAACTCGCCATAATACATAACTTGATTGTTTAATTAACTTTATCTAAATAAATTGTTGTATATACCTTAAACGATATTCTTAAGTACATAGAGAGTGTGCTCTCTGCTTTTCATTTCTATGTATCTCGAACGGTAGGAAAATAATTGTAGACATTCAAGAGGACAATAAAATAAATGTAAATCCTTTTGACAGTATTCTATCTCCTCCGTGTTCGCAGTAGCTTTCTTCAATCGCTGTGTTTGTTTATATTTTTATAAATCTCCAGCAAATTAAGCACATTAGTATGTAACGCTTTCGTGTATTTATCATTACGTGTACATTAATAATAATAAGTCAAAAACAGAAGTATAGAATTAGAATGAAAAGGTGATATACTATATCTATTCCAGCCCAAAATAAAAATTAACTTATTACATTATAAAATATATGAAGCATATTGGAATAGCAAAATTCTTTACTTCTCTGCCTTTTCAATTTAGATGTGAATTATATTAACTGTTATACTCAGTATACAACAGTCAAAGCCCTGATAAAGCATTTCTAAACAACAATAAGTAACGGACTCGTCCAATAATTTTTTTTTGATCCTTATTTGTAGTGCCGACCACATTTTGTACGTTCAAAATTCAGGACAATACAAACCCAAGAACGACTCAATAGAACTTAAAGCAAGGGTATGTTTAACAAAAGTTTTATAGTTGTTTGAGCGTTAAACAAGACGTTTATGCAAGTATCTTTAGACATCTGACAAACAGGATCGGACTGGACTTGCAAGGATTTTTGTTGTAAATCTAGTGCGATTTATTACAAAGGTGACACGATTGTGCATGTAATAAATATATTAAAATGTATTTGTGGCAAGTCTCTGCTGCGTCTCCTTGCTTGGTTGTATAAAAAAGCTAAATAGGAGTTATATTGATTTTTTATATTTAACTATACGAATATTTTACATTTAATCAAACTTAATATTTTGGATTTTATCGCATTAATTTGTTTTGACCGCTTTATGTGACAATTTTGTCGAAAGGACATCTGTCACATTAGTTGCCTCGTGACCATCGGTACTTCAAAGCACCTAAAACATCCTGGTAATATATACTTAAACTTATGGGGAAAAATCCGTAAAGTTTAGCATAAAGTGTGAAGGAGTATAACAAATTAGCCATATAATATTTTAGTGAATTAGTGAAAGAAAACTATAATTCAAGGAATATATTTTTATGTATGAAAGGGCAGTATTATAAAATCATTAGCCTAATTTTGTTGACTTTTATTTTATATTACGAAGCGACGAGACAAACGCGACGTTTACTGATGGTAAGTGATACACCCGCCCATAACAATATGGCACTAGTTAGGATGTTATACACTGCACCACATTGTGCCCGTCGCCCTGAAAAAATTGCCTTGAAACCTTGAAACACAACACAGTATTTAGGTACTTAGACTTAACATACTTGGTCTCTGGCAACAGAGACAACACAATATTTTTTGAGGTAAAAAGTCCTTATCACATAGTAATCAATTAAAGGATATAACTAAAACAAGTGTTAAACAAGGACGCACTGACTTTGCATAATTCCCGATTGAAATTTTATATTTTAAGTTTTTAAATTATGTTTAAAGTTAGCTACATTTGTTTGTTGAAAATTAAATGTGTCACATAGTTATTGTCCAGTTCGGTCCTGTTTGCCCACTGCGACTTAACGCGCCGCGTGGGAGATAAATCGCCGGAACAAATGCACAAACAACAAGACACGGCCGCCATTGTTCACTATTGTATATCAAACTGCATCCGCAGTGGACGTACTATGAATTACAAACAAAACCTTACAAGTTACAACCATCGAACCTTATATATCTATTCTAACTACATCAATATTAACTCCTATATTATAATTCAATGCTTCGAAGAAATTGAAAAATATCTTTGTTAAGATTTCTTCACAAAGATACTCCTATGTGCATACTAGCGAAAAGTCTGGGTTGTAATTTTTAATTAAATCCTTCAGACGATGTCCTGTCCGTTGATATTTATTTGAAGTAAATAAAAATATTTCTTCTAAAGAAACCGTGTCCCATGAAAAGATATTATCATCATCATCATCCGATAGATATCCACAGCTGAACATAGGCCTCCCCTAAAGATCTCCACGTCGACAGACAGCATGGCCAGTACCGCCGGGCACTAGCGGCCGTCGTTTGTAGGGGTTCATATGGAGGGTGTAAGGGGTCCACACAACAACTCACAGGACTCAAACTAACCTAACTTGCTCGTGGTGCATTCTCTGAATCAACAAACTAGGGTCTTTCTCCCACCAACCCGCATTGGGCCAGCGTGGTGGGAAATGGTCCAAATCCCCCCATACGGAAAAATAGGTGTTCTAATAAATATTTTATGCTCGATTAAACGGTTTCATTGTTTAGTGTCTTCAAACAATTTATACCTTCTCTTTTTCTAAATCCGGGTAGATTGTATTTTAATTAATTTATGCATTGACAAGATAAAACATGTTATGTATATCAAATACTTAACTTTGACTATGTGGGTTGTGAGAAAAGCCTCTACTTCTTTACTGAAGGCCAATAAGAAGTTCAATTTCATTCAACTTGCACTTTATAAAATTATTTTATAAATAGCTATATTCCCGGTTATTGTTTATTCTTCGCATACTTATCACAATGTTTTTATTGCAGAGATAGTTGAGAGAATGTTCTCGCAATAAGAGCAATGGACCCGCTAACGTGGCTGTCGTTGGGGCTGCAGCTCGCAGCTCTGTGTTGCATCGTGGGTGCACTGCTGCTTTACTTGCTGCGGAAAGTTCGTGTCGCCGAGGTGCTACCGACCGACAGCGCTAAAACTGTCCTAGTCACCTCCGTGGACACCGCGCTCGGTTTGCAGGTCACATACTTTAACATTTTAATAACTTCCAAAACCAAAGAGATTGTGTCTTATCTAAAAACAGCTAATGCCTGAATTAGTTATTAAGTGACAACGAGTTCTTAGGTGGTCAAGAGTAAGAAGCATAATGGCAACAAAAACAGCAGTTATGGCGGGAGATATACAATATAAAAATAGTAGTATACATATTTTCGATGAGATGCAAAGACATTATCGCCGCGGTTTTGTTTTATTTAATATAAGTTAACAGAAAGACGTGCAGAAAGTACACAATACGCCTAGATCAGTATGGTTCTAGTAAGGATATTTACAATAGACCATATCCATAAAATGGTGTCATCGTCCCATAATGTTACGGATTTCCAATCCTTCAAACCACATTAGTAGTTTTTGTAAACATTAATAGTTTTTACGCTAATTCGCAACACTATTGTGCACCTGTAAAATGTATTAGTCTTGGAAATTATTCCTTGATGTAGCTATTACCGCTACATTGTCTACATTTTGGTTTATACTTTCGAGTACCACCGGCAGGACCGTATGACGAGCAAAAAAACAACAAATATTTCCAAAAATCTGTTTATCGTACAAATAATTTCATACAGTTGTTGTCGTTAACGCAATTGTAGATAACATGAAATAATATATCACCCTTGGGTAATAGCTGTTAAAATGAAAACGCTAGGGGTGTGGGTTGAAAGTGGTTTAGTATAGCTGTCATTTAAAAAGCGCCTGACACTTTATAATATATTATGATCTGATGATGATATGTAATTTATTACATATTTACAAGCTAATATTATTACTAGTATCCACTACGTTATACACACAGAAATGCATGATCACAATAAAAATAAATAATTAAGAAGTTGGCTCCCACTGTTGGGACTCTTAGTCTTCTCTCACAATTCCTTGTGTCAGGTTTATAAACCACCCTGGCCAAGTGCATGTTATTTGTAGCAAATAGTCAGAACCAACAAGGTTGTTATTTCAGATAGCGACATATCTGAGCGATCGCGGTTGGCGCGTGATAGCCGGCTGCCGCTCCGGAGGACTCGGTGCTCGTCTCGCAGAGTCCTGGCTCCAAGCGCACGTCGCGGCTACCCCTGAAGATCAGCCTCCACCACGACTGGTCACACTCGAACTCGATGTGGCCCGGGAAGATTTATTAGAGGAAGCCGCCAGGGCGACTGCGCAACATTTACCAGCCGGAGAACACGGTAAAAAGACACGATCTAAAATAGGAATTGCCAGTTCATACTTAATTTACCAGATTTATTCCAAAATTGTATTTCTAAATAACATGAGAATATTATTTAACATGTACTAAAAATTTATTAAAAATATTATTAATATTTAAAATAATAGAAATAATATTAAAAATGAATTGCACTGCCCGGGAATCGAACCCGGGTCGCAAGAATGGGAATCTTGCATGATACCACTACACCAGCAGTGCTTGTATATTCTTAGGGAAGTACAGATATATGTTTCATTTTTAATGTTTGTTTTATATATTGTAAATATATACATAAAATTATTAATTTTTTTATCTTATAATGTTATTACAGCACTTATTTTGTTTTTATTACTGCTTACGCCATCTATCGATTCAAGTAATACAAATACGATCACGTATTTATTTAACAAACTTCACATTATATTGTTCAAGTAAAGATAAGTAATATCGATAGAGGGCGTCTTATTAAACTCAAAATGATATAAACTTCAAAACATACCTTTTTATGGCTATAATGATTCTCTTCAACAGTCATGTTTTAGGAGCACGTAATTTTTGCAAACAGGTGATTCTCCTGCTTAAGTAACAACATCCAGCTGTGCACATTATATCACAAAGATTGCACAAATAATTTGAATAGTCGCAAATGAACCCAAAAGGTCCGGTTGGAAATATGTTAACAATATAATTAAATTAAATAAAATTTAACTTTTTTTATCTTTTCGCACAAATTTATAATTTGTTATACAAAGTCACAGTGTAAATTGTCAGCCGATATATTTCCACTGCTGGACGTACGCCTCTCTTAAAGATCTCCACATCGTAGCATTTATTGAAGGGAATTAGGCCTTAGCCCACAACATTGGCCCAGTGCGGGTTGGTGGGTAGTCAGAGCCTCGTCTGTTATTCAGCAGGGTGTATCGCGTGCAGATGAGGTTGACTTGGGAGATGTTAGGCAAAACCCCTTACACAGCCAAATGTGTAAATAAACAGCCTTCTTATTGTTTCCAACATCGGGGTCTTTCCTCACAAGGAGAGTTATAGATTTTTTAGCATTCAAATAAATGCTAAACAGCAATGAATCTGTTGTTTTATTTACCGATGGACATTCTACATTTTTTTTTTTTTTTTTAATCATTCCCCCTGCGTATTTTGGGTCAGGGCCGTTTACTTTCCAATCATTTACCATCATTTTATGTATCTCATTCCTAACTCTCTTGTCTTCCATTCCGTTCATCATTTTACTCCTTTCTTCTACCATACTTCTCTTCTCTATCATGCTGCATCCCATTTCCTTCTCTCATTCCTCCTTGGAGTGAAGACGCCTTCTGAAGAGGGGGAGGGTGCCTGAAAAAATCATTCCTTTTGTAATTTTTGTCGCATTCTTCTTTTCATCTTCTCTTATTTATTCCCTTCTGTCTTCTTCTTCTTTCTTCTTATTTTTATTATTATCATAATTATAACTAATCTTATAATATAATTGTACTATTTATTTATTTATTAACTTTTAATTTACAATTTATTACCCTTCAATACCCTCCCCACCACTCTCCTACAATATTTTAAAAATATTTCGCGACTTTCGTCTTCACTCATCAGGGAGGCAATGACACCTGCGTCTATCCTCCTTGCAATCTCAATTTCACATTCATACCTCTCTTTCCCGAATAAGGGACAGGAGGTGGGACATTTGACATTGCGTTGAGGATGAAAAAGGTATTAATTGTAAAAATAGATGTGTTCTGTCGTAAGGTGTGTGGGCGGTGATCAACACGGCGGGCAGCAGCGGTCGGGGCGGCGCCGCGTGCTGGGAGGCGGCGCTGCGCGGGAACGTGCTGGGCGCGCTGCGTGTCGCGCGCTCCTTCGCACCGCTCCTCGCTGCCGCCGCCGCGGACCACCCGCACGCCGGGCGACTCTTTTACATCGGTACGTACAAACTATTTTTAATTTTATATGCGTATTGATAACTGACGGGACGGAGATGTATACTTTAGCGAGGACACACATTAAAATTTTCAAAATTGCATTTTGATTTAGTACTGAATCAAAAACTATATACATTGGTATTAGAACAATGGTCGCTGATGTTAATGTGACTACAGCTAGAAGATTGCTCAAGTGATAAAAAATTGCTAAATATACCGGACCAGCAGAAGAGTAAATAGTTGAAAGGATCACAAATGTACGCGGACGTATTCCCCTACCTCCGGTTGAAGAGACGAAAGAGGAACAAACATGTGGGACTTAATCGGTGCAAGCTCTATTCAGGAGCACGTTAATCTAGTTATTAAGATGCTGATTATTATAAAAATATATCACTATACCCTGTGTGTACACTATACCTAATTGTCTTAAAACGTTAAGTTAGTAAAGATTATGTAAATTCATAGGACCCAAACAATGCAATGGTAAGTGATCGAGTTCACTGGTGGCAGGTCTCTGTTAACGGAGACCATGTAGGTGGGTATCTCCGCAGCGCCTATTTTTGCTTCTAAAGAGTAATGTGAAAACATTACTGTTTTAAGATTTGATGGGCGTTGTAGCTGTAATTACTAGGGTAACGAGGCTCAATATCGTATGTCTCAGGCGACGAGCGTAATATGGTGCAGTATATATAATCCTAACTAACGTTAGTAATGGACGGGCATATCACTTACTATCAGGTGAATGTTCTGCTCGACTCGTCGTTTATTTATATAAAAAAAGGTAATTTTTGTCTGAAATGTAACACAGTCCGCAGATTCCCAAAGCTATAATTCAAGTTAAAAATCCTTTTTGATTTAATCTGCTTGAGATTTTTGTTACGTTTAACGATGTTTCTAAATTGTATTATATTGCAATGTTAGTTGCATTTCTACATTTATTAAAACTTAATCTTGAATGTTTCAGGATTAACATCGGACACAGCGTGCGAGAGTCTCTCTCGGGCGGCGACAGGGGACGCGAGTGAGGGCGGCGCGTCGTCGGCGGCGGCGGCAGCAGCGGCTCGCTGGGGCACGTGGGGCGCGGCGCGGGCACTGCGCGCGTCGCTGCGCACGCGCGGGCTGCACGTAGTGCTGCTGCACGCACCGGATCTCACCGCCTCGGACGTGTACGCACTTCCAGCGCAACTGACCGCGCCCAGTCAGCCATCAAGGTGACGACTAATTTTTGATCCTTTTTAGAAGTTATCTATGGATTCACTGTGGATTCAACATCATATGTAAATATTTTAAAAATTAAACAACAATTGTTGGTCACAAAATATTATAAAAGTAACGATCATTTATTACATTAGAAAAAAATATTTTAAAAAGTTATTGGCATTGCTTCGATAATTTCAAATTGTTTAAGCTTTATCCTGTTTAATGCTCTGTATCCATTTGTTTATTTAGTGAACATCTTTACTTTTAAATTGCAAAAATACAAAATATGCCAGAATCTCGGGAATAAAACTATGTGACAAAACTCGTAGATGGCTCTTGTCTTTGTTTCAAATTATAGAACCAATGTTTATTATTATAGAGAAAAGCTTTCCTTTGTAAAATTAAAATAAATTCCAGCTACGATTGTATCAACAATGAAATACCTAATTATCTTCAGTCTCGTTGATAGCTCTTTGATAACCATCTCTCATAACCAGCGGGTTACCTGGCAAGTCGCAGTTTGAGGATGGTTTCGACCGTGAGGTTCTAAGATATCGTTAACTAACTAATGTTAGAAAATGTTAAAATTAAAAAAATAGCATTAATTATGTAATTATTTTTATAATTTTAGTCGACCAGACACGCCAAGCTCTGACGTTAGCGGTACAACCGCTAGTTGCGCGGTGACGATGCCAGGAGAGGCGGCAGAGTACAGTGCTAAGGTTCTGCCCACCGCTGCGTTGAAACTGCTGGAAGATGCACTAACTACTCCTACTCCGAAGGATGCTTACTACTTAAAAGTGAAACATGACTCGTGGTTTACACGGATGCCCTCTTTGAGAGTTGGAAACTAAACGTTCGATGCGGGCGTAGCAACAGAATACATAAAAATTGACATTTGAAATTTAAAATTACTTCATTTTGAAATTTTAAAAATATTTGGTTCTTGTCCTAAAGTCAAAACATTTTTTTTTAAATGAATAAATAGGCAAGCGGTTGACTAAAAACTTATTTAAGGCATAGTAGGCTTTAACATAAGTTACAACAAGATGCTCTAGCGATGTAACCATTTTACAGAAACTGTTAACACCGCTTTCAAAATTTTTCATAAGAAATGAAATAATTTATAAATAAAATAATATCTAGTTACAAAAATGATATTGATGTGTCTATTATTTTAAGCTACGCCCGATATTTTTGTTATCCGCTTAATTAAAGATCTCTTTTTTTCTATTCACTGAGAAATTTTTCCTGTGCCTTCACAAACTTAACTTTTACACACAACGAATTATATATAAATATCTTGCAATGAGCCAAATGTACAGTCCATTATGGCTTCAAATAATATTAAATCGTGTATAATCTGTATTCATAATTAGACATATATTATCCAAAGATGTTTTATTTCGCTTATGCTTAATGTAAATTATTTCACTGTAACACTGATTTTGTTTACGGGCGGGATTTGTATACTCATATTTACAGTTACTTTTTATATCTGTGTTCAAATGTAAAGGCTTTTTTAATCTTTTTTTTTCGACCTGCTGATCCCTTGTTAGTCGAGGCACGGGGAACAGTGGAAGTATTGTGCCAAATAACAAAGGTACTAACAAGTAACTAATCTAGACATTCAAAAGAATATGTAAGTTCTTAATGTTGTTTTAACAAAAGTATTTGGTAGTACCTTTCTCTACGATTATGTTTCACGAATGGTGATGGACATATGTTATCGCTTAACAATTATAGCAATGCTATTATTTGTTTGTTTTATAAAAATCGCATGTAATACGAATTTTCTACAGACTATACGAACAATGGGTGATATTGGATGTTCTAAGGTACGGTATGTTGATTTTGATTTCGAATCCAGTTAATTCCTTAACTACAGATTACGTTTTACTTATCGCTGTTTGTTGAGTGGTTTACATTTAATATACCGTGTCACAATTATGTGTAAATATTGTTTATGTAATATATTAAAATATATCCTTTAAAATTAAATCTCGTTTTATTAAAAAAAATAACTATTTTTTTTAACGTTAAAGTTATACATCTCCATCTGGTGTGAAAGGTATATTATTTACTACGCTGATATTATGCATTTACTGTATACCTACACATTTTATTATATATAACCAACGCTAGTTAACATGCAATACTTATATATAACCATTTTGATGATAAAGTTATCGATTTTCCCACATATACCATGACGTATATAAAATTTCAATAAAAGATTAACAAATATGATTTCGATTCAATTTGCATTCACCATCAACAAATCTTTGAATTGAGTTTTAAAATTACTTAGTGTAGACCTATACCTATACATAATGGATTTTCACGCGAAATTATTGTATGTTCTGGAGTCGGCAAAATATTAAAGATATGAGATACCTGTCCAGATACTAAAATAACCAAAATCGTTGTATTTTCTTAAGAACTTTGTGAAATGATCTACTTTCTTTATGATTTTATGGTAATAATAGAAAAGAGTAATAGATGAGAATTACTCCGTAGGAAACTACGTAGACCATAAAGAACAAATAAAAAAATATTATTAATAGGTATAGAACATATTAACACTCCGGTTCGTTTATTTTGAAATTATCAAACGTCAACCAAACGCTATAGTCTTCTACGCATACTATAAGGCCACCCTTCCCAGAATTGTCCTCTTTGTCCAAGCTGCTAGTACAGGTCCAGTATTGCGGCGGCCATGTCTTCAACTCCTGCCATGGCGCGGCCGTGCTCACCGCGAACTTAGCGCGGTCTGTCTTGTTTCCAACGTAATGCACGGATTCCTTCAGTTTCAACGAGATTTTTTTTATGTTTCTCACGCTGAAATATTTGTCATTCCACAATAAATTAAAACTTCAAGAAATTATTGGGGTAAAGACAAATTTAATGATTTAAGCTAATAGTTCTTTTAGCGTTTGTGGTGATAAGAATTTTCATTATTTTCACTTTTTGGGCACTTCTCCTCTTCCCTCCTATGAAACTTCAACTCAAAATCTACCACATTTGGATGCAAAAACATTTTCACTCAGCTCATCCATCTCTTACTTGGTCTTTCTCTTATCTACCACCCATCCACAAGCATATTTAAAAATTTTTAAGTAACATGATTAACCCTCATCACATACTCGTACCGTGCCAGTCTAATATATTACTTCTCGTCTTTTCTGCAACAGTTTCAAATTAATATAAAAGATAAAGAGCAAGATGTGTACTTATGGACTTACCTATAATTTCCACCGCAGACCGTGGATAGAAATTCACTGCTTGTCGGATTGTAAACGTCTAGGACGAGGTGTTTGGAAGCCGCAAAGTCCTCGTATAAAGAGTCAACACTGCGAGGAGGCCGCGCTAACATTTCCACAAGTAATGAATCACCACTTGTGAAGAATTTTATTTTTTTCATTTTTTTTCTGCAAGTTTTTTTAAAATAAAAGTACTAAATAATTACATAGTAATGTAAAACTATTTTTATCTATCAACTTAATGGGCAATGGCTTAAGCTCTTGCCTTTTAACATGAAAGTCTCTAATTCGATTGCAGCGTTATATGTCAGATAATTACCAATTTTATATTGTAAATATACCAGCATTGACTTACTTAGACAAGCATTTGACTAAGCTATTTACGGCTTCATTATTACTTATGTATATAAAAAAATTAACTACAATTCTTTGATTGCTATGATCAATAATTAATACTAATTGCGAAATTTTCGCTTACTTCACTTACTACAAAAAATAAAGCATATCATTCGTAATATTCTAAATACATACTCCGTTATTGTCGTTCGTTCTAGAAAATTCCACTTCGGCAACAGGCCGTTCATTCTATTTGGTGTTTTTAAATATGTAAACTTCGGTGCCACCGTATGTAAAGCGGATGCAATTTCATTGACTGCTATCAAATCGATTGACAAGCACATGAACAAATGGCCATTTTGCCTCTCATTATCTGGGAAAGTCGGACGATCTTCTGTGTACAGACAGAGTGGATAATTAAAAATATACTAGACACTTTATAACGATCATAATGTACTTTGTAAATATTTTGGTAGGATCCTTCTTTCTTTTAAATTAATTGTGCAAAAACTTTAACATTGGTGACACTCATACTGATCATGGAATCACACTGCCTTACTAAATGTAACTTTACTGGTGATAAGTCTATATTGCCGACAGCCATGTAGTCGCGGGCTAGTAAGAATATGACTAACGTAAGCCCAGCTTGACGACCGTATAGAGAAGTACCACCGCAGCGCCTATTTCTGATATGAAACAATAAAATAAGCAAACGCTACAGTGTTCCGGTTTTAACGCTTAGAAGAAGAAAAAAGAAGAGGAGGAATAGGAGAAGGACAGGGGTGGGGGAGGAGGAGAAGAATAATCTGGGAGATGCTAATAGAGAGGAAAAATCAAGTGAGCTGCGAAGTTGATTCTTGCCTATTATTATAGCCTGCGATTGGTTCGGATTAAATTCCAACCTATGGTTTCTCTGTGAAAATTCTAGGATAAGGTTTACCATTCTGATTAGTGCTACATAGTTATAACGAGCGTATTACAATTACCATCAAGTGAACATCATACTCGTCTCGTAGTTTCTCCTTAAAAAACAATCTTTTTATATATACTCGTGTATTGTCATTAGAAAAAGTAGATTCTTACCCTTAAGATTAATTAAACCCGGTACCGTATGCCCGATCCAAACTCCGCCTACTTCGTCCGCCATCAGGATGCCGTAGGCATCTGTCGTTTTGCGATTCTCGTACGCTGCTACAGCAAAATAATCCACATAGGTAGGCTAAAATATGTTTTATAAGTAATTTCCCCGTGTTGAATATATTAGAACATACCCACAGCCACTCTATCATAAAGCGTGGGAGACTATTATTAAGGAAAAAAGGGTGCCATAGAAAAAGGAGCATTTTTCCCTGTCACTGTTATCAGTATATCACGCTCGTCCACCCGCACAATAAGTATGGCGAGTACTTCTAAACTATTTATGCAAGTATAGTAGTATAGTGATGAATATCTCAGGCAATTCTTTATTCACATTGCGCTGTCAATTAACTTAATGTGACAAGATATTAAATGACAATGAGTGCTTAGCTGTTGCAAATGGATTCTATCTTTTGGAAAGTCATCAATATTCATAAGTCATTACAATGTGCACCTCAAGGGATATAGGTTGGTGTTCTTGTGCAATTACCATAATTGCCATCACATTGTAAGACATGACTAATCATCAGGTGAACGTCCTCCTCTCATCACTTAGTTGTATAATAAAGTATAGTTTTCAAAGTTTAAGTGTAGATTGTTAACTACACATAAGTGAGATACACAATTGTAACAATTTTTTTTTAAGTAACACCATGGTCGTGTACCTGTCACCGTCTATCTGCTGATTAGGACGATGATTTTGTTTGTGCATTGCAGTTTATATTGGCTAGAATTTCATTGTCTTATGTAATAACATTCTCAACTTATTTTGATGAAAATCACTTTCCTTACCCGGTAAATGGGCGACAGGGTGTGTTGTAGCATGGAGTTTGAAGTTATATATTTGTCGGAGGGTTGCCATCGACCCGAGTTTTCGGATGTTATATATGTAAAATTTCGACCCAATTCTAAATAGGGCGCTACGTCAGATGGAGACTTGTATATATACCACCTGTATAGACAACCAACGATGCATAAATAAAAATATTGATCCATTATAAACATGAATAGGGTTTGAGGGTGAAATACAGAAGTCAATAATATGTAAGACATTTAAATAAAAAAAAAAAAGATTCACAACATTTAGAGACGAGTCGTATGTTCATCTGATAATTAATTCTACGTTTGTCTGTAACAATAGGGTGTTGGGTAGAATGTATACTCTGCACCACTTTAGATTCGTTGCTTTGAGACATCAGATGTTAATTCTCTTTATCCCAATAATTTCATTAGCTACGGTACCCTTCAAATCGAATCACATTAATGTTAGTATACTATTGCTTGGTGGTAGAAGTAGACGTGGCAGCGGTGCCCACCAGTCTCCGACTGAATCTTTCCTTTAATAAAAAAAACATTTGATAGGATTTGCACATCACATGAGATCGGATTCTGATGATTATAGTAATACAATCAGTAACTGCTTATTTATTGCCATCAAGCGAGCCGAATCTCTGTTTCATAAGAAATTTATACAAGAAAAATAATTACAAAGAAATTTAAATAATTCTTTGCAATCTTAATATTCTTAACATTTCAACTAATAACTAATAAAGTATGTATCGCATTGGACTTCTAAGATTTTTCCTTAATAAATTCTTGCGTTTACAGGCATAAATTAAAATGAGTTACCATTCAACAGGTTTATTTTCATTATCTCTGCAGTGGAGATTTAAATAATTCCAGCCCCGAACCCGATCAGAATAACAATAGATGGAGGTAAATAATGCATGCGCGAGTAAATACGTAAACAATGGCGAAAAATATAAACCGAGAGTTAACATTGTTTCAAGCAACTGGTCACCGATTACGCAAACTTTTACGAGGCTACATATAAATATCATGAATTTAACAATACACAGTTATGTACATAAAATAACTGGTTAATAGTTATATTCACTGTTTCAGGTTCAAATGTTTCACTTTCTTAAAAAATGTTGCAATATATCTATTCAGTTACCTTGTAATTAAGTAAATGAATACTTTCATTAACGGATATATTGGTGGAGGTACCGTCAAGGTAGGTACCAGCGCAGTGCCTATTTCTGCCGCCAAACAGTACTGAGCAATAGTTACTGTGTTCCAGTTAGAAGGGAGTTATAGTTAGTGAAATTATTGGGGTAACAAGGCCAACATTTTATGTCTCCAGGCGACGAGCGCAATGTGGCGCTATGAATACCATCTTAAGTAATGTCACGTTTGTAGGCAGACATCGCTTACCATCAGGTGAATATCGCGCTCGTCGCATCGCTTCGTTGAATAAAAAAAAAAGACGGATAGTAAAATATTACAGTTTGAACACAGTCATCACAATTAGATTTCAATAACAAACTGATCGCTTTAATGTTCCTACTATTGGGATCCCGAGTATTCTCTCACAAGAGTCAAGGCCAACTATCTACTAATAGTAAAAACCCGGCAGTCAACAGAATTGACTGCTGTTCTAGTTACAGTGAAATCTTCTAATTATTATCAATTTTAATTGTTATGGAAATTGAATTTCGCAATTATATTTGCATGCGTGGTATCTGTGTATATGGACTATTTGAATTCTGTGATTACTTCATTCCATTGGCTGGCACTGACACTAGAAATCTATAACCTATCGGCGATAAACTGACACACAAGCTGCATATGAATAAGATGCTGACCAATCGCAGGTTGGAGGATGTTACGTGTCTACGAAAGCTGTTGTTACTAAAAACATTTTAGTTTTCTCACAATATTTTTCTTCAATTTCAATCACTGGCAAGGCTTTGTTAACGGCGGACATCTATGCAGTAGGCACATCTTCTGCCACCAAACTGCCATATAAAGGGCGTATGAAGCAAGGGCAAAGAGATTTAATATCATGTCTCAAGACGAGTACATTGTGACGCAATGTATACCCATCCTAAATGGCGTCATAATTGTTACTCGCGGGCCCATTACTTATTAGTATTACTCGAGAATTTAATGCTAGTCGAGGAAAAAATCGTAACTCATCGAGCTGGAGTAGCAGCGAACTAACCTAACTCGTATAACGTATTTCACTTTTAAATAAATACTGAAAAAATGCACAAGTTTTAAATGAAAAATACTTGGGATGAGAATCAAACTCTATTACGTACGAGTGACAAATAGAAGTTCAGTGTTTAAAAAATACATCAACCATTCAAAACATTCCTTATATTAAACATAGCAAAAAAATAATAATAGGCAAAAAAATGATTTCTTTCCGAATTACAAACAGACGGCAGCGCCTGAAAGTGGATGCTGTAACGCGATTACAAAAAATGCAACGTGAGCGGAGCGAAATACCAGATTCACAAACAAACAGTATATACGATCACTGAAAAAACTTAACCGCAACTGACGCCATTGTACTAAACCTAGAATATTACAGTTTTTCTCCATTTAACCCGAACAGATCGGCACCGAGGATATTTACACTGAGACTTAGTAGGAAGCAACGACACGATTAGTCCTTAACGTTATATGCACATCGCTTAAATACTAATTGCATGTCTGAACGGACTCGATGAGGTGCGCGAAGTTGCCCCATAGTATAGGACCGGAAGTGCACACCGTGCCGCCGCCCCGCGACTCTTGTGGCAGCTGAAATTATTCATTAAGTTACAACTTGCTTGGTATCAATCTATTGGGTAATGGAGTCGAAACATTTTTTATTCGACATTTAGACGAGCAGAAGATTCTTTCCAAAATAAGCAATAACCTTTCAATTAAATTGTGCCGCTGATTAAGATACTGTACACTACACTACATCGTGTTCATTGCTTTGAGGTATAAAATGTTAAACAAACTAGACCATATCATTACTTATACACTACTGTTTGATAATAGCAATAAAAGCAGCGTTAATGGTAACCTAAACGGTCTTCAGCAAGAGAGATCAACCACAATTTGTTGCCATATATAGTATTTACTACTTGATTTATTAAGACTAAGAGCCTACACTTTATTCTAGCAGAACTTTGACTTTGTTCAGACTAGTATGGTCAGACCGACCATGCAGTTTAGCATCATAATCGCACTTATACTGCTAGACAAAGGCCTCCACAATTAATTCCATATGGGTAAGACCCTCGCTGCCCGCATCGATTGGTTTCTTCCGACCTTCCCCACATCATCGGTTTTTGTCAAACTCGCAAAATGAACATACCGTTTACCTGATAGTCAGTGATACGTCAGCTCTTAACAATGAATAGTAGTTTACATCAAACAATAGCTCTACATAACAATTTAATTAAAATTTGATAAAAATAAATATTTTGTGTTTGAATGTGTGAACCAATTCTTCGATCAGTTAAAAAACTACTGCATTCTAACCGCTCTGTTGATGTCACCGACGCACACCCAGTAGTCAGCTACTTTGGTGTCTTGACTGTTGTGCATCTTGTGCGCGACTGCCACCGCCCACTTGGAGTGATCGTTGTGGGAAGTGAAGGACATCTTTGCAATAGGAAACTTCAGACGCTCGATGTTTCGCACTCTGTCGTGTAAATGTACTTTATAAAATGAAATAAGTAAAAAGATCGAGACTAGAAAACGGAGTAATTTTTGCAATGGACTAATAATTGACTATAATTTCATATTATGGTAATTGGCAATGAGGCGATGGACAGTGAAGCTTACGCAGAATACTTTGGTTCTACTATGTTGACAGCAAGAACAGAGCAATGCTGATATGGTGGAGAGGTACCTAGCCAGTCGGGTTAGAAAAAGCCGAACATTTAACTACACTTAAAAACATACGCCTGTGGAATCGAACCAGGAATCTTGATCGTTACAAGGCAAGGGCCACTGAGGTAGGAGAAAAATATCGTTGTGAAACTTTATTTACACTGAGTTGCCATTTCTTATATTTGTCGTTTTGAAATCTTTTCATCCTATAAAGGTACGACATTTTACTTATTGCTTCGACAAATTTTCCTATCCCTTCTAAAATTAGCTTACTGAAAATTTCTTGTGCACTCCGAATCCAGTGTGCCAGGTCCATTCGTCCACGATTCGACCAGGAGGTCCGATTGCAACACCTCCGCAACTAATCCACTGTACAGGTCATCATTGAACATCGCACTCTTTGCGAACGACAAGAACTTTCGTCCTACTAGCGTTTCAAAACTTTCTATGTGGTACCTGAAATATATATTTATAGTTATGATAAATGCCGTGATAGCTCAGTTGGTGAGGCAGGCGTAATGCCTATACGTCTCCAAAAAATACTATCTAGAAAAAGCACTAACAAAAAGCTAGAGCTTACAATCCGGAAAACATCGCCAAAAAGCAATATGTTCTAAGTACAATAGCTTTTGTGGTAAAATATTGACCTTGAGCTATGACCTAGACAGTAATTCAAATTCTAGAACAGGGAACAATAGGACAGCTGTTTATTAATATATTAATTCGTTGAACCGTTAACAAGCCGATTATCTCCCAATTCATTTTTATGAAAATGAGGCCATGGATGATGAAGCAACTTCGCTTAGTATATTCTGACTCACCGAAGTTGACAACTGGAATACTTGTTGCTAATGATGATACTGCCGCAATAAGGCGGCAAATTTATAAGTAAAATATGAATGTGGCAGCTACTAATTAACAAAGCAGGCAGCTTCGAAAAATTAAACCTCGAACCTAATTCCCAAACAAATGGCCCCGACATTGAACTAGAAAGTCAGTTAGGTCTTCATAAATTGTATCAAAACAAACATTGATTAGTAACCAATACAGTTTATATTTTATGATTTCGCATAACCATCACATTCCAATACATTATGATTCAGCAATTGTTACATTCTCATGTTTTCATGTAGCCGGAAACATAAACACCGCACTATTAAAACAATGTGACTCACCAGGGCGATGCGTCGATGGTTTTGTTATGCACCACATCGACTAAATTCGGCAGCTCACTGTCGAAGTCCTGTGGCATGTGATAGTATACTATCATGGGCTCGTTATATTTAAGTTGTGTCGCAATCTGGTTAAGTGTCGAGGTCTGAACGGAGACGCATAGGAAAGACTGTCCATACTTCGTCCCCGTGGTGGGATAATTATACGACGACACATTCAGCCCGTGTACTGGAAACAAGACGCTTCTAGTATTTATATACTAGGTACTTATGGAAACTACTTATTGCATTCCTGTTAACTTCGCCTAAAGTGACTTTTACACAGATAAGCTCACTTGTACAACAAACAACAAAACAAAAGCAACAAAATTGTCGATAAAAAAATAATGTGCTGCAGTGGTAGCTATTTAAAGTGTCCACTTACAGACGTATCACCAAAAAACACTGACGTTAACTTTTTGAAATAAACATATTGTAGGGTATATATAAAATTAAAAATATACTTACTGTCGGGTAGTGGAGGAAACCTCGGGACAGAATGTACTAACCAAAGTGCAGTGAACTTGTCGCCTAATATGACCCCTTTTGTATGACCACTCTCCACTCTCGACTTCATGAATTTTGAATGCATTTTACACATTTCAGCCAAGTCGTAATCATCGTAGTATTTATCGCCAAGTTTAAATTTCTTGAATTTTTTCACACCCGCTTGATTCATTTGACCTTTAATTTTTTAAAGGTTAAGAAAAAAATTAAAAAGTACTTATTCTTAATTTTTACAAAAGAGTAAAAATATTAAAAGTTTTTATTGAAACTTTTTTTTAAACATTGATTTCCTAGACAAGCTTTCCCTGTTAATTTTAATGTGATAAAGCATCAATACGTGCACAACATTCAATAAGTGTTGCTCTGGGTAAGATGATACACTGCATCAAGCCGTCGCCGCTCTTCGTCTTGAGACATAAAATATTATCTTGTTACCCCAATATTTTCGCTAGCTACAGCACCATAGATACCGTATATATACCGATACCGTAACACAGTACTGTTTGCAAACTACTGCTTGGTGTCAGAAAATGATTCTGCGGTCGTACTTAGCTATACCCACGATTTAATTAAACAAAGATGTTGTTTTACCATAAAAAATGTATAATGATACCATAAAAATGTAAAATAATACCATAAAAATTTTACCATAGTTGCATATTATGTATTCATAAAGTTTTTAGCATATATATTCATAGCTTTTTTTATTCCACGAAGTGAAGAGACGAACGAAAAGTTCCTTGGTGCCATTTACGTTACCTGATGGTAAATGATATACCTGCCCATAACAACGTGGCGCTAGTTAAGATGACATACACAGCGCCTCATTGTGCTTGTTGAGTTGAGACAAGATGTTGTCTCATTACTCCAGTAATATCACTAGCTGCCCTTCAAACCCAAACACAATGATATTGCACACTACTGATTGGCTGCAGAAATTTGAACTGTGTTGACACGTACCTAGACAGTATCCGACCTAACAGAGACCTACCACCAGTAATCATCATCATAGCTTGCTGAGAACTCTGAATCTAACTTTTGGTACATAATCTCCATAGTATTTTTATGTGTGATCATGTGATTTAATTTGAAAAAAAGAATGAATAATGTATAAAAACCTCTTTTGCTCTTGGAGTACATTTCTGCAACAGACTGAAGGATGTCAGGTTGATGCTCAGTAGCAGGAGGCTGATCATTGTATACCAATGAAATTATATTTCTATCCTGCAAATGTTACTATTATAATTAAGAGGTAATGGATAATAAAATTTATATCAAAATTTAAAAAATCTTATGTTTACGAACCGAATTACATTGAAATTTACTCATTAAACAAAAAAGGAGTTAAATAATATTAATAAAGAAATTTTCATCTTACTTGGTACAATGGCATTAAGGTTTTTCCAACCATAGATCGTGAATCACTAATAGCTAGATCTGACATGATCCATCCTCCTCGAAGCTTAGATGGAGTAAGATACATATATGCAACACCTCTTCTGACTAAAGGATTCAAGTGATTCTTCTCCCGAGGCAGTTTGTACACATAAAACCTGAAGTTAATAAATTGATAATTCTTAATTTTAAAATATAGAAAATTTACATATAAACTTTTTATAAATAATTTAAGATATATAATGATGCAATATAGTTATATACACATTTTAAATATATAAATAAATAACTGGTAAAGCTACTTGAATTATTTTATAAAAAGTATATTTTACAATAACAGTTACTTGTCGGCCCATGTGATATTATTACATTTTATTAACAATAATGGTAAAACAAATTATTATTTTTATACTTTGGAAAAATCCGCACTTAAAATCCAAACCTTTGTTATAAAAAATATGATGAAGTGAATCATTCAATGTTATTAGATAAATAGATCAATAAAAATAACTTACCAATCAACTGGTTCTCCCCTTTCATTTCTACACTGAGGTGTCAAACTAAGGCACTCAGTTAAAATTAATGAAATAACTACCAGTAACGTAAAGTTGTGCATCGCGAGACGTGTTTACTTCATGGAAGAATCCCGCGAAGTAATAGGAGACTCAGGAAGTTCGCATTAGAGTTGTTTATGATGTCATGCAATATGATCATAGAATGTATCTACAAAGACTGCAAACAATAATTTGTTTATAAAACATTGTCAAATTGTTTCCTTTTGTATATACAAATTGTAGTGACGAATTGCTTCGAAAGTCATTAATGAATTGCCGCATATTTGTATATAAATTTCTGCTATTGTTTACAAATCCAAATGACATAAGTCAAAACGAAGAGTTCAGATATCAATATCTAGTTTAGAATCATACAAACACGTTAAAAAAAACCTCAAATAAAAATGCATTAAATAAAACATAAAAATTATGAAATAGAAAAATATTAATATTGATCTTTTTATTGTTGGTTCTTACTTTATATATGGATTATTTTTTCTTCAATAAACATATAACAGCATTTATAATAAATATATCAAAGATAATAATGACTACCCATATGTTTTTAAGATCAACTAGTAAAAAACTTCATTTGAATTAAGCTCGCTTGTATTACATAGTTTTTAAATATTTTTTTTAATGTTCAAGTACCAAGTAAAATAATAAAACGTACCGCCCATAATCTGTAATAACCATAAACGATTTACTATTATATTTGCATATATCACAATATTCTCAATTACATACGATTCTTAAACATTGTTAATATGTTATTGTTCACAATAATCAAATAAAAAGAGATATGTATTGTATTACATTTAATTTACGTAAAAGGTATTATTCTTTGAAAGTTAAATATTTTAGTAATTTATATACAATTGAACCATTCATTCTAGTATCTGAAATTTTTGTTTACATTTTTTAAATTATCATGTTGCTAATGAATAGAACTACATAATTTAAATAATTTCATTGTAATATACATCTATGATATAAATCTGCGACCAATAATCTACATATATGAGATTTGTTCCCGAAGACTAAGTAGGTCACTGCAATAACGATTTTTTCTGCCAAACAGTAATGTGCAAA
Source organism: Ornithoptera priamus (assembly GCA_029034505.1). Classification (NCBI taxonomy): domain Eukaryota; kingdom Metazoa; phylum Arthropoda; class Insecta; order Lepidoptera; family Papilionidae; genus Ornithoptera; species Ornithoptera priamus. The sequence goes on along the minus strand of JARDWD010000833.1, from coordinate 6,366,260 downwards.
CCGGAATATTTATTCCGGTTTGACGAGCATCGTAGCTGGTAAAATTACTGGGGTAAAGAAACTTGTCAACACCAACAAAATGTCACAGTGATCATCTAAAAGTAATGCAGGTTATTGCATTCTAGTTAACGCCGTATTATGGGACGATGGGTCATTTAGCGACAGGTGACCGACCGGCTTGCTCCTCCAGTCATTTCATCAAAAAAAACATTAGGAATATACGCTAGCTTTTCACGTTGTGAAACTTTTGGGAAAATCTCTCATATTAACATTCAACAGACTTGTTACAGCAGAAAAAAAAATTGTGTAAAAAAAACATTTTACTTGAAAAACATGATTTATTTAAATGCTTATAAAAACAACAGATGCAATAACAAAAATCGTTTAATGGAAGACAGAGATGGTAAAGTTTTGGCATCAAAAATAAATGCTATAAAATATTTTCGCTTATGATAACATTTTTACCTAAATTACTGTTGGGTAGGCATGGATACTGCAGCCTTAGAGTGTGAAACATCACTCTGTCTCCAAAAAGACACTACTGTCTTTAGCTCCATAAAGAAGTCAAGTCCCTGTTTACCACAAAAATGATTAGTGCCAAGGAAACTGCCCCGTGTCCCAGTGAAAGAGAACATAGACAGTGGCACTGGGATTGGTACATTAACACCAACTTGTCCAACATCAATCTCAGATGAGAATTTTCTCGCTGTTGCTCCATTGGTAGTAAATATTGCAGTTCCATTACCATATGGATTTGAGTTTATCATTTGTATAGCATCATCCAAAGTGTCAACAAAGAGACAGATTAATACTGGTCCAAATATCTCCTCCTTGTAGCACTCCATGTTTGGTTTTACATCAGCCAGTATTGTTGGTCCAACAAAGTTACCCTTTTCGAAACCAGATACTTTTACACCACGTCCATCAAGTACTAACTTAGCACCTTCTTTGACTCCTGCAAATATTTTCAAAAGACATCAAGTACACTGACTATACAGAACTGCCACTGTCGCAAAGTCGCTACATGTTTGTCTTCTATCATGTTACCCTTGATTTAGTTGTGGTGTCACATGGGTGTTTGTTTACTGGCAAGATATTCTCTAAAAGCCTGATTAGCTATATTTTTTCATTAATGAACAATGATACAATTTACACTTGTATACTTAAATGGAAACAGATTAAAATATTATTATCATACAAAAGGGAAGTTTTGTAATAACTTTTTAATTGATGCATAATATGTACAAAGTTTTAGGGCGGCCACTTAAATTTTTTTTATAGATTATTTTTTTTTTAGAATTTCCAGTTTTTTATTGCCACGTCTTATTTCTTTAGTCTAATTTTAAGATGTGAAGGTATAATCATCATCATCAGCCGACAGATGTTCACTACTGGACATAGGCCTCCTCAAGAAATCTCCACATCGGTAGATCCTGCGCAGGCCATATCCACCTACTTCTTCCGATTGTTCATCAACACACAAACATCAATCACAACCTTCATCAGATTGATGGACCACCTAGTGGACCTGTGAGGGTCAAAAAAGGATTTACCCGATTCAACAAGTCTGAAAATTCGTTCCTTCGCCTTGACAGAGATGACAGGGCCGACGTCTGTACCGGGCACATGTCCAGCGTTCACTTTTAAAGCTTGAGCTCGATTTATCAGGTCAGGTATCCATTCTTTAGCTTCACCTAAAATTAAAAGATATTATAGGCATTTTCCATAAAATTAAATTAGAATTTTTTTGGAGGTGTAGGGGTCCCACACAACAACTCACGGGACCTAAGCCAACTTCACCTGCTCGCGGTGCACCCTGCTAATCAACAAATGAGGCTCTGGCTCCGCCAACTCGCATTGGGCCAGCGTGATGGGAAATGGCCCAAATCCGCCCATATGACTCCCCTACATATGACACCCCATTTTGCCCAGAGGTAACAGAGGCCTTGCTAACTCTATGTGGAGATCTTTGGGGGAGGTCTATATCCAGCTGTGGACGTCTATCGGCTGATGTTGATAATATTTGTACAGTTGGTTAGTGGATTTAAAACAGGGGTTCTTATTTTATTTTTGTTTGTGAACCTATTTAGTCTACCATCTTTTTCAAGTAATGTATCGTGTGGCACCGGAAGGCGTTAGAAAGAGGCGCTGCGGTGATAACTTCATACACGCTCTACCAACACAAACCTCCCACTAGTATTTTTTTGTGATTTGTGAAAGATAGAAGACTAACCAACAAAAACAGCAGTGCTTAGAGCCATACAACGTTGTCCGGCCGCACCAAATGCCGCCCCCGCCAGTTGGTTAAGCGTGTGCTCTTTATTTGCGTCTGGCATTATGACGCCGTGATTTTTAGCGCCCATATTGCTTTGAATTCTTTTGCCTGCAAAAATATTAGAATAGTTATAGTCATTTATATACTTTTATAATATTTTATACTATTATTCTTTTCATGTGCTTCATTACTGAAAATATTTGTTTCGAAATGTCATTATTAATATATTACCCAGCAGCTCTCTCACTGCTCTATTTTGTTCATTGTATTTGAAATTAAAATTAATTGGAGATATTTGGTGATCCCTAAAACACAGGCTGACCTGCTTCAGGGAACCATTAGAAGTTTATATTGAAATACTATTTCTCTAACATCTATTGAACCAAAAAAAAAGGTTTTTAAGTGAGCAATTGCAGATGTGTTAATACAAATACTGTTTTTAACTGTTACCGGCTGCGGAACCTCTTGAATATATATGTTTGCCAGCTGCATCTCCACCAACGAATGAAATGGCTTTAATATCAGGATGGTCACAGAAGAAATTTACTGGATCATGTGTCCCGTGAACTACCTAAAACATTTTTTTTAATGTAAATAATGTAGTTTTACATATATTTTTTAATCTATATATTTTACTAGTATTATATACATATATATATTTATATATATATATTTATATATATATTTATATATATATATTTATATATATATATATATATATATATATATACACCGATCAACAGACCGAGAAGATTTGACAGATTTCAAGGATATGTGACTATCACTAACCTGCTCTTGGCCTACAATCGATAAACGACTTTTACTCTCATTATGTGAGTAGGCTCATGAATGCCAATGGTGGCAACATTAAGATGACTGTTTTATAAGTTAATTGTAAATAATTCTTCAAATACTGATTAAGTTTATAAAACCATAGTCCATCACAGTAAAAATCCATAAAGTTTTATAACCACAACAAAATGTCAATATGACTAACATTAACAAGACCAGGTGGAGCTCCAGCTTCTTGTAACAGTTCCATAAGTAACAAAGTTGCTCCAGGGTCCTGTTCAGAAGGTTTGATAAGGCAAGTGTTGCCAGTTACTATTGCTTGTGGAAACATCCACAGAGGTATCATCACTGGGAAGTTGAAAGCGGCAACACCTAAAAATTTACTTACATGAAATATATTTCAGATAACAGCTTCATTAATAAATAAAAATGTGGAAGAGAATTATGTTATCAATAATAGGTTTATTATATATATTAATTAACATACTTGTATTATTTTATACTGACCGGCAACAACACCCAAAGGTACTTTGTAACTATGAGTGTCCATATCCTTAGCAATGTTTTGAATGCAATCACCAAGTTGTAATGACGTGATGCTGCAGCAGTGCTCAACCGATTCTGCAAAAGAAGAGCAAAAATTGCTTACTAGAAATATTTAAACAATAAAATTAATATAAAAATATTATTTAATTTTGGTCAGTTCTATACTACACAAAGATGTAAGAAATTTATTCCGGTTTAACAGGCGCTGTAGTTACTAACAGTAACGGGACTTGAAGTAACACATCCCATCTGTAACAGCACTGGACTATTTCTATGTATCATCATCATCATCAGCCGATAGATGTCCACTGCTGGACACATTACTGTGTATTACCAAAACGAAAACTGCTTTTATTTGGCGACACCTTTTAAAAATTTATGTTCCAAAATATTATACTTTTCAAAACCAGACAAGAGTATTAAATTAAATACTATTTATTAATAAATTTTAAGTCGGGGTCCACTAGTGATACTTTCGATTAGACTAACATCTATGTCTAGATTCCTAATTATTCAGAAAGGAATCAAACACTAATTTCTTCTGCTTACTAAAATTATTAAATAAACATTACAATGTTTTTAAATGGACAAATATATTGTTTACATATTTCAATTTTAATAACATATCTTACTGGTAATCATTGTTTTGGCAAATGGAGGGAATGATAATATTTACCTCACTAAAGGCAACAAATGTTTTATTATTTGTGTAACCAATGGAGACCCCTTGACCTCACCCAACACAGAACAACTACAAAGGTCCAAAAAGTGTCATTCATTTAGTGGATAAAATCTCATCATAAACCTGATTTCTCTCAAATGACTTCTTCCAAAGATCCCACTCTCCCCAATACCAGAAAATTGCTTACATATACATAAAAATATGTTGTCATTATCATTATATTTACAATTTGCTGCCATAATTAAAAAATTGTGGAAGACTCCTATTAGCTATTACAGAAGCAATGTCTACATAAGTTAATGATAAGAGCCATGCTCAAGTCTTAAAGTTAGCAAATCACAAAAAACAGATGCTTACGAATTCCACGTAGCACATCGCCTTCAGCATCAGCGGTAGTCTTGCCCTGCTCCTCTGTGATCTTTGTTGCCAATTTGCTTTGATTTTCGCGAAGAAGACGCGCAAACCTAAATATATAATAGTAGGCATTAGTGATGATTGTTAATGTCTGCCTATTCTATCTTAGAACATAAATGTGAATTACAGATTCCACAAACTCCACCAGAAATAATGAAAAGTGCCATCCTCATTCAAGTTACGCAGTTATTGAGTTGTGAGTAGGGACAATAATTCTAAAACAAATTAAAATAACCATAGGTAAGGCAGATCACTCAAAAGGTGATATCTGCCAATCAGCTAGTAGTGGATGGTTACTGACAGTGATCATAAGTTGGACAGTTACCTAACTAAATACCTACTTATTATGTATGTCAAAATGCCCAACTAATTATGTTGTTAGAAAACAAAATTATTAAATTCAGTAGTATAAATATATCTTTGACCTCCATTTGTACATATAACTTGGCTGCCTAACAGAATTTATTATATAGAAACAATGTTATTTCATTGAACATAACTCACTTGAACATAAGCTGTTGACGGGTCATAATAGTACTTTGGCTCCATGATCTATAAGCTTTTTTAGCCGCTTCCAAAGCTATATTAAGTTCTTGATGAGTTGTTTCTGGTACTCTAGAATCAAAGTGATTATGAGTAATAAATTATTCTTTAGGTCAATCCATAATGAAAATAGAACCTGCAATATCAGATTTGGATGCTGTACTGTAAAAAATTAACTAAATATATTGTTACTAACATTTTACTTTGATTCTTGACTGGAACAGTTTCATACATATATATACACACTACAACTAATTACATATGTCGCAATGTAATTGTATGCAAGATAAGACTTAAAAGTTTTTAAAAAACAGCAACATGAAAAAACTTTCTACTTTATTTTATATAATGAGTATTTTTCAATTTTCTAAATGTTGCTAAAATTAACATTGAAAGCTTTTCTGGAAAATATGGACAAATATCCTATGACATTTTATAGTAATTTACAACTCTTGTAACAATACAATTGATATGTAGTGATTGTGTTAAGATAGTATAATAATAAAATATTACTACGAAATATATTTTTGAATAATAGATAAAGAGCTACTCTGAAGCAGAAATGTAGTAATCATATATGAATTCACACAAATTTTTACTACACATTGACTGCTAACATGATCACTTCAAAACCACATGTGGGCAAACTATTCATAGTAAATTTATTATTTATTCAAAATAAAATAACAGATAAATAGTTTTATTGTTAATTAACATACCTATTGTGATTATTCAATGGTACCTGTAAATGTTAGTGTGAAATTAAAAGATAGATAGGTAGGTTTTAAAAAGCTACCATTAACAAAGAAAGACCCAGATTATATTTCTTAGTATAGAAATTAGTAAGTGTAGTTACCTGCCAATAACTTCATTTGTTGCTGGATTTGTCAACTCAATCCATTTGCTTGTCTTTGATTCTATAAACTGTCCATCAATGTATAACTTAGTAGTTGGTGCGGAGCTACTGTAGGCTCTACGAAGGATATGCTGAGACTGACAAAATAGATTGTACTTAATTTTTGTTCATAACTTAATTACAATTCATCTTATATATTTTATTCAACAACGCGACGAGGCGAATATCATATAAATTAATCTTCACCATTAATTTGAAGATAAATTTATATATCACTAAATCATTGCTTTTTAGTTAGCAATACATAGTTTAAACATAAATAGTATCAGTTCAACAATTACGACGCAAGTTTTAATTAAGAATAATCATGCCGTCTAATGAATAATAATCAAGAAAAATATAATAAAATTTTAAGTGACAAATAAAAAACTACAAATTAAATCTGCTGTATGGATAAACTAAAATGAAGTAGTTATTCTAATAAATATGAAAGGATTGATTTTAAATTCTATTTGGAGCGATAAACTCAATTTCAGTTTATGCGTAACCCGTTCGGATAAAAAATAAATCTATTGCTATCATTGCCTATTAATACTCCATCACATCAATTTATTTAAGATTGTTCAGTTGCAACTACACTTACTTCGTGTTTAAATATTTTTAACATCGTAGAAGCCATAGCGAGTTATAATAAAATACGGGCACTGAACTTTGGAAAGTTATTAGATAGATGTGGAGCTAACCACGCCAACTGAAGTAATTAAAATACAAATGTAAAGTTCTGACCTTCAAATGATAAAATTATGTAGATCCGGCAGTTGTTGTCAAGTTGACTGTTTTTAATAACTTTCGTATAGATAACGCTCCGTTTCATCAGTTCCTTGATATATTTGTATTAAAAAGTTAGTATTTATGTGAAATAGAAAAACATTTATGAACTAATGCTTATTGATTTGATGTAATTACATTTTTGTTTTTAAATAATTTTTGGTTGAGATATGACAATTAAAACGTTAAAAGTGATTCTCATGACAATAATATAATTTTTCGGTTAACTTTATAATCATATCAACAACAGATTGATAAGTAAAAATTATGTTGAATAGTTCTGTAATTATAGCTAATATTTCCTTCATTAAATATGAACCAGAAATTATTACTGCAAATGATCTTTTAGATAACATGACATTTAATCCACAGTAATTATTGCTCATATTTTCCTTCAGGCGTGGCTTAAAAAATAAATTAACTATTTTAATATTTTTTTATGAAGACCAAAAATTACTTCAGTATTGTCTATAACATATTTTTAATTGTTTAGTTATTTCACTAAATAATGAGATTAATTCGCAATCAAGACGGAATAAATAAATCAAATAATTTTTGAACGGTATTAAGAAAGTAAATAAATACTTTTAATAATGTATATTTTTTTGTAATATTTACAATGATTGCCGTTTTCACTGATAGATGGCTCTAACAATAATTATTATATATGAATGCAACAAAGTTATAAATTTATGAAATCACTGCTTTGTATGGTTGCCTGGCTTCTCAGCGAATTTCATTTATTTTTTCATTCTATGTAGAGATGTGACAGTGAAGATTCTCGTGATGGCAAGTGATACCTTTAAACAACGCGTCACTGTTTAGGATGATAAACACTAAATCAAATTGTATTTATTGCTTTCAAACATAAGACCGATATTTCCAATCGATCGAGTTTGCACACTAATGCTACGCGACAGAACCTAGAGTGTTCAGTGACGGAGTCGTACCATTATTTTTTATAAAAAGGCCGATTGAGATTTTTATTTTTATAAGAAGGATATAATTGTTTACTAATTTACAAATAAACGCGTCCTTTATAATTTGCGCCTTATTTTAATACGACCCACATCCGGTGGGGTTGTTAGGAACGGCTTACAAAGACTCTGTTCATATTTCGAACACTGCGCGCAGTGTGTTGATAAGCTAACACTTGATCAAACAAGCACTTCAACGATATACTATAATAACGAGACGCTGTTGACGCTGTTTCCCTTCATGATATGATTCGATGTGCTCTTTACGGCTTATATAAAGTGGAGGAACTTGGTGGACTCCATCGATAATTTTTTAACTTAATTTTATTTTATTAATGATTTGACTATAAACAGAATGTTTTGAAATATGTAACACAAAATATAAACCTATTTAGGCATTTTGTACAATAAATTAGGAACTTCTGGCGTTCAACAAACTTGACCATGAATCGAATTTTAAAATGGATTATTTGTACAAAACATAGTTCATTATCATAAAAATATCTTGACTAATACCTTAAAAAGTCCGATTTGTAAATATACGTATGTAAAGGCAGTTGATTTTATAAATAAACTTACAATTGAAAAATGTTCTTTTGTATTTTCTTGGGAATGTCTTACCGTTTCTAAATTATAATATTATAATAATGAAAGAGAAATTTGAAAACTTTAACATTATTATAATGTACAGTTTATGTTTTTTTTGGTTTATTTTATAAGAAGATTATACTAGACGTCTATTGAGTGGTGATGACGATGATGTTGTATTAGACGACAAAAATAAAACTTACTATGCGTACGTACGGCAGGGTGTAAAAGTTCCTGGACAACAACTCACGGGATCCAAGCCAACCTCACCTGCTCGTGGTGCACCCTGCTTATCAACAAGCGAAGCTTTGGCTCTCACCAATCTGCATTTGGCCAGCGAGGTGGGAACTGACCCAAATCCCTTCATATGAGCCTGATCGATGTGGGAATATTTCGGTAAGCCTTATGTACAGCATCTATGGACGTCTATCGGCCTATGATGATATAGAAGTTCATACAATTGTCTGACTTGATCCAAGGTTGCAAGACGCAGATTTTTTATTTCATTGCGCTAGTCAATTTTAATTATTCAATCCATGTTTAATCTACTTTATTTTTTTTAAGTGTAGCGACGAAAGAAACAGGATGTCTATCTGAAAGTACATATCTGAATATGGATCCTTGACTTGAGTCCCCTGTTTAAATAAGGCGCCGCTTAGGCACGTTGGTATTTCTACACATCACTCTCTTCGTCTCAGAGTAACTACGTCACCTGCAGCGCCAGTCACACTAGGCAATATTTAAACATTTCTTTTTAACAGCATAAATAAACAATACCTAGCTACACTTTTTACAGTAACAGATCTACCACCTGTAACAGATTGATTCTGGTACACACTAGAACTACTACAACATTAGACCTACCTAGACCTTTTATCGTACATATCAAACGTCAATTGTTTCAAATAACCATATCGTGATAATATATATATTTGAGACGTTTTTGACTCTCTTTACACAAAATCGATTTATTTGAACAGATACAGCACTGGAAAAACGAATCACGTATTACACATAACACATACAAGGTTAATGACACTACAAATGCTTTAGTCATTTGACGTCCGTAACTGTTTACAATTTTCATTAAATGTTTAATTTTCAAATTTACCTTGTAAACGATGTATTGCAAATTGTATGCAATACAAGGTCTTATTATTTTTATTTAATGTTCTCTTAGACCATTCTTTTTATGACGAACGCGTCTACGATTCAAATGATCGATTGTATCTTTCTGTAAAAATTACGTTCTTTGTCATAAATTTAAATTATCTATTCAGAACTTCTATAAAATTATCATAAAAATTAATTAAACGTCCTTCTGTCTAATTCCATCAGTCTCATGTATGATATAAACATAAGTTAAAATATGCATAGTGTACAGTTTTTATTAATACGTAACGTTCTAGGATTGTGGAATAATACTGTTGATTGTTAGATTACTTATTGTTCAAAACAATATAATACTGCTAACATGTTATAACAAGAATAAATTGTGCGCAAAAGTTGAGTGTAGCGAATAATGACGCAGAATTGCAGCCAGCACCGATAAGTAAACAGTACACGTTATTTCTGTCACGTTCCTCAACCGGCATGGTCGCGCTGAATAATTAAATCCTCACCTTATACTGAAATGCGTGAAAACAAGATCGCTGCTTGTGCATACGCATAGGTTGCCTGATAAGAGGAGGCCGATGACCGAACTATCGGTCACATGAAGCGATCCGCTGTAGCAAATGACTTACGCATTTACAAAAGATATGAATACTCCACTCCATGTGATCGAGCAAGCAAAGTCGAAACTTCAAAGGCCGTTTTGGGTTATAACAGCAACATAACCGACAAATTACATTGCACCTTGTCAGCACTATAGACAAAGTAAACTGTATAAAGCGTTTACTTAAATTCATCGTCATTGAGAGCCATCTATGAGTTGAAGTTGAACGGTCAGTTGAAGATAAGAGTTACAATCATTTCGCATTTTTTTAGTTTGAAGTAATTAAAGCATGTCTACTCTCTTATGTTATATAACCTCTTCCTTTGCTGCATTTCTGTTAGAAATCACTTTTCGGAACTGGTAAAGAGGTTCCTTTTAAAGTGGCAGAAAATCGCCTTCGATGGTAGTAGTGCTCTTTGGAGTACTTTTAAATTTTACACGAATTTTTAATGTAAGCCACTTATTCATTTTCATTCTGTACACATTATCACATCGGATGAATAAGTAACTTATGTTTAAACTCCCCGATACTTAAGTATTAATTAATAAAAGGCGCAGACGATACCCTAATCGTAAAACTTATAAATATGACTGCTATTAATTCAGCGGTTTGATTAACATTGCGAGGGTACGTTACTTATTTTAGATATTATATCGTTTTAATATTGATGGTTATAGTTGCACGAGCATCCACATCTTGTTTACTTTGTACAGTACAGTGTACACTGAATAAAATTTTGAATTAACCACACAACACTTTTTCTACAGCAATTAATATATTACAATCATATCATAGAAAAAAAATATTTAATATGTACTTTATATATTATAAAATAATTCATACAATAGATTAATAGGATATATTGATGTGATTGTTTGAAAAAAATATTGGATTTATATACAGAATAGTACTTCCCATTGATCACATCTACAATCTGCGTAACAGTAAAATAAACAATGTGTATTTACTGATTTTATATATTACATCTTTATTAGAATTCGCCACGAGATAGTATATTACCCACTTTAATTACAGAACAATTGTGATAAAATAAATTGAGTGGAAGGCAATTAAGTAAAACCGTAACCATATTTTTATGTAGTTTAGGAATATTTTCACTTTTACACTTATTAATTCACAAACGAGAACTTATGGCTATCAGAGAAAATATTGGTTTACAACTTGAGCAAAGTAAGAGCCATTTATGAGTTATCACCGGTAGAGAGAATTTGTAGATATAAGATAAATGCATGCCGTAAGCTGCTTCCTGTATTAATTGAACTTTAAATTTTTAGTTTACAGTTGCGTTATTACCTAAAATACGATGTAAGAGATAATCGGTCATTGTTTCCGATACGTTAGCGTTACAGGATATGCTTATCTACTTAATAATCGCGAATGAAGAAGGTTGAGAAGATAGCCTCGATTGCGTAAAATTTATAAATAAAAGTGTTTATCAAATGCTCTTCTATTTAAAAGCGAGTTTTCTTTGTAGGCTTTTATTTTGGGGTAAAAACTACGTTTACGGGTATTAAGTACTTCGTATAATATTTTCACATTTTAACATTTTTAATTTTTTTTTAAATATATTCGTCAAAGTATTGTAAAGTAAAAAAATACCATATAAGCCTCGTGAGTTCATTAATACATTATTCAGACCTTAATGTGAAAAGTTATAAAATTTGAACAACGTTTGAACATATTTAGAAAATATATTTATGACTTAAGTTTTGACGAGCGTAATGTGATTTAGTATCTATTTTAAATTCTAGGAAGTAGATAAACTCAGAGAGGCCGTTGCCAGAACAGATAGTGCATATTCAGGCATAATTACCGGTAATGAAATCGGCTTATCCAACAAAAGTATCTCGCAATTAGCGTGCGCCCGCTATCAACACACAATCTCTACGCAGCAACATGACGTACTCTATTTCAGGAACGGGTCGACGACCATTGTATCGCTCATTTAGCTATAAACAAAGTTTATCGAACGCACTCACAACAATACAATAGAATGGCGACAATAAAACCGCCTACAATAACCGCGAGGCAATTTTCCAAGCGATATTAGAGTAGTTATTCACTACACGGAGCTTTAATGGCGGCGTGGTATGCGATTGAACTAAAAGAACTGTTTGTAAACATTACTACGTAATCCAACTCTCTATAAGCGTCTAGACAACATTTTTCAAATGAGTATTCGCCTATATATACTAATACTAATAATTCCCATAAAAAGTTTTCACCCGCCCGCTTTCACTGCAAAAACGCATTAGATAGAAGAAAAACAGTACAAAAAGTATAGAACGAAATTTTCAACGAAATTTAAATTAAGACTAAACATTGGAATTAATAAGAGGAGTGATGCAGCGAGATTTATATTTGTACAAACCTGAACGGACGCCAAATGTCTACTTCTATCTCTTATACCATTCCAATAAATGTCTTAAAATATCATTTGTATTAAAATTATGTTAAATAACATTTATTTAACTTTATTATTATTTTCGTATATAATTAATATAACTGCATTGGTTTTATGTAAAACAGGAACTATCAACTACTAGACGAATAAGGAAGATACGAAGTAACAAGATTTTATTTCAAGTTTTGCTGAACCATATTTACGCCAGAGACCACGCCTTTGTGTTAACATATACGCAATAATTCATCAGCCTTTCCACGTTCCGAATGCCACTCTTAAATATGACAACGGATATTGTGTGTCAAATGTATCAACTAACATTAGTGTCGTCTTTCTAATAGTGTAACGCAGAGTTCACTGGTATTTGGCCATCTCTATAGCGTAAATGATTTTTAAATGCTAGAAATTCTATTTAGTCTCATATTGTAGAAACTCAATTAATATTTTTGACATTCTCATTTTCATTCCTTTCATATTTCAAGTTCTTTGTTTAAAGGTCCTTACAAATATATCTATGAATTATACACAACCAGTAAAAAATGAGAATGACTCCACGAGGCAGTTAAAGTAAATATGGCAGCACTTGTGTAAACAAATTATGCCCTCGTTACGACGGACTGAACTACCGTATTCGAGGAAAATGTAAACAAAAGTAATTAAATATCGTTAATATTACCTTATTACTAATTTATTTTAAAATTATATTAACTAAAATAATTGTAATAGGTATTTTGATATATCTATGTTTTACGTAACGACAAGTAAAACGGCAAGAAGGCTGTAGTTTATTTCCACAGCATCACATTGAGCTCGCCGCATTCTTTCTGCTGATTTACAAGCTGCATAGCCTTTTAATGAGGAACACACAAAAAGTTTGCATATTTCTACTTAGTAGTAGAAAGAAGCAGCTCCGCATGGGTCTGCGGACATTTATCAAACTGTACAAATTTAAATTTAAGGAGAAAGATATTGTCGAACTGTGATTCCTACGAAATAATAATACAGCTTCGATAAATCATACCAAATGCTCAATTGTTTCTAAACGTAACATGAATGCTGACCAAATTCTAAGTATATTGTGTTATATTTTCATTACTGTAAACGTGGTGCAGTGTATAATGTCTATAAAGAATAATGGCGTCTGGTGCGTCAGTATAAAGTGCTTTCTTCAAATATATAGCTGATGAAGTTACACAGGTGATGCGGCACTCGCTTGTTTGATTACTGCATACCGGCCGGCTCCTAATGTCGCGACATGTTTATCTACTATAAACAAGTTCACAGGAGTTATGACATCCTCACGAAGCTGTGTACGACGTGAAATGAGTACAAATTGTAGAAAGTTAATAGTATTTAATGTAATTCTATAAAATAATCTTAATATTTTTTGTTTCATTTAACTGCAAAACGAAAACTTTTAAGGTTTTCCGTTTAAAATTTTAACTTGTGGCGAGGGTTTTATTCCCCATAACATGTGAAGGAGTTTGAAGAAGGTTTTTTCTTTATGATTGTATGTTTCAGTTGTCAACATATGAGAAGTAGAGTATTCTGAACGAATGTTCTTTACCATCTTCGGTATTGTTGTCGTTTAGTATTATGAGTAATTTAGGAGAAGCGTTGTTAGTTTATTGTAAAACTACAATGTATGATTTGAATAAATTTAGGGTTAAAAATCTTTTTACTAGTACTAGGTGACGTATTAAGAAAAAACTTGATTGCAATTTCGAATTTGCTTTAGATTAGTGTATTGTTATTCAAACAATCGTTCACTTTTCAATGTAATAATATGATTCTGTAAAATGGACACCATTTGATAGAGCCTCGTAAGGATTTAAATCTTCATCCGTTAGAATGCGAATACGACAATTTAAACATTGAAATATCACGACATGTAATGTACAAGATAGTCCGCGTACACGATGACGTACGATTGTTTTATTATGTAGGAAGTAAATGGGTAAATAATTCAAGCCCATGCAATAAATTCATGATAAAGCCAAGTACGGGTCTAATGTGTTACTACAGGCCTGTAAATTCACTATCGCATGTGGCAATAATAATCAATGAGCGCGCACATGTTAAAGATTCAAGGTTATCGCATTAAATTTTGCAGTTAAATAGGCACAAAACTTATCTGAATCATTAAAGTTAAAATGATAAATTTGACATACGAAAATTGATGAGACAGACATGGATGTATATATATATAAATATATATTAAATCTTTCTGGTATTTGTGATTATGGAATGAGGAGTGCATTAGTACTAGTATGAATAGTTTAATGTGTATCTTGCAAAAATAATCACAGCGGGAGATGATACTAACAAGACAGAAATATTCACTTATTCCTTTCAGCTTTCGAGACTCTATTGAGCGGGATATTTTGATAATATAGATATTACGACATGGTAGTAATTAGGCAATATAAAGCAGACGATGAATACCTTTAAAATAAGCTACGAAATGTTCTTGCAGACTTATAATTCGAGTAGTAAACCGGTTATGTATCCGGCAGACACTTAACAAATTATGTAAAAATATAAAGTTCATATATCGAAGCAAGCCATAGTTCATTGTCTATGGTTTCGTATCCTTCTTTTTCCGTCTATGTTTTTATACAATGATCAGCGCAATTGTCAGGTTATGTTATATGTATGAACATCGATTTTTTTTTGTTCGCCAATCACGTGGAAACTAGTGAACGCATGGAGATGAGAACATGACCATTCGACGCGGAATGATTTGTAGATAGTTACAGGTTATTAATTTTTCAAGTTATTTAATTTTTGAACTTCATAGATCACATTCATCATTTTATTTTTAAATATCTTTTATAAACATTTTCATACCTGTTATATTATTTAAGTGGTTGCTATAGTAACGGTTGCTATGGAAAGTCATTTGCGGTTGCGGTTGCTTTCAATGAATACTTCAGACAAATTTTAAGTCTAATTCTATATTACGGGTAGCAAAGCGGGCGGTGAACAGCTAGTATATATATACATCGGGAATCATTACGTATCCATCTGCCGAAATAGACATATGTATTTAAAGTTTATTGCGCAATAAACATTGATATAAAAAAAAAACAATAGAAATAGCAAAATTAAAAAGGGGGACAAAATGCCGCACAGCATTCTCTTCCAGTCAACCTTTCGGTTTATAAAGAGAAAAACTTATACAATCGAGTGGGAACTGAAAAACATATATTAGACTGTCTATGTACGTCTACGATAATCAATAATATTTAACCGCAATAAGTTTAATTATCTAGTTATAAGGCTATACTAGAACTTAATTAGTGAACAAAGAAAAACTTAATATGCATATAATTAAAAAAAATTGCAAATATATCTCGTATCGCCTTTGAATAACATGGCTGCAAAATAACAACAGACAGCTAGCTCATGTGTTTCACGTGATGCAAAAAGGACTTCCAAGGTTAAAATTCATTTTCAACTAGTGTTATGTTAAATGAAGTGTCTGGTTTTTTTTAAGTTCTTACAATATAAAAACATAATTTGATTACTTCTGTTGTGCAAAGGTTAAGCAATGGCTTTGTAGCACTGAGATTTTTGGTTTGTTTCTGGGGCTACGTCCTTGGAGATTGGTTGGTGGTAGAAGGTTTTCGAGCTCGCATTTCTACCACCTTTAACAGCATGGCTGTGCTCTGCTAACATATGAGAGCCGTATTCAATGCGAGTTAACTTCATCATTCACAGCTTCATTGTCGTATAACACCATTTGAAATTAAAGTCAAGCGTTAGTCCATTGTAAATAAAAAAAAATAGATTTTAAAGTCATACGGGTTAGTTGTAGAGTATTGTTGATCATGTGGGTGTTCCTACAAGTACTTTTAAAACCACCACCACGATGTTTTATAATGTGATGAAGCGAACAGCGAGTCGCGCCACAATAACCAGCATTATTATGTGACACCGGGACAATTTACTGATTGCGTTCATTATTGCGTGTGCTCTTAATATCTGAGCAATTGTCGGTTGGCACAGAAATAAAGCCAAGACTAACGAACAAGTCATTTATTTTATGTGTGGAGTTAAAAACTAGTATTGCTACCGAGCTGTTGTAAAAATATTTAAAGAGGAATCGCAATGTAATAAGTATAAGAAGAAATATATTAAATACCAATACTACGGTCCCTAAGTGACTCGTATAGTAATGGTCTGTGTGAAATGTTAGTAACTATAAGTAAATTAATTAATATTTAAATTAATATAAGGCTAAAATCAGTTACTTGACTAAACAATAAATCTAAACCTTCGATTACACAAAATAATATATTTATTTATAATTGCGAACGTTGCTTCGTTTTCAGTGTATCGCGGCGGTATCAGATAACATCCAATGTGGGTTACTGCCGATAACTGAATGGCCTCGCTAATAATACTAGACCTGCTATGTTTTAGCTCCAAATAAATTATAAATAATAATACTGTTATTTAAACATCAATATTGTGCCATCTTTTCGTGATGTACAGACTACAGAATAGCTAGAGAAACAAAAGGATATTTCTATCCATATGATATGATATTTAAAAACAGAACATGGTGGTAAATAAAAGCTAATCCATAGAAAATTTCATCAGATGTATTTCAGTATGATCTTAAATGACTTCTATTACACCTGATGTTTGAAACTTAATGATGATGAATGGATTTATTGTAATTTAAACAGAGACGTGTTCATTGTAATTGGAAGACTTAATGATGTTAAGAAATCACAGAAAAAGAACCATCGAGATTCACTACCGTCAATAAACCGCAATTATTTATAAATGAATCATTTCCATTTGACCATAAAGAGTGACGTCTTTAATATTCATGTCACTTAACTGAATTACTCTTAAACTTCTCATCAGCATTTTCCAATAAAAGCGTCATTCTGCGGTTTGTATATTTGTTAAAAAAAATTAAAAACCACACAACAGCTGTCCCTTCTTCTTAACCAACCAAATTAATAATGAAGTAATTGTATAATACTTAATTTTTTATCACGGGTGCTAAATAACAATAATTCTGTGAATGGTGAAGCGTGTTCGCCCAGAATGCTCTGGCTCCATATGTTAACAGGCCGAACTTAATAATACTATTTTGGCGGGATTTTTACAATATGAGGGTGGTAACTAACTAAGCCAATTTGTCACAACAGAACCCAACTAGAGACCTCCGTTTTAAGCAAGCGGTTACTTACTGCACCACGGAATGAATAAAAAATTTTCTGTCCAATTTGTTACGCAACATTATTATTATGAACAAAAGTATGTAGTGTCAAATGATATTGACGCACATAAATTTACAGGTTATTGTACTACTCTTTCCGGAAATTTCAATTGCAGCGCTACAAAAGAATATCCAAGAAGATGAGTCAGCGCTGTGGGTGTGCGTAAGCGCAGACTGCCCGCGTTCCGACTGCGGTACCCCGCCACAGAACTGGTCCTGTGTTCATTAAACTTTTATTTTTAGTCGGTACAAGCCACCTATTTAATGCCATCCACCTAAAACCGTTTACGCAATCGTTGACTCTAATGGTGTTATGACTAACTACTATCTCACTTTTAATTTTATTTAAGAATGCAATTACAAGATAAAGAAGTTTCTCCAATATTGCCTTTTTAGATTTACATATTTATTTTTTCAAGTCTCATATTAAACGTATTCATTACGACGACTTCTAGTAAAGTGTGAATTCTGTTAAGCAAAAATATATAAAAACTATAAATGTTTACAACGTTTCGTTAATGTGAAATAAAAAAAAAATACTTTTGGTATCAGTAATAAATACAAATATTATGTCATATAGATATACTAATGTTAAAGTAGATAGATACAACAGTAGATGTTTATACGGACGATAAAAGCATAAGCAAAGCGTAGAATAACAAGAAGAAATTTTAATTTCAAATAATGCCCGTGATGCACGATGAATAATATATATGTAACCTCATTTATAACTCACTGGACGTTTACCGACTGACGGTTATCCGTGTACACGTCTGTATGGAGGAAAAAAAAAAACCATCGCACTCTGATGAAGGGTGCTCGATAACAAGTATATACGTTGTAATTTTAATTCTTTAAAGTGTCGGCCTTCTCGACTTGCACGCTACCATGCCCAAATTCGTTGAAGTTGTATTCCGTTAAAGAAATGATTTATATAATAATATATACGATGTTGAGTTAGGTTTCATTGTAAACTCTTTTTTACTGGAATTAGCTCCAGCTCTAGCAGCTCCTACTACAGCAAAGAGTAGTATGGTAATACTTTGATTTGTTAGTCGTTGTAGAAGACTCTACTACAACGACTAACAAATCAAATCGACCTCTCTACTAAGAGAGGATAATAGTTTATGTTTCATGGCAACCAGTATGTTGTGGTATAGTGTGTATCATCCGAACTAGCGCCACATTATTATGGACAGTATATCGTCGGATGAACGTCTCGTTGGTCTTGTCGCTTCGACGAATAAAAAAAGAACCTACTAAAGTAAGGACTTAAACAATACAAGAATTTCTTTATGTTTTTAATTGGCATGGACGTGATAATATTTTTGAAAAATAGTCTTATTTGCAGCAAAGGAAATGTTCGTCATTTCTCTTCTTATTATTTGGTTCTATAGTTCGTACCTCGAAAGATTATTGTTATTAGAATTAAAAAAAAAATTGGTTTGCTTTAATATAAAAAAATTACACAACGTGTTACGACTTATTAAACGTTATTTTACATATTTTTAGAACTGAATTCTATCACGAGTAACTGTTAAAGACCAGAGATTTTAGTAAATAGTTATATCAAGTAAATACTTGATTCAAGCAATGATCAAGCTATTAGGAGCTTGAGAATAAGTATAGTAATATTTACGGGTACTAAAACATATTTCTATATATATATATAAAAGAGGTAGTTGGTTTTAATTCAGAATTTTATTGTTTTTATACCAATAATATTACTAGTAATTGTTTTAAAACGAACGACGTTGGCTGTTATTTAACGAAACGAAGTATGTTCGCCAAAAGTTAACACGGAAGCTTTCGTTGTTTATAATGTTTTATGTCTCGACTTAAACAAGTCGAGATATTAATTCCTGTATAGTATTTTCATTCAATGACAACACCTTTTTCATTTTTGACTTTAACACAATTTACTGACGACTTTTGTATTTATTTCTTTTTAAAAATACAGAAAAAAGATTTATGATAAGCCCTAGTGTGTAAAATAATATTCACGATTTGCAATAAATATTGGTATTTTGTTCTTATGACAGTCATTTTAATACATAAAGTATCTTTAGACTAAAGCAGTTTATTAGCAGTTATATCACTTATTAATATTAATTCCATTGTAATCAAAACGAAGAAAATATTAAAAATAATATATAATTATTACTAATATTAAGTTGTCATCGAATCCTGAATATTTACCGTCTACCAATACTTATTTACGAGTAGTACATGTATTCAATTACAAATGCAGAAATAACTTATTACATAATTTAGTTAAACAATATTGAAATTGAAACCTTTATAGCGTCCAATCAAAAACATATTACAAATGATTTATACTAAATGGTGCAAGAAATCAATCAAAGTGGTAAATAACTATTTTATCACCAGTTATCATATCTTTTGGTGTTACCGAAATGTCAGGTAATCTTTATGGCAATAAGTATGATATTGATAAATTTGTTAGTTTACTTCGCGACTACCGCACAAATGTTAATATATCATCCACTTTTCGAACTACAGATAACTTTTATCATATTTAAGATGATTTTTTACTTTTCGTTTCAATGTAATATGCATAGCGACATGTATACCTTTCCTTATATACATTACATTAATCGACAATTGAAATATTAGATTACGACATTCTCTTCCCTTCAATACTAACTGTAGTTGGATTTAGAAGTAGGTATATTATACTCTTTGATAATTTTTTTTCATAAACAACACTGTTTTTAATTAAAGCACGATTGATAAACTTTTGCACATTTTAATTGAGTATTCACAATTAGTTAATTAAAGATTATGTTATGTTGTGTCGTTAGTAATTCGCATGTTCCTATGGCTAGTTCTTATCATGTTTCCTTTTGTTACAGTATTTAATGAGGCCGCGCGTTGCAGTTCACGTGTAAACATTTGTAACGGAAACAAAAGAAACAATGGTTAAATACTAATTTCTTAGGTAATAGTACAAACTTAATGTTACTAGACGTTATAATTCAAATACGAGAACAGTATTAAATTTTGGAAAAAAATTAAGTTTAAAGTACATAATTGTTTACAAAATTTTGATTAAAATTTATTAAAGGTATTTTATTATGTCCGTTTAGTTATCTGTTATCTTAACGTTTTAAATTCTTTGCCGCACCTATGGTCAGGGGTATATTTAGGTGACTAGATGTCCTAACGTTATAGCTATTACGAAGTACGTACAGAACATGAATAAACAAAAAATTGGTTTCGGTCTATCATAAAAACGATAAGGCAAACTACAAAACGTCCGAGCGTTAAAGTTTCGAACTGGATCTTATCTAGCACTGGATTGATTTGCATATCCAATAGTTATTTTCAATCAGGTCGCGATTGCGAGAAATGTTTCTGTTACGGTGCGGTGCTGCGACGTGATAAGTAAACGGCCACCAGTATGTGAACGGGGGCGTTATTGCCGGATAAAAATAAGCGCAAGTTCTCACAATAAGGCTTCGCCCGGCTGCGAACCGGGCGCTAGTGTTACGTAAAGCCTACGTATCTTTACGAGCCTTTGTTTCGATTACGACGGTGAGTACTCCTTCAGTACTGTTACTGACAATTGTGCTAATGATGCAGAAATATGTGCTTCTTTATTTATAACATG
The DNA here is from genome assembly GCA_029034505.1 of Ornithoptera priamus. Classification (NCBI taxonomy): domain Eukaryota; kingdom Metazoa; phylum Arthropoda; class Insecta; order Lepidoptera; family Papilionidae; genus Ornithoptera; species Ornithoptera priamus. Next base: position 6,344,740 of record JARDWD010000833.1, on the reverse strand, counting down.
TTTATTACCATTATTTTTATTAATTTATTCAAACTCTTGTAGACAGACTAGATGAAAATACAAGATACAAAGATAAACAAAACGGGAGGCATAATGCTATAACGCATTCTTTTTCAGACAACCGTTGGGATTTATAAAGTCAAAACAATAAGATCGAATGCAAATAAAAATATAAAAACATTATAATAGTACAATACAATTGAGATAAATATTGCATAAGATGTAAAAAGGACTTATGTATCTATTTACGTACAAATATACATGTAAATATATGTACACACTTTAAATAGATGAAAAGGAGAAGAAAATAAAAAGGGCGTTCAAATTTATAATCGAGAAAGCGAACTAGTTTTGATACATACACTAAATAAAATACTTTTACAACATACGTTGAGAAGTAAATAAACATAAGATTAAACGATTTTTTTATTCGGAATTGATTGAGATGAAACTTGTGAATCCAAAAAGTTTTAACTTTTAACCCATATAATTATCATCACAGTTTCGAGAACTTGGAAAAATTTACATTTAATCAACAACACACTACTAACTCTAAACTACGCCGTACACTGAAAATTTGGAATGTTACGATATTTAAAGAAACAAAAATTTATTATCTTTAAATGTTTCGTTGCTGTTTCTAGTACTAATCTCTCTTATCTCGGTGCGTGGCAGACTCCAGGAAAAAGGCAACAGGTTTTTATGATATTTATTGACATACTGCGCTCACTAACCTGTATACCAACAGTTGCCTAAGACTTATGTTCAGCTGCGGACACCAAGAGGTGGAGAAGTAATGATGTATATAAAAAAAATTAGATCAATCGACTGTAGGTTTTACAGTTAAAAGTTTTTTTTTAATAAAGCAGAAATGGTTCAGTGTTGTGCTTGGCAATTTGCCTACATTGTTCGTTACGAGATCAATCTCTGTCGAAGAGAGCGTTTGTCACTAACTACGATTTATAACAATCGGCGTTTGCGCCCAAATGTATATAATAGAAGAAGAGAATCAATATTATTTTTTACTTTTAACTTGTTTTTATCTTAATTACTTTATCGCTGATTTTAATTCAAAAATTAATGTAATCATATTTTATCGTACAAAAACATTGCGGAAATCGTTAAAGTGAGACACGGCCATAAAAAACAATCTCGTTCAACGAGGACGTAATACCGAGGCGAGTGATCGAGATATATCGGAGACTCCTTTGTGAAACTTAACACGTGTAACTCAGTGTGCGTATGTCTACGGAAGTGAAGCAAGTTATGGTTTTTGTTCCCCGTTAATCAATTGCGTATGCGCCTGTACATGCGTCGGTAGTAAAATTTATACAGCCGTCACCCGGTAGCGGTCACCCATCGATATGGCGACACTAGACCGTATGTTGAACGGCAATGTAATAAGAATTGAATATTATAGATTGTAATCGGTTAACGACATACAACATGTTTCCTGATGTCCTAGAACTGTGTTTCAAAATAAATGAGGATTCATTATTGAAACATAAACTTAATAGTTCGACTTTGGACGACAAAGTTTATTATTAATCTTATATCAATTCAAGTTTTCACTTGTAGAAAGCAATAGACATAATATATATACATATATATATCAAGACCAAAACTCGTCATACACAGTGCGAAATATATTAATTTTGTTGAGTACAAATTTAAATTTTTGATACTTTTAAACTGTTTAGTTTAGAGCCTACAATGAGAGGAAATAAAAAAATTCCTTACAAAAAGTATTTAAAGCAGTAACATATATCTCTAAACGAATGAAAAAGGACATGAAAAATATCTACGTATGTGGTCTTAGATAAAGCCGAGTGGGAGTCATGTAACAAGGTTAAAAATTCTCTTATCAAGTCTCTACCCTTCGGATAATACTTTTGATACACACGGAAAGGCGAGCTCCGCGGATATACAAGGCCAATTTTTGGAGATATCCTTGAAACTTGAATTTATAACTTCGTCGTGGTAGGAAGCGGATATGTTGCTTCACCTATGTCTAGCAGACACTACGAATACATACAAGAATGAAGCCTTCCAACTTTTTTAAATCAGAATCTTTTTTTTAATCAAATGTTTAATTTTTGTATCAAAATAACTATTTTTTTTTACGTAGTTTTAAAGCAATACCATAAACAATCTAATAATATTGTTGCAGTGTGAAAGTACACCAATAATTATTTATATACATATGTTATTTGAAACATTGTCCGTAAACATTTTATCAGATCTTTCATAAATTTTTTTTTCTGATAATCGTGTCCTTCGGCGTATTTAAAGTGATAATGGTATTGTTTGAATAATAAAAATTATTTGCCAACAATTATCTTTTGAACTATAGCAACGAAACAACGAGATCAGCTATAGTTAACAAAATTGATAAGTATGCGACTACATTGACGTGCTAGTTAGGATGTATACAGCACCACTTTGCGATTGCTATTTTTATGATGTTAGAAGTCGTCAAGATTTGTTGGCTTTTATTGAGACACAACCACAAGACTGGAAACAAATAATTTTACTAATTTTAGTGCAATTCAAATCGTAACACGGTAATGTTTGCAAACTTATACTTGGTGGTAGAAACGGCGTAGTTTTTTACCCTGCCTAGGCTAGAGAGACATATAGAATAACTCTAAAGTATTGATTTTTAACTAATCAGTGGTCAGATATGAAATTTGTTAACATTTACTCTCACAGCTGAAGTAAATGACATTAATGTATCAAGTACAACAAGTACAGACAAACATCTAGCAATTTCCTGGCCTCACCTATCCTCAGTCTTTGATGCGGACGTATTACTAACTCTATGACTACCAACGGTACATCTTAAGCGTTATCTTATCGTTGTTGGCTTAACAAATATTAGATAACCGACGCCCTTATCACACCCATCCAGCAGCAATTATTATTATCACAGAACAAATATTAAGTATTTACTTTCTACGTGATATGAGTCGACTGAGCCACGACGCGAACAGCTATGAATGTTTAACTGGCAAGTTCGACGTACGCTATACTGGTGTAAATCAAAATTAATAATAATAAACACAAGCTTTTAACGGAACACCATAAAAAATATTTTTTTCTTGCTATATTGAACAGTATACATATATATTTATTTCTTATATACAAAATCATACTAATCTATAGTAAATTTACTCTTGTGTGATAATACATAAACAATGCACTACAAATATTTTATTTCTTTTTTTTCCAACAGCCATTTTACGTCTTCACTGTTGTTGGTCACCACGTTGGGGCACAGGCCTACCCTCAATATGAGGGCGATGGGCCATAGTCACCACGGGGACCCAATGCGGATTGGTGACTTCACACACACCTTAGAATAAATTCTAATGCATGTGCAGGTTTCCTCGCGATGTTTTCGTTCACCGGTTATATTTCGCTGTTGAAACTAAAGTTCACAAATGTACATAACTTAACTATGAAAGTCATCGGTACATGCCAAGATTCGAACCTGCGGTAAAAGCCGCACACTCTAACCATTAGGCCAGTGAGCTACTATTTTTTTTTATTCCGTGTCAATGAAATTATTTACTATTGTATTATGTTTCAACAGTTATTACGATTTTCACTTGTGTGAGCAGTTTCCTTGTTGATACATGATTATTCCATTTCATTTCCGTTACCGCTTAAAATGTCTGTTTTTCTATTTCCGCTTAATGTTATATTTTATTATAAATTTTCGGTAACCGCTAATTGTACAGTATAATAAGTGTGTAGCGTTTGTTTTAAATTTAATGATCAGTTGACTGAAACATTGTTATTATAGGATTTGTTCAATTTGCTGGAAGTATTTCAGTAGGCTATAATCTAGGCTAAATTAAGGTTAGCGGTTATCGCAGATTCTCAATTGATGTTGTATTTAATTTCCCTCAAATTGTAAGTAGTGATTTTGTATAATAATAATTAGAAAATATATTATTTCGGTTTATCTGACGCTGTTAATCGTACAATGGCCTCGATTAAACCATTCGGTCGCTTATTTATGTGGTATATATATATATTGTCCACCGATTACATTGAGTTCACGAAATATCATCGTACATTTGTCAATCTTAATGGATATCGACGACTTATATGTATTATTGTCACTAGGATCATTCTAGAGTACACGATACTATCTATTGTAGATAATCAATAAACACAAATCGGTTTTACACTCAATAAATACTTGTGTGAAGTATATATATATATAGATATAGAGTTAATTGAAACCCATTAATTCATCAATAATGGAAAAGTACTGCCTGCTAGGGATTTTGGTTCTTAAATGATTATATGATATGAATGATTATATTATAATGAACTTATTTTGAAGACGAAGGATTTACTACTTTTGTAGGGAAATAAAGGAAGGAGAGAAAAGGGAAAGGCCAAGATATAACCATATTAACTAAATAGAGGATAAATTTACGAATCGAAGGGGTTGGTTTTGTGCAGAAGTGGAAATTATTTTAAAGACAAGAACGAAGCTCTTAAATAATATAAATAAAATTCATGTATTATTATTTCTTAATACATTATTTTTTTAACAAGCGGCACAGTAATATAAATGGACGGATAGGGAAATTTTAAAGTGAACAATGCCGATTACAAACTATTATAAGATTGGTTTAACTTATCTATAGCTACAAAGATTTTATATATCTACGCGAATTTTATTTATTTAATAAAACTTCTTGCATAACATTAGAATACTTCAAGATGCAGTGAGCTCATTCTTTTCTGAATGTTCATCTGACAGTAAGTTATATGCCTATGATGCTTATAATACAGCTACAGCGCCCTTTACATCGGAACAATAATGTTTACACACCAATGCTTAGCTGCAGGAATAGGATCTGAGGTATATATAGGTAAGTATACCTAGATGGTCTTCGGAAACTGAAACCTAGTACCAGTAAATTTTTGCGTAGTTCGGATTTTAAAAAATAATTAAAAAACTATAGGTCCTCTGTGATTACTGACCTCAAGATATCTGTCAAAACAATACACCAGTGACCATCACTACTACAAAACACTCGAAACGTAGTGATAATAAATAATAATAATAATAATAATTTTCTCTCGTACTATTGACGATTAAGTCAACCCTTAAAAATCCATAACTATTTCGTATTTTTACAATATAATCGAGATTATTATCTATTATCACACACAGTTAAGTATTAACACAAACCGGATGCTTATAAATTATGTTTAAGTTTATTTTTAAAGTGCTAAAGTTTTCGCAACAATAATATAAAAACTAAAATACAGAACGGGTAAAGCAGTATATATTAAATTACTTACACTTTTATAAAAGTAAAGATATTTTTGTATTGATACTGGTTCTGTTCCGATGACCCGGAACTTCGATTTAATGTTATCGTTTATTTTGTAAACCTTTAAAAGCTTTTAATATTAAGTCGATCGCAAAGTATTTCTTTAAAAACAATCAGTCGTATGTCACGTCTTTAAACTTTGAAACATAAAAACTTGCAATCAGTAATTGTGTGCTGAATATATCTATTATCTATATATATATGTAGGAGTTCTCCAGATATTCATTGAATCATCACGAGATCTCCGAAACTATTAGACGTAAACACTCAAAATTTTGTAGAGATATTGCTTCTGTCATTTAGAGGTCAGATAAGAAGGTATGATACAAAGTTCCTTCACCAAGGGAAATTAATTATAGAAAATGGCCCGAGGTGAGGGGGAGGGGCAAGTTTAAATTTCAAACTGAATTCTGTATAACGGTCAGAAAAGCGGGCGGGGAACAGCTAGTTAATGTATTCTCTTATGAATTTATGATAATGAATTTGATTTTTTCTTTGTTAATGCAAAAATACTTTATAAATAATATAAAAACGTTAAAACATGTTTTAATTATAAATATAGTTTTTGATTTCATCAATTGAAAATAACCAAAGGACAAAATTAAACAGTTTAGAATAAGTTTTATAATTTATTATTACTACCATGTGAAACCCGCGAACGAAACTTCTTTACTGCACGTATTAAACACTGTTCCCCGCCCGCTTTGCTAGCCTTAACACTTTGCGACCTTTTTTGGATGTAACATTTCGTAAAACCAGTTCTTTATTACCTATACTCGGTAAAAGTTCAATATTCGTACACAATTTTTTAATCTCTAGGTCTTATGGTTCCAGTGATAGCGTGACGAGTCTCTATAGGTGGAATAAAAATTGATTTATATTGCTTACCATATAAACAGTTCTTTCAAGCCTTTAGATAGGCATGTTACTTCAAGGAATAAAATAAATATGGTTTATATTAAATGAAAAATGATTACATTAATGTAAATTGCATAAACATATACATCAACTGGCATATAGCTGTCGTGATGGACAAAAGTCCTTGACTATCTCCAGAGAGAAAGCCTACCAGTAGTGGGTATATCAAGCAACATGAACATATACAAATAAATTAAATAATACATACACAGTTTTTTTACGTGTATATATAAGTATATTATTTAAATTGATCGAAGATTATAACATCCGCTTTATAATCATCTACAGACGTCTGTTAAACTGGTCAATGTTATTTATTAAATTGGACTTTATTAGACAGTGATAAGGGTCAAATGAAAAAATATGTTATTCTCTCCGTTCGTGGGTCGTACCGAATGTATACGAGAAGTTTTGTCGTGCAGTCAAGGCCTCTCTTATCTTGGTGTTGGGTTACCAGAGCCGCCGACTCAGGCCCGGGAACAGGAATTTGACGCCATACTAGCGTAAGCATACTACGAATTGATTGTTCGATGTTTAGTATTTCGTGTTGGTTTTAATTTCACATGATTCAGCACTAATGTCTAAACCAATAACGTTGTAAGGTTTACTTGTGTTGTAATACGAAACAATTAAATATCAGTACATATTTTTTTACTGCATATAGGAAACATTAAAACTGTGCTTGAGTTCATCATTTTTAATACCGAGGAAATTCAAAAGGCGTCTAGCGAGAACTGGTGGAAGATGGATACTGTATCATAATTCTTTTTGTTGAATTTCTTTGTTTTGCTGTATTTTGAAAAGGTTACAGTATAACACCAAATAAACGATTGATCTATCTATGTTGTGAAAAAGTCTGAGACAATTTTTTCCAGAATTATACTCATGTGAATTGCTAATTTTCCCGATCACTACTATACAGTAATCAGTACTATTATAAAAATTAGTTCCAATTCTTATCGCTTAGTGCATATTCATTTGCAGGTAGAAGTTTCCCCGAACAATTTTTTGACAGACGTTTATAATAAACTTAGAAATTTGATTAGCTACAGCTACCTTTAAAGCTGAACACAGTAAAGTTTGCGGTTCGGGCGCTGTGGTAAGACTTCGTAGGATTCCGGTAAGAGAGTAACTATTCGTAAGTTGGCACTGAAAGGATTTTAAAGTCCATGCAGTAGCCGGGTTGTGTCATCAAACTGACAATCCCGTTTGATTCGGTTAAACGTTATTCAGTCTTAAGCGTGACTCATTTATTTAGTACAAATTCGTTTAACATTTTAAATATTCTTATGAAATACTTTATACATTTAGGAAGTATTTCATACGTAATTAAACAATACCGTCGATGCTTAACGACTAAAACATTGTACTTTTTTTATATTGTTTGATTACTCACTACCGACATTGTCATCCTGTTTTTCCCATAAGAGCATTGCTGGACGATGGTAATTACAAGTATGACGCCAGAGTATTTTAGGCGACATATGCTCCATCTATAACTTTCAAAAATTATCCTTTGGATTGTTGATCTAACCACTGCGCTATGGTTGATGTAGCAATGTTTGGATGAATATTTTTTTTTTATTCCAGTAGGGGTTACCGTTTCACCAAGTCTCGTCGTCTTTAACCATTACGTGAAATTGCGGTAAAGTGTTCGCTAGTTGTAAATAGTAACAAACAAACTCCACATAACCGTGACTTCCCCCAGAAGACATCAAATGTATCTATTCGAAGATATCCCTACCAGAAAACAAAAATAAGAAAGAGTAGGTAGCAATAGGTTCTTATTCTTACCATCGATTAGGTACTGGAGTTTGAGACCGCGAACTCCCTATCAGATGGGCCAAGTCAAAAAATAACTAGTAAGGACTATTTTTTATTCTACTTAGTGTCATTTTGTTGATTACGTTTTTACTTTTCTACATTTTAGGTAATTTCAATACATTTGTTATTTACTATCATTACATCACATCATTTACGATTTGTTTTATTTCTGTTGCTTAGATTCCTAAAACTTTATAATGAAGATATCTATGCTGAAACGTACTGAAAAACTACTGAAAAAACCAATTCCTTCTATAATATGTTTATAAATTTTCATTATTAACGATTTTTGCTTTTCTAAAATTTTTATTGGTGGTAGGTTTCTGCTGCTGGAGACCGTTTAGGTAGGCACCTACTTCTGCTGTCAAACTGTTTGACTACTAATTGTTAGTTGTCTACTAGCGTTACTATCTTAATTTAAAAGTAGTTTTAGCTATTAAAATTACTGGAGTAACGAGACTGAATATCTCTTGCGTCTCGAGGCGGCGATCACAAAGTGGTATAGTTTATATCATCCTAACAAGTGCCACAATGGCGTATCACTTATCGTCAGGTGAACTTCCTGCTCGTCTAGTCTTTGCGTCCAATAAGTAAAGCATCTTTTTACTGAAAATAAGTGTTAATGCAAGTGAGTGAAAATTATTGCATTTAATGGGGCTTGTAAAGTTTGTGGTCTTGAAATATTTAATAAACTCTATGTATGAAAATATTACACAACTTATTTCGTTTATATGCCACTTATTGAAAGTGCTAGGTGACTAACTGTTTATTTGATTGTTTGATTTTAGAAGGAAATGTAGGATAAGGGTCATGATAAATTGTTGGAAGAAAACAAAAATAAAAAAAAACATATTTTCATTATAATTCAAAAAAAATGCAGATGGAAATAAGAAAACTTACAAGAAAAATGTCATAAACAGGCTTTAACCTTCGTTTTGTCCGTGAAAAGTCGTCAATATTTTCCAAGATTAACTTAATAATTGGAATTAAATAAAAAAAAATTAAATACTTAATAATAATTGACATAGGTACTAGAGTTTTATACTAATGCCTGTTATAATAAATGACTCATGATATATTACTAAACATTAAGTTACAAGTAATTATTTAGATGTCTGTTTAAATACAAAGAAAATTAAATAATTCAGCTTTAATGGTCTATAATTTGTAATGAACTGATAATAAATAATATTCGCGAAATTTATGAAAACGCTTACAAACTAGTTTCCTTAACATTACGTACAAAATTATTATTATTATTCAGTGGTCACCATGCAACGACTCACATACAAGTGGAGAAAGACTGAAACTAATTGAGAAAGTACATTAAAAAAAAGAAAAATAAAGTAACAGCACTACCATCTCGGTTCTATAGCTTATAATAATTAAACACAAATCGAAAATAGGTCAAATGTCATATTTATTAAATCATACAAAATCGTAGATCAGTGATAGTACAAAAATAATTTATTTGAGGCACGAGGATACAGTAGTTTCTTAGTAAGAGTCAAAAGTGTATCCGGATGTTTCTATCAGAATTTCTCCTATTATTTAAAATTGGTCCCTTAATTAAAAAAAACTTTTTAAACTTTGTTATATAAATATTATAAAATATCACACTTTAAATTCAAAGAAAAAAAAACTATATGCTACCTCGAAAACTAATCACTTAGTTCTGTCAAAGTACTAAATTAATAAATGTGCCAATCTGCATATAATATTCAAGAGACAATAAATAAAATAATCTATCTCGATCAACTAAAAATTAAATATAATCGATTTATTTCGTTATATAGTAAAAGGCACTGTGCGGGAGACGGGCTACCGTCTGCCCTATAAACTATCGTGTACTTATAACTTTATACAGGTATTTCGGTGAAGAGCGAAGCATCGGCAGTCCGGCGGGCTTATTCTCGGGTTTGACATTTTTTGCGTGAAAGACGTTGCTCCGTCGAGTGCCGGAGTGGGAGGGAGCAGTGCGAGGACGAAAAAAACAATCACCAAAAGCTACAAACTGGTTTCGGTTTGCCGTTCGCCCTCTTCGCCCGACGCAAAAAGGAAAAATCCATCGCGATGCCGGGATCGCGGCGATGGCTTTCAAATGAACTGCGGATGATTGATGTCGCTGGCGTCGCGGTCCGAGTGAACGCGTTGGGGCAGCAGTTCAAATGAGTTTCATTCGTCGAGCTTCGCAAAATATGAGAATGTGTAGTAGGTTGGTAGGCGTGTGAGTTTGTGCAGCCCGCCGAACTACCGAGTAGGCGTCGGCCGATTCCGCATCCGATTGATAGTTAAATATAATATGATGTGCTGCAGCGGAATCGGCCGCGCCGCAACGTCGTGTAGAGCCACGTCCCGTCGACGCGTGCCCCGTCCGTCCGTATGCGGTGCGGCATCGCAGCTGCTAGTTACAAAACAATCATTACAGTTAAACGAGACTCGAAATAAATAATAAATTATTATTTTAAATCCTTAAAAATAGATCACGAGCGCCTTCTCGCGGTACGGTACCGAGCGCGGGGAGGCAGTACGAAATAAATAAAAAATGTTTCTATATGCTAACTTTACAGAGACCACCGCTCGGCGGACGATCGCATCGGGAAGACATCCGCGAGCTACGCAATAAATATCTAATAATATAAGGTGCCATTTACAAGTGCGTGCCGATAACTAAATGATATATAAAACTATATTCACACCGCAAACTTTCGAGACGCCAGTGAACACTCGTATTTTCAAAACAACTTCATAGGATTAAAAGGAGCATCGGCAAACTGGAGATCATTCGTTGAGCGGGTGAGACGCGGCGATCGAGACGTGGCCCGGGCGCGGCTGGAAGACGTCGAGGAGGCACTAGGAGGGTGTCGGACGATCCTTATACGCTACGCTCGGTCCTTTGTAGGACTAGGCGATAACGAGGTCGCCAAAGGCGGACGAGAGACGGTTGAAAACTGGCAGCCGCTCATCGTCGGGATCGGGCGAGTGCGTGCGACGAAAGGCGAAGGCGCCAGCGTGAGCCGGTGATAGTGCTGGCGATTGAGGAGAGTGCGGTGAACGCGGCGAACGGGAGCCGTCGCTCATGTACGAGGCGAGCGAGCCGCCAGACGACAGTGAGGCGAGAGAACCGCCAGGAGACGGTGGCTCGCGGTGTCTAGCCTCCTCCGCGTTGTGCACGAAGTGGCAGCGCGGCCCATACGGGCAGAATCCAACTGAATGGAATGTGCGGCAAAGTTCCGTTTTGTACTTAGGATGGCGTTGTAGGTTCCGCAGCTCGCGAACACCGTGTGCGAACTGGCACTTGTCGCCGTATTTGCACACACCGGCTTCTTCAAAAGGTCGACATAATTCGGTCTTGTAGCGGCTGGTCGCTGGCGGCGGGGCCGGTTCGCTAGTGGTGCGTTCTAAACGTCGATGACCTAGGCGGTCGAGTAGCCCTGCGAGAGTGCGATGGGGCACGGAGGTTGCGCGAGCTAAAGCCGGATGCTCCCACGCTGTTCCAGTTGTTGCACCGTTTGCGCCGACAGCGCCCAAGGCGCCGTTGATTGCGCTGTTCATCGTCTGCACTGGTCGAGCTTGGTTCTGAAGTAGAGGAAAGAACAACAACGGTTAAAATTTGATATCAATTTAGTTGTTAAAAAAAAGAATTATAATATAAAGAAATTAAGATATTAAAATTATGTGACACATTATTTAGTAATGCGAGCAACGCGGGACCGATCGACGTGGAGATATTTGAGGGAGGCATATGTCCAGCAGTTGACGTCTATCGGATAATGATTATTTAGTAAGACTAACATAAACAGCATTTCATAAAGTATACGAAAGTTAGTTTAAAGGCCTATTGAAAATATTAGTTTAAAAAAAGTTATAATACAAGTGTCGGAACAAATAATTGTGTACCGTCGCGTCGTTAACATTTTTTTTCCATTTGAAAACGTTACGATAGCTGTGTTCATTGTGCTATAGAAAAAGCGTCAAAAATCTGGCCCGGGTCCAGGTACCTGCTCGTAGTTAACAAAAAAGCATCCCCGGAGGCTGGTCCCGTCTACCTGCGTCTCCTTTTCAGTAATGGCTCCGATGTTAAACCGCTTAATAATACCAATTAACCGAAACTTTAACTGGCACTGTTAGGGACGTTTCGGTGCGTCGGATTTTAATGGCTAATGCGACCAGATTTCTTTCGCCCGGGCCCCCCTGCTATGAATAATTTATTTCCACAAAAATCCTTAACTATTGGTACAATGTGAGACAGACATTCTCTTGTTTTAATGGACGGCATAGAGATGCAAAATGTATATTTCAGTGTGTTTTGTAAAGTACGTCGAACTTGGCCACAGACGTATCACCATAACAATGGTGGTGTTCACGCGAGAGGCAGTTGACACGGGCACGGCGCGACCACAATCGAGGCGGATTGTGCACTATTGTACAGTACAGGGCGATTGCACACTTACGGCTAATTTAGTAAACTTTATCCTTTCAAGCCGTATCGTAAATGAAGGCTATATATATTTTTTCACGTTATTCCACGATTTCATTGGCAATTATATAATTAAAAAAATAAATAATTATTCTATCAACGTCACCAAAGAAAACACAAGTGTTTGTTGTTGAAACGTTAAAGTAAATTGTATATTTAAATTCATTCGTCTTAGAAAACTGAAGTATATACATGATTCCTTGTCGCATTGTTTAAACAATACTACATGTTGTTTTGCTTAAAAATATATGATGCGCAAATCGGGTTAAGTTAATAGTTGCCCATGAGTAGTCAACCTTAAGCAGTGTTAGTTCGTTGCATTGTCGCAATGAGACATAATTGCAGCAAGCTCTCCACACGAGGGGCAACGGTCGACGAGTGTCGCAACTAACTGTACTACCATGGATATATTAATTCATCATCTACTACGCAGTAGTGACAACTTATTGTTTTGTCGACGTTTTGTTCTTCAGAGAGTTTAAAATGTTGAATTTAAATTTTCTTAGATAATTGGTGTTTAAAATAATAATGAAAGAATGGGTAATATTCATGTATGCTATAACGATAATTTATATTAAATTGTTTCTTGAGCTGGGGGCGAGTGCGGATGATTGCGCGATACGGAACATGGTTACTATACATAATGTATGATACACGCCCCATCTTGTATGCGGCCTCAATCGATGTGAATGACACATCATTGTATATTCTATTCGACTCTGCCTCGTCCGGGGATCGTAAACACGCAAACACTTGTGTTTTGGAATACAAGAGACAAATTATTATGCCACACTATTTGTCCACATAATGTACGCGACTCGTCCACCGTCCTGCCCTAATGATAACACTGTCTTTGTCAAAAGTGTTAATATTTTCCTTATGCTCTATGGTTTATTGTTCGTGCAAGGATGTGAATGTACAGTAGCAGCTAGTTACTTAGCAATAAGTCGACGGCGCTGGATAACAAATAGCAATGAATCTATCCCTGCAGGAACATGCTTTAATATATTCGTGTGGTCGGCAGCAGACGTTCCGTAAACATTACACATGAATGCTTTTAGCGGCGCATCAGCAGCACTTATTGTTCGCGCACTGGGGCAATAACCGATGCTAAAGATCGACTCGACGACTGTACGACCTTCTTCATCCATACAAGTTCTGTTTACATGACTATACCATTCACTCGCCGATCTTAAACATGATAGTAATCTACCTCATTCAACCTTCAAACAATAAAAGGAAGTTCCGAATAAAGAATAATTAAAGTTCAAGTATAAATAATTTAAGTGTAGAAGAAGATTATCTTCGAAACGCAAAAGAGTTTGTTTGTTCTTAAAACGTCAAAATAACGCGAATATGTGAAATATATTTATTGTCCACAATTTATCATTTTCAAGAACAATACGCGCGCCATGAGAAGGAACAGGCAGCGTCAAAGGCGAAAGTGTATCAAATAAATGAGCACTGGACAACCATGACGCGCGGGTGAAATGCCGCGAAAAGTGTTGAAAAGTTCAGTGGAATAGGCGAGCAGCTATGGAAAACGGCAACTGAGCCGTAATTAGAGAGTTATCAGAGTGGAACATTGGTTAAGCGTTGCTTTCCATCGGAGGTTGCGCGGGCGCAGCGTGCCCCAGGGAAAATGGTAATCACTATCGATTTCGAACGCGTTATATATAAAACTTAGGGCAATCAAACATGCGCAAAACTCGCGCTCTTTGTCTCCGTGCTGATCATTAATAATTATTAGTGTACCCTATTTAATTTAGCCATACCTTCATTGCTCTACGTTCAATAACACAGTGCACAACTATACTACTATATTGAGGAATAGATGAGCCGGTATTTACCTGAATAAGCGGTTTTCACCATACATGTCCGATATGCCATAGATAAAATGGATTACACTTTAAATATATTGGTGGTAGTTCTCTGTTGCCGAAGACCGTCTTGGTAAGTACCACCCGCAGCACCTATTCCAGTCGTTAAGGAACAGTACGCAAAAATTATTGTGTTCCGGATCGAAGGGTGCTGTAGTTGTTGAAATAACTGGGATAACGAGACTCAACATCTTATATCTCAGACGACGACCGTAATGTGGTGCAGTGTATAACATTGTAGCTACTGCCACGTTGTTATGGACGGGCTATCATTATCAGGTGAACGTCCTGATGTCTCGTTGTTTAATTGAACAAAAAAAATATTAGTAATTGCATTTTTCTGTAGCTACCTTACACAGCGCACTGTCGACATTTGCTACCTATTTTGTAAGCTATTAAATTTATTTGTTTAATAAGATTTCCAGCACGACGTGACGCGATCCCAGTGCCACGCGAGGTTGTGCTCACCAGGTCCGATGTGTGCTCTTTGCATTAGCGAGCGAATGTGTCAACGTGACGAACACGCAGCATCATTGTGTTGTATTTTTACGCTCTTTGTTATAGAGGATACGTTGGATAACAGTGCATGCAGGACTTTAACATCATGGTGATAGCTTTATATATTTACCTTGTAAAATTATTAAGATGTAAAGACTAATTAAATGTAAGTTTAATGTAATAAAAAATATGTTACGTTACAATTATTATTTACACCACAAAGTAAACATTATTGGTCATAAAAGTAGTACTTGAGAGAGAGCAACGACTTACCTGGAGGTGGTTTACTTATCGTGTTAGCGATTATAGTTGCAATCTGTTTTTGTACCCGAAATATAACTACCTAATATACTTAAATAAAATATTCATAACACATTTTTTATTTGAAATATGTACATCAATAATAGCGTTAAGATTTAAGTATCATTCTTTGTTAAACACTAATGTCCATAATAGCAAAAAATAGTAACAATCAATGCGAAAAAGACAAAAACGGACTGAGAAGTAATTTCTAAGGTGCTTTTAGTATTCATGCGCGTGATTGAAATTCGTGGCTCTAATTTTTCATGCGTGTTCAGCAAGTGATCTATAAAAATTAAAATTTTACGATGTCATCGACCCCTCCTTACAGCGTTAATATTAGTATGTAAATTTCCGTTGCTAACAACTAAGCATTTACACTCGTATTATTTAATTTGATTTGTAAGTATGGTATTTAGTTTTAGCGAAATATTTTTTATACCCACTGGTCGAGGGCAACGACACCGTGTAAAAAGAGATTTATTCTGGGTCACTGGTTTACGAAAAACTTAAACAAGCTATGGTTCCGATTTAACAATTCTAATGGAGCTCATAACAAAGGCGAACATTTTTCAGTTTGAGACGAAAATACATATTCAACATAAGACGTTATTCATATTTAACGGTATTTGTACAATCCATTTTAGGTTCAAGAACAGTTGTGAAATATTGTGTATGTTATCATTTCTGACAATTTTTTTCCAATGTAATTTTTCTTCTATTTGTTTTAAACCATTTTCTATTTAAAATCGGCGAGTCGTGATTGCGTCGTGTACATATCACACAAAGATTGAACTTTACTTGCCCTTAACAACCGGACAGTTTAACTCATGAGACATAATACAACACATGAGACGGTCTTAATTGTTCTTTAATTGCCTTTAATCAAAAGCGTTCTTCTATTTATAACTGAACTTTTAATAATTTTACAGTCATTGTAAACTTGTCCCTTGGGTGGATCGTTTTAAATATATTTTGTTAGTAGTTACGAAGTATAACCTGGTAGTAATTCTAATATGAAATTGCTCCATTTCTCTAAGGAGGTAGAGGGTCTTGTCGATTGTCGTGATCATATTTATTGAATGATTGCGCGAAAATATAGTAGGCATGCCGTCGTCCCCTCTGCGAGTCACACCATTAAACTGCCGGTAATGTCAAATGATTAGTCTTTAGATCTTTCGCCCCAAGTCTTTGTCTTCGAAATAACGTGTATATAATATATATAAATAACGCGAGGCGCTTATTACTCAGAACTAACAAACAAGAGATTAAAGCATATGATTCATAATGTGAGGTTTTGTAATTAATCCCTCGTGTATGGCACATCTATAAATTATTACAAATGTTTTACGCTTACCGCAATTGCTCTATGCACATATGGCAATAAATGGAATAAAGATGTGGTATCGTTTTATTAATACGAATTGTTCGTTAAACGAAAATAGTTCAAAATGACACTAGCTAGCTAGCTATATAGTGTCATTTTGAATTAACTCTGCGGGAGTGGCCACCCGAGGCTTCGGGCGTCCGCTTATAAAAAAACGGTTAGGGAATGTTGATTACAAAAATCACATTAATATATTGTTTACAGATAGTAAATAATTCAAGATCAAAAATAAAGCTAACATATCTTTAACCTTCATCATAAAGGAATCCGTGTTTGTTGCCCGTTCCTTTTTGCTGAAGAAATATAATTTTGACTTAATTGACTATTTCAACTTTTGTGTAATATAAATATAAATTTCTTGGAGTAGTTGAGGAAAATGCATATACAGAATAACAAAAAACTAAAACGTTAGTCTTGAAGAAGTATGTTCAGCGCATGATAATTATTCCGACCAATAGCAGAGTGGTGAACATATAATAAAGTTAGCAACTGTTAAAAGAGTAGGACCGGACGCGCGGGCCTGCGTCGTGCATTTAGATAGCTCACAGCACATTGCGATGCAAGGGACGCCCGCTAAGGTAAAAATGCCATAGCATGTCTTTATTTATAATTTGAATACACAAAACGATTGTTTCTGGTTATTAGAAGACACAATGCGCTTCCATTGTTCGAGGTAAACGTTAATCTTTGATACGTCGAAGAGGAAATCACGTAGTGAGTGATGTTACGAGAATCGTAAGTTGTTCTCGGCCTGGAGAATGATATTTACGCGTCTGATATTAGTATTGTTGAAGTTCATTGGTGTTACTGATGACGTGTCAGCTTTGATCGCTGCGGAGGGTGAACCGTGTGCGGTGAAGTCGGTCCGATCGTTTATTTATTACGCGCACGCCGTAAAGTCCGCGAGGCGAGGTGGTGGCGGCGTAAAACGAGTGTCAACAAAGAGCCTCGTTCAGGTCGGGCGTGTTTACCCCTCGGCCGCTCAAAGCGGAGGAAGCACGTCCCCCGGCCGGGCCGCTTTTAGCACCTCTTTATTTATAGATGCAACAAATGAACGCCGCTCAAGACCGATTTGCAGAACTGAACGTGTAAACAAAGTTGCTCACGACGGCCGCTGCAGTTACCGACGTAGACATGGAACTTCAAATTTTACGTCCTTTTTTTTCAAATCTTACAATAGATTATAGGCTAACGTTAGATTTGTCTATTGAAAAAGATATTAATATTTTATTATTTATATATTATAGAGTGCGTGTAATTTATTTATTTAAAAGGGTTTCACTTAACGCTCCGGAATAGTAAAAATGTACCGTGCCACATTAGCGGCGCCCATTAGCTGCGTAAGCTGAACCCTTGCGTCAGGTGCGACAGTTTGCAACAATTCCTTTGTCTGTGCAACTTTTATTGTTGCGTCACAACAGCCCGCACTTTCCCCGCGAAAACTGACGTGACTCAACATGATGATAAAAAATAACTGTGACTAATTTCCTTTGCCCTATTGTATTCCAGAATAGGTAGATTTCAACTTAAACTTAGAAAGTTATCATGCTGCGCACGAACAAAATGTAAGCATAATTCGTTAGGGAACAATTTACATGCCACTTAAGTGGACAATTGAGTCAATGTTATCTACGTAATATAGGTGTGTTCTAAATCTATATTTTTATTAGGCATTTGACAATGCGAAAGCAAAATACTTACTATTTTTTATTAAAATCGTATACGCTTGCCTATTATTCATCTATCTATTATAATATCTTCTTAAGTTAAAATCATATAAGCTATTGTAATTAAAAAGACAAAGTTAAATTAGTATAAAATTAAACAAGATTGACAATTTTAACTTACAAAGTTCATTACTTCACCATCGTTCTGGTATTCGGGGCTCACCTGAAACAATAAAAAAAAATATGTAAATGATCTTATGAACTTCATATAATACCTTCGCCATAAAATGATAGATAACAAGCTATAAATATCAGATCGAATAAGACCTATTCTAAAAGTCATCATATTTAAAACTGAATAATAATATAAAATGATTATGCTATATTTATAATGTTTGTTTTCTAGATTGTCTTAGTGGTATTTTTGAAGATTCCTTTACCACCCGCAATAAACCTTTCGTAAATCGACTAAAAACTCTAGCTAGCATACTATGCGATAAAATTAATAAGCAACCACTGGGTTCTCCCAACCGGTCTCCGTTGAAAGCGACAGCACTTCCTACAAGAAAGTAAAACTACACACTGCTGCCCACGGAAAATCCGTGGAAGCGTCTGATGTAACTCCTATAGTACAAATATTATCCGAGATCAAATCTGGACAATCTCAATTTTTTATCAACAGTGAGCTAACAATTGTCTATGTCGAAAATCGTGAAGCCAGTTGCCCGGAATACTCTGGTCTTTGTACTTTGATAAACAGGGATTGAATGGCAAAGAATACAGCCAAGCGAGAGGTTTGTAGCTAGACGATCGTATCCACAAAAAAACGATTCAATAGTCCAAACTATCACATGGCCCCGGAGTCGAAGTGAGGAGCTCTGTGACAAAGATGACAGATTACATAAAGTATTATCATATCAAAACACACATATATATATTTATATGTGTATGTTAATAACATTAATCTTAGACCATTTCATGCTGGCCAGGATGTATGTTATTAAACATTATAGCCAATTAAAATTTTAGTCAACCTAGTCAATTTTTAATGATAGTTTTATTACAAACAACTGTTGTGCATAAGTTGTAAGCAAGTATACTTTTATCTAGTCAGCAAATTTTTGATACTCGTAAAATAGGCCTAACTTTTAAAACTTAGACGGTCGATATACACAAGAAGTTTTGCGTTATAAATTTGAAGAAGTGAATTGGTATGAAAATATACGTATTGAATTGGTCGGTGAAAATCATTACGCGCGATAAAATTAGTAGATAAAAGTGTTGTCTTTGTAGGCGGAAACTGCGGTAGGTACAGGTCGCTACGCTTATTTTTAACAAAATGTATTGTGCCAACACAGTTTTATTACGGTTTGAAGTGCACTGTAGCTGCTATAAGTATTCTGATAATGAGACTTAACATTCGTGTCCTAAAACGGCAAGCACAATATAGTGCAATGTATAAAATTCCTTTTAGTGACATATTGTTATGAACCGGCGGATTTCACTTAACTCGTATTGCAGATAAAAAAATAATGTTTTAATAGAACTGTAACAATTTTAAAACTTTAATACACAATAAAGAACTCCCAAAAAATTTTAAGAATTTTTTTATGTATTGTATTCGCAAATAAATTACTGTTACCGTGTATATACCTTAAATATTTTAATGGCGGTCTTTCACAATAAATTAGATCGAACCCCGCCGCCACGTTGGTCTGAATACGTTATAATTAATAGTACCGACTAGATTACAAGTCGTAACAGACCGAGCCAGCATCAATATTGGATGTATTTAGTATTAATACATACATTAGATTTGTGTGTAACTAATACTACAAACATAATCATAAGAAAAAACAAACTGGTATAGAGGAAAATCATTGTTTTTTTATTTTCGATAGTTTCATTAGTGTATCAGGAATGTTTAATTTAAAACTGCATTTATAAAATATCTTTGTCGATGTCACTTTATATATTGCATCGACAAATACACCCCACCTACTCCATCCATTGGCCAAATAATAAATTGTGGTAATGATAGCCTTACATTTTAAACTATGTCAGATAGACGATAAATTCCAATTTATCTCTCGTTCAGTTTTCTCACTGAAACTATAAAGTTGCCACTTTGCAATTGACTAAAGCCACTTGCACGTGGCAACAACGTCGCGCCTAGGTTCGTTTGCGTGTACCAGCCGAGGTAGTAATGACACGAGTCACCATCGCATGTGGGTGATCCGCGATTGTGGTTCGTAATTGGAGTCGACAGTCCGCGAAGGCCTACGCGGATCACGGCCTTAATGGCTCAATAATAAACATATCGTATTTTCCCCAAAGTTCAATATAGATGCAATATATATGACTCGACAAAACAACACGTTTTACAATCAATCGCTGCACGTAAACGAGATAACAATGTTTACATAGAAATTTCCTGATTATAGGTAAACATTCGCAAAGACAATTTTTATCAACAATGAATACCCCGAATGTACGCGTATATATGAATATATGTAAACGAGTACACGATGTAGTCTGAAGAATCTATTTGCTATAAAAAATATTTTTACTATAACACACCGGACATAACGAATATTTATTAGGTAGTATTGCATAATTAAAATATTGAACGTGTTGTTTAAGTTCACATATGGAACATGCGTTTATAACGCAGATTTCAATCTTTCAAAATATTGTGCTAGACAAGCGTATAACAATTATTCGCCAAAAATCTGTACTTCCACTGTGCATTGATTGTCTGTCGTCGGAGGCGCCTCAGTTTTGCGACGATCGGCTGACTCCATCAACGAAGCAATCGAGGCCACTTGTGCTAATGAAACACTTCAATTGAATTGGGGACATTAATTCAGCGGCCGTATCGCGCTACTGTTTACAATGCAGCCGAATAAAAATTGTTAAAGTCTACGTGTATGCTAATACAATACAGCGTAAGTACAACGGAGCTGTTTCGCAATGTATCTTAACCATGATAATATAGGGGAAAGTATTATTTAATGAATAATCTTATTTCTACTGTTTACTACATAGTTTTGAATAGTCGATGATTTAAAGATATTAATCACGATTTCACCTTTGTGTAGGACCATGTATTGTATAGCCGTGTAGTAAATACTGTAACCTTAACTTATGGTTATAGTATCTAACTATTAACATTGTTAATAATAGTTTAACCTAATTTATTCGTTATGCAAATTGTAAAAAAAAAACTTATACAATTTTGTATCTTCTATATACGGATAATCTTTTGAATAATTTGTTTTGAATTAAATAAAAACAAGTTCACCTTGCGCAGATCGTCAGTTTATATTAAATTAGTTATTTTATATTGCCCTCGTTAGCTTTTATTTTTACGCGGACGTGAAGTGCCGGCAGTGATGCATACGTTTTCGTTAATTCAGTTATGTTAATCAGTAATTACTTCGATCGTTCGCTTCCCGCATTCAATACTGTTATGGGCAAATTCAGCAATCGCTGGTAACAATAAAACGTTTGGTTCTAACGAAAAACAATGTACGTATTATAGAAACCTTCACCCAGCGCCCTACTGCACTGCCACAGGTAGCCTTTAGCTATTCAAATGAGTGTTTAACAAATAATTAAACGAATTCGACTTGTGATGAGAACGAACGTTAATAATTGTAAATTACCTATTAACATATTACTTTAATGCTTAAGCTTAATAATAGGCTAAAAAATATTTTATGGTACAAAAAACTTCGACCAACTTCATGCTTAATATTAATTATGAAATTACTCAATGAATTTTCTAGCTATTATGTGTTGTGAATAAGTATTTTGTTTTTATAAAAAATAGTCTGTGTCCGAAGTCCGAAGTGACCTTGAAAATATAATGGGTCTACAGACTAAATTAACATTACTAATAACTAATTAATTTTTACGACTCGTTTGGTCAGTTAGCAATTCGTGTATCGAATTAAAAACAACAAGATTTTAGTAAGTTCGTTGTAAAATATGATTATGATTTGATTTCGTACATGGTTTCTTAAAGTTCAAAATATGTTGAAAACTTTGAAGAATATAATATTAGCTGTGGCAGTATATTCTTCAGGGTCAGGTGGGGCACACTTATTTAGAATGATTATTCCATTCTTTTTCAATAGATTTCTGTTGTATCCATGTACCAATTATTAGAGATGACTGTTTGTAGCAATTAAATAACGATTGAATTTTTAAGTTATCCTCATAATGTTTATGACAGAGGCGCTGGATGTAATTTTCCTAGCAAAATTGACAAGTCGACACATCACCGATATTTGCGGATCTACGGGACGGTTCACGAGGTGCGACGCACCCGAGGGTGGTTCAACCGTGGCGCAACACTTGCGGGCTGTCACGCAACAAACCCCGTCAAAGAGTGTATAGTCTAAACATGTAATCGGAACAAATATTTGCACAATTTGTAATTATTTTACCACACACACTCAAATTCAAATATCAATATTATGATGAAAATTATTAAATAAATATTTCATAAATTTTGACCGAAACCAAATAAAAATTTCTTTTAACGAAAATCACTCTCAACGTTATTAGATTTTAAGAGTTCTCAATTAATTTAATACATTGTTAATATGTAGTGGTAGTTATGAAATTATTTTTCGATTAACTGCAACATTAGATTTAGATTAATAGAAAAAATCTTTAACCGTATCGTCATCCAATAGTAACTAAGAGTTATTTCTATTGAATTATTAAAGTAATAAAAAAAGATATTTGTAAGTCCGATATTCATATTCTGTACATATCAAGTTCTTTTTAAAATTTCCTATCCCTTTTATATTCTATATAATCGTTATCAGAAACATCAATTTATTACATAAAATAAATTTTATTACAATATTAGATTAATGGAGCATTGTTCTGAAATATAATGTAAAATAAGGAAAAAGAATTTCTGTAGAAGAAATTTAAGTTTCTAGTAAATCCGCTTCATTTTTGATTCGAAGTGCCGGATATCCGCCTTGTGAAGGTCGAAAAGCGACGAAACAGCAAGGTCGGCTGCATCACTTTCTCTTCAAGTCAGAAAGGCAACATACGTTACAAAATAAACTCCGCAAAACAATAATAATAATCTACTTGAAAGAAGGGTTTCCATAATACATTACTGTTTTTAAAAGGACATATCGTCAATGATGAAAATATATAATTTTGAAATAATTTTAAAAGGGAGAATAACAAAGGTTGCAAGAAGGTTGGTGTCTGATTTTAAAAGTTAGCATGAAACTAAAGAGATAAACTATGTGTTACCGTTTCGACCTAGGATAAAAAAAAATTATGACAAAACAGTGTAAGTTTGTGAGTACTTACATAAAATTTTGCATTTTTTCTGTTCATTATTTACCAGCTCGGAATAGTGTTTCTTGATATGTCACAAACTTAGTAACGTTATTTTTGTACAATGTGGATAATCCATGATAAAAATTACTGTTTGGCGCATTTATCGTGTACAACGAAGCAGTCATTGGAACAACGGAAAGGTTGACATAATCACCCAAAATGACGGGTTAGCTGACAATTTAGATTAGACACGAGGTGCGCTTCGACGTGTTTGTGTCAGGAGAGCCCTGTTCTCGCACCGTGGACGCGGTATTTTTGTTATAATACACAGAAACATATTGTTTTATGCAATTTCGTTTCGTAACATTGATGATTTACGCAAGCCGACATAAAATAGTTAACATTGGCTGGCTTCTTGCTTACAACGTTACTGTTGTACTTCCTACTTAAGCGTTATGTATCTGTTTATGATGCGTTCTAGTATAATTCTTGACGTCACTCCCTACTTTTACTTTTGCGCATTTTTTTATTCAATTAAGCGACGAGACGAGCGGAACGTTCATCTGATGGTAAGCGATACACGTCCGCCCAAAACGTAGCTCTAGGATTATATACACTTCACCAATTTGCACTCGTCGCCTGATACATAAGATGTTGAGTATCGTTACTTCAGTAATTACACTAACTACAGTGCCCTTAAAACCTGAACACTAATGTTTGTACACTGCTGTTTGGCGGTAGAAATAGGCGCTGCGGAGGTGACCCACTTAGATGGTCCCCAACAACGGGAACCTATCGTCACCGGTAAATTAAATATACGAATTATTTAAATTTTGTTTCAGGATATAGGTAATGTAATAAGTATTGCCTAACATAACATGTTATCAAAACGAGTCCTACTTATACTACAGTAACGAACCATTCTCTTACCATATAAGAAATGTAATTTATATAGAAGGTACTCCACATGGATTGCTGATTATTGGACTGAATGATGTAAACACATGTTTAACATGTAAATAGAGGAAACGAAGGTTTTGGAGTTGGTTAAATATTAGTGGCTAGCAAGTTGCGAAAATCGCGGTGGGTGGTTATGTACGTGCTAGCGATGGCAACTGCGCTGGTCGCGTTGAGTAATGTTTTCACAATCCTGTTGTAATACTGGATTAGCAACGGTGACCACTCGATGCACATACTGGATCCACTAAATATAACTGTACTTTTTCATACACTGTGTACCTTTTTTATACATGAAACTAAAGGACATCATTTCAAATGATATTATTCGACGAGGCCATAGATTCTTATGCGTGCTTGCCCAGAATTCCCTCGCTGCGAACTGTAGTGTGACTGACGGAACACAGCAGTGCTGTTATGAAGCATTAACAGGTTGGTTTTAATGTACAAAGCATTTATTATATAATGTATAAATATAGATGCCATGCGTTTGTATTATAATTAAATATAATATAACCTGAGGAAGTTCAAATATTGACAGATAAAAAAACTTTATATTCATAACAAATTTAAAATATTATGTATAAGTGAAGACGTGAATTCCCGTCAGATACAAAGAAAATGAATTCATTACAAATATCGGACTATAAGAAGAAATCGTAACAAATTGTTTTATTTTGGCGGTAAATATTGATTTTAATGGTGCATTTGCTTACGGATAATGAAGTGGCTAAAAGTAAAAGTTACTTGCAACTAAAACCACGAAACAGGAATAAATCTTACCTGCAACAATGAAACAGATCATTAGTTAAACAGTCAGTAAAATACTACAATCAGAGTTACATATCCATTTGTTTTTAAACAGTGCCCTTATGTAGAGTTACCCCAACAGAGCGATTTTTTAAGACAATAAGCAATTAACAGAAAATATATTATTAAAAATACACCTTACGAAAAATTATTTAATTAAAGATATTAGGAAAAATTGTTAAAAGGTTAACTACACATATAGACGATGGTACCTAAGGACGTTTTATCAAATATTATATAGTCTAGTTTTGAAATCAGTGATTTATGACGCAGGATTGTTTCTCGAATCATTTTATTTCCTAGAGTTTGGCCATTATCCTGTTTTTTTATTAAGACCTTTGTAGTCTCAATAATGAGGAAGCAGCCTGTAGATAAAAGTAGTTAACGAGGGAGTAAAAAATAAGCGGCATATTAAATGCGGTTAATTGTTCGTAGGTATTCAACGCTGACCAGTCGTGAAGCCAGTTATCGCTGTGACGTCGGTGTTTTAATAACTAAAGCACTAATATGTCATACATATCTATACTGCCCTACGAATAACATACTTTATTTTTTATATTAACATGAATATTACAGATTTATTAGTATTACAGGTAATAAGTAATAAAATCACCGCGGTAAAATCGGAAAATTTCATTTTACTGAAAACAAAGACAAAATGGTTGTTTAAATAAAACCGTGGTCATATATAAATACGTTTAGTACATCTACTGGGAAATTTCTGGGATAATAAAGAAAGACGCTACTGATACTAAATGTTTAAAAAAATTGCATTTATCAGAAATCTTTAAAATAAACAAAAATGCAAAGGTACATAATTAGTTTCCGAATGGGCTATATCAAACGATTACATTTAAATTTATAGTTTTTACTCTTTATCTTTTTTGATTCTATAGTAATTAAAAAAAAATAATTTAGTAATAAAAGTAAAATTTATAAGACGACTGTTCGATTGACGAAATGTAAATAAAATAATAAGTGTAAGTAAGGTCCAGAAAAATTGGGCTAGTAGGGCTTTTGTTAATTTTTATAATTAATAAAAATTACATTGTAGGCCTTGTGATACGCGATGTTAAGTCTTCATTACCGTAGTAATTTCACTAGCTACAACGACATTCTAAACGGAATACAGTAATGTTTGCACATTACTGTTTGGCTGTGTATGACCTCAATAGTTAAGAACATAGTTTAAAAAATTAACTATTTTCAATAATGTTTACGAACAGGCTATAATTTACATAGAATATGTTACATTGTAGGAGCACGAGCGTGCAGAAGATTTAGTCTGGCGCAGAGTAGGCGCTGTGTACATGGGAGCGGTCGGCCTTCGCAAAGCGAACGGGCCCATCGGCGAACGAACGCACCGCTCGTTAATAAACACCTTTAATTATACATTATTTTTACGATTACTCCATTATAATAACTTTAATAACAACAACGAAAGTGATAAGACGTTTTCATTGCGTGATTAGATAAACGCTTTATGCTTGTATAAATATATAACAACATCAAAACAATCTTGTGGCGGTGAATGAAAAATAATACGAATTCCATTTCTTTACTTTGATTTTTCCTCATTAATACGCGTTACTGTTTCCTGTATTATATTTTTCGATTGATTGTAAATATTGGTTTCGGTTTATTAGAGTTTGATCAAGATTATATACAAAATTACAAACATAATAACCAAATTAGAGAATTTCGCTATCAAAAAGCTGCCTTTCTAAATATATAATCTTACATTAAAATTAATTTGTTATAAATTTAATGTGTTATTCGCTGTGGAGAAATAATTACACCATATACATAACATGTACTTGATATATGTGCAACTTGTTAACGCTCTTTGTAATTATGTAAATTTTTATCGTTTTATCTCATGAATTTTCATACACATTTTTTAACTACAGCTCTAGTGAAATAGAAATTTTATGAACATATTAAATGTGCTGAATATGTTTCAATGACTTCATGAATTGTTGGACCTGATATATATATTGAGTACAAAATTTAAAGACATTCGATGTTTCTTTGTAAAAATTCAATACATATACATTTATATCGATTTGTATTAGCGAAACCCAAATGGTCTGTGTCGCGAGTCCAAAGCCCTCTTTAAATTGTTCAATTACGGCGAGACGCCGACTCAATTTGCGTGGAAGGGGTTGACTTAAGAGGGGTGAGGAGAGCCGACGGAAGTGACCTAAAGACAACGTGCGGGACACATTGTGCGAATGTCTTTTGTAAGCCCGGTTGTCCCTTGCTAATTATGTGAAGTTCTAAACTCACCAGATGCTCGACATCCGCCCGGATCATCTACTTCTACGTATTTTTTACGAAGCATATTAATGTAAATTCATATTACTCTGCGGTGCTGGTCGATCAACATCACTTGTTCAAATGAAATGTTTGCAAGCAAATAACATTTAAAGAAAAACAAAACGATATGTCATACCTTTTAGTCGGTGGGTGTATAATAATCATATACAATTCGCATAGTTTTGTATCGAAACGTCTCGTTTTGTTTTCAACCAAATAATTTGTGAGTTTCATTGAATTTAAAACACGTCACTTTATCCATAGTTGCAAAATCAATAAATTTAATATTTTAATGTCATCAACTAATGTTGCATCCAGCGTTGGCGAATAAAAAGTTGGAATAGATTATAAAAAACAATTTATGTTATGTTACAACGTGGAAGCAAAGGCTAGTACTAGTAGAATAACTGTTATTTTTCTTTAAAATACTTTGAAAATAACACAATATTAGACATTTAAAAAATGTATTGTTCATACTGGTAGATAATAACGTTCCATAAAAAACCTATTTTCTAAAGATGAGAAAACTGCTTCACTAATTTATTAAGATCTCAAGAATTTGTAAGTAAATCTACTGACGAACCATCTCAGGTTGAACAAACTGTCATAAAACGATCTATTAAGCAAGTATCGGCCACGAGGTCAGCCAAGATAACATTTGAACCGGCGCTGTACTAGTTCGGGATAACTTATCAATTTGCGTCATCGTTATATTTTGTTTTTTTTTTTTCACCAACTTTAACTAAATATCGCCAATGATAGACAAACTTAATCATCAACGAGGTCTTCCGTACGCGAGATAACATAAAACAAAATATCATTTTAACACAGAATTTTTCTACATTTTGACCATTAATCTTATTTTTTAAATTGATTACACAAAGTCGTAATGAAAACCACAAGTATCTTATCGTTATAATTGAGACCGACAGTTTACTTAAACGTCCTGAATTTTTCATCTTTTTGGAAGATAAAGGAATATAAAATCGGGACAATGAACGATGTTTAGTGTTACTAATATAGTTTCAATTCGTGGACAATTTTTTGAAGGGAAGTGAGTATTACTTTGTTATGGGAATATAAATTTAGTTAATTAATATTCAGACCCGGCAAGCTTACATCATGAATTTGTTTTGATATACGAGTGAGACTTATTAACAACGAGAGCGGCGAAGCATTTTGCCCCTAAATTCATATCATAGACTACTCCTCTTGTCACGCTAGCGACTTCCAATCTTTCTAACCTACTAAAGCTACGTTTTTACATCAGTTTAATTTTAATTACCACGATATAGTAACGTAAACAGTATAAATAATACCGAATTCTACTCTTAATCATCATGTAATCAACATTATAAAATATTCCTGACATAAACTAGGAATGAGCTAATTACTTTTCAACGACCTTTTTTTCGTATAAAAAAAAACTTACACGAAATTGGTTTGACTATGTGTTAGCGACTATGTGTAAGATATTTTAAGATCATCCACATGTACGAGTTAAAACTTAATTTTGTTACTTACGTTGTCCTTATATCTTTTTTAATAAGAAGTTCATCACCAGGGAATCCTTCACAAGAGCCTTGAAATTTCTAATTTGTAATCCATAACGCACGCATATAAAATACTCGGATACATTTCACGGGCCCTTAAGCGTGTAGGAGGGATCCGCCGAAGTGCAACGGTGCATAACTATAGTTTGATATCTACCGTGCACTGGTTGGTTATCATTACATTGAACTAAGTTAGGGCGCTCCACCTGTTAGAGTCGTTATTACATGAGGTGAATCTAATGGTTCACTACTGCTTACGAAGTACATCTGTAATTTATGTACAATCTGTACATAGGGTATGTGTACGTTACGTACGTACGTACGTATGTGTTTATGTTAGCATTAGATGATTTTTAAATATAAACATATTATGTTTAATACAGGACGATGGTTATTTATTAATTCGAAGTTCTAAAAGTGAAATGTAGTAATAAAAACATTTATGATGTTTAGGGAGACGGATGCCTCTGATAATCCGTTCTTTTATTATCACCAGCTTAAGACGAAGATTTTTATAACCTCGATTTACGGATGCTGTTTAGTACATAATAATGATGGAGCGGCTCATTAACGCGTGATTACTTGAACTTGTAGATTGTTGAAGTGTGCCCGATTGAAATCATGCAGCGATAGATCACCAAACAGTCATTTGGAAGAGGCCAAGGTGCGTTGAGTCATTTTTATGACAAGAGCAACATCCATAAGGGCTATTGAAATAACTACTACTTATTCCCCTAATCACTTTTTATGAGTGGTCTTCATTAAAACCACAGCATCGAGGACAATAGTCCGCACCACTCTAATCCGGAAGCCTTTCAAACCCTTGACCTTCCATAACGTTTATTGTTAATGAGGCCTATTATGACAGGTGCGGTGTAATCTTATACATCTGAGGTTTGATAAATTATTATTATAAGATAGCGAGTAATGTCGTTGCGTTCAGTAACAATGGAAAATTATTAGCTGTGTCTTTAGTTCATGGAAAAAGCGTTACCTTTGTGTAGAAACAGGAAATAATTGCGAGGCCTTGCGAAGTTCATCGCCGTCTACGAGACCCCACGTTCCTTCCTGCCTACACACCTCGATGCGATATTTCCGCGTTCAAGAGAAAACTGACTAATGAATTTCGTTTTGCCATGAGAACATGAAATATAAACCGCTTAAAAGTTTATTGAATAAAATACATTTACAGCTTACTACAACTTTAAAACTCAAACATCCATCGAAAAGACTAGAACTGACAACGAAGTTGACATTTACTCATTTTTAAATAACGAATTGATAGAGAAAAGAGGTTTATTATCTTTTTGAATACCGTTAAGTATTTATTCTAATGGCGTGAATATGTACTGACTTCTTTAAATCTAGGCTGCACGTTTTTGATCGTTTGCTACCTATTTTTTTAAGGAACACATGTTGATTATAATTACAATTAAGATTGGATGTAAATTCCCCAAATCATGATACGCCAATTCTTAATGTTACGTCTATTACGTAATGTCGAGTGCGACACTGACCCACCGGGGGCCGGTCACGCGTGCTACTTTCCTTTCTTTATTGACACATTCTATAAATGGGAAACTACAATCACTGTGCATCGTGTGCCATCGTAGCGGCGTAAACAAAGCAAAAGATAGATTCTCTGTACTTATGTAAGACTTGGCAGGAAGTTTTTTTTTTCACATTTGATAGCAGTTTAATTTAAAGAAACATTTATAACAGAAAAAAAGTAATTAAGTTTTACTTAGTGTACTTATAATAATAGCACAACATTCAACAAATAACAGAAATATAAAAAATTGAGTAAATAAATAGTTAAAGTTAATAAAAGTTATGTGCAAAAGTCGTAACATAAAGGTGACACAGACCGCTTGTGCGTGTCTTTGTATGTATAAAATGTCTTCGTATATTTTGTTCGTTGCCACAAAATTAGTAAGAAAAATGTTTAACTAGAAACTAGTCCCTCGTTCAAGAAAACATATAATTTATATAAATCATAAAAATAATGTAAAATATTGGTACATTAAATAAGGTGTTAATAATATCTTACGGAAACCACCCAACATCTTAAGGAGGCCAAGCCAACCTCATCTGTTCGAGGTGCACCCTGTTGAATAACAGACGAGGCTCTGACCACCCATCAATCCGCACTGGGTTAGCGTGGTAGGCTAAGACCCAATTAACCTCAATAAACTCAACAATGTGGAGATCTTTGAAGGAGGCCTATGTTCAGCTGTGGACGTCTATCAGCTGATAGTGATGAGTTCTGTTGCCAAAGACCGTCTAGGTGGGTACCATCCGCAGGTGCTATTTCCACTGCCAAACAGTAGCGTGTAAACATTACTATTCTTGTTTCAGTCGTTGTAGTTAGTGAAATTACTGGGGGTAATGAGAGCTTATGTCTGAACGCGACGAGCACAATGTGGTGCGTGTATATCCTCACTCACGCCTCGTTGTTATACGCAGGTGTACTTACCATCACGTGAACGTCTTGCTTGTCCCATCTTTTCGTAGATTAAAAAAAATAACTATTCATTTAATAATCACCATCTAACTAGACTGCCTAAGACGTTTTTTTTCCAGTTACTCACTCATAAACGAGTAAAGTGTTATCGTTTATCTCGGTTCGTTCGAACAGATCTTACTCTTTCTGTCCGTATTATAATTTTTGTTATGAAAATATACCGGCGTTGACATTACGCTGACAGGGCACTGCGTTTAAGAAATATGTCTTCGAGTCTCATTTCAAGTGTAAACTATGAAAAATCAAACATGAAATTGAATAGATGTTATTTGTAATATTAAAAGGTAATTCATACGATTACAACGTGCATATTGTAGATTTTCATTCGCTTCTCAGTAGTAGCTTATGCCAGCCATTATTAAATATCTACTACTTGTTAATTATTGTGAAAGCTTTTTTCATAACACGAATCCGTCCTATGGGTTATGGCTCGCTAACCAGTTACGAAACATTAAGTAGTTATTAAGTACACGTGACTTGCGAGTATAAGGAGGACCACAGTGGAGTGCCATCCTTGACACAAATGGTAATAGACAATAATCGTAAACAAAACTCATTAGTTCTTTGAAAATCTTTTTCACTTAAAATTTTCGATAGTAAGAGTTTGAAGCGAGAATTGTTGAATATATCTAGAAAACACATTTTATCTCACCAATAATAGTGTGCTTTTCCAATATTATATAATATATATAATTGATTGCTTGATTATATATATATAAATATATATAATCAAGCGTTATGGAAATTGTCAGAGCCGGAAGATTTAATACAAAGCAATGGCTAAGACGCTACGTATTTTATAGATAATATTCATTGTTAATTTATTGTAAAGTAATAGCTTATATTTACAAATACATTGCTGATTTAAAATAAAATGCTGTGAAATTTCATTAACGTCTTTGAATTTTAAATTTTAGTAAAGTATATATAGTATATATAAGTTTATGATCTAAGCGCAAAAAAGTCTAAGTGATTAATAAATATTTAATTGCAACATTTAAATGACTAAACAAATAATGTGGTAAGGGCAACGAGGACCTGGATGCATAATTATAGGTATTTTTATAAATTAAAATACAATGTAAAGCAGGGTCGAGTGACACATCGCAGTGGTCGCCTCTATTATACAGCCTAATATTCAAAATTAAATGCGAATGGCACCAACAATGATGCCAATGCGACACTATTGTGTTTAGCTTGCTTTACTTAATAAATAAATTAAATAAAATGGACAAAACACAACATACTAAAAGACATCAGGGTAACCATCACAAATTTATGTTAATCCAGCATCTATTCTTCTGCCATTTTGAATCTTGAGTAAACATTATATGTACTATGTTAATTTTTGCCAGTCCTATATGCTTTACAGTTGTTATCTACTATTTGGTAGCCAACTGTAAGTTTAGCACAACATTTGTCTCAATTTGATGTAAATTTATAATGATTTAAGGTGATACAGGATATTTATATAAAAAATTCAAAATATTTATATAATCTGCGATTGATACAGAATATTCAGAAACCACTCATGGCTTCACCACACAATTACAATTAGTTTGTATTGCATGAATGATTAGTATCTGATGGATTATGTATAATGTGAAGCGTTAAAAGTGAAACAGTTCGAAAGTTCGCTTCCTGCATCAGCAGCCGTAAGATGTGGCGCATGCGCGGATTATAATGTAACAGAGGGGCGTTTGTGCAACAGTTATGCAAAATGCAATCGTGCGGATCGCGATCGACGTGGGCAGACGCTGCCGCCACTCGCTGCCCGCCAGACTGCTTGTTCAACACTGATTGGCATAAATACTACACAAGCTAATAATCGTATGCAACGTTATACTGGATATGTAACAAATAATCTTATCAAAATATTATCAAAAAGCCGTTTCAATCAACATATAGCAAAAGATGTTTTTAATTGCTAAAAACACATTGATAGATTGTAGGTTCTAGAGACTAGCGAATGATAACAATATATTAAGACAATACTAAAGTGTACATTATGAACTGTAGTTGGTGTAGATACCACGGCGCCCGGCTTCCTCTCAGGCCGGCCATAACATTACGAAACAAGAAAAGAAAGTTTAAGACGGTTTCGGCGGAGAGAATGTCGCTCTGATCGCCTTGCACTACCTTCATGCAATTGTAATACATCCCGCTCTAATACCAACTGACCGTGTGATGTAAGCACTCCTTAAAACAACTTGCACTTTTTGCAATCGTGCTATTTTACTGTTATTAAACAATGTACGTGTAATATGTAGCCTCGAAAAAGTGTATAATAAATTGTAAAAATAAAAATGTTATAAATAATGAATGTATTCAAACTTGCATAATGTCGAAGAGTACATGAAATTAGAGCGACCGAGAAACGGCAACCGACTTTTGGACACGTTAAAATTTAGAATAGTTTTGTTATTGCATAAAGTTATAAGTTGGCCGGCAATTATGTAATTGGTTTGGATCGCGGAGTGGGCAGGGTAGGGGTGGAGCGTGTTGGAGTTGCGCTTTATGGTTAAAGTGTTACGGCGTGTGCTCGATTCCTCGGCGATGATGTGACGCAACTCGGCTGAGAATGTGTGCCAAAACTGCAGCCGAACCTCCTCCGTCATGGACGTTAAACAGGCCGTAAGTATTACACGGATTTCAATCGCTGCGTCGTGTTACGGAATGAAAGTGAAACTAGATCTTTTAAGCGCCGATTTAAAATTGATTTACGAAATGATCCCTTATAAGAATTTAAATGGTAACCTTCGCAATAAGTTGTTTCGAATGCAAAATCAGTTAAATTTTGCTTTGAATAATATTGACTAGTTGCTGTAATCATGTTGTACGTATACGTAATTAGATGTATCCGACTATTGTGTTAGCTATTATTAGTCATTAACTAAACATATCATTATATTAAATACAAAATAAAAGCAATACATATTGTTTGCAATTATGTATTGGAATATAAAACCTAACCTATGTTTTTGACCTAGTTCATCGCATATTAGGTTTGCGGATCCGACTTCCACAGCTTAATAAAACAAAAATAAAACCTAAATTAAGTGATATTATGTAAGGGTTAAATGCTTTAAATTAAAATATGGTTTTAAACGTCATAACGTTTCAGAGTTTATCAGACGGACAGATAAGATAGTATGTGCGCGTACAGTACCCTTTTGTTTATGCAGTGCACTCCAATAAGGCCTCAGATATGCATTATCACCCACATAAGCACTCCGCCTATAACTAACTATTTGCTTACTCATTCCAAGCGTCTATTATTTGTCGACAAAGTAAATATAAAACATAGAAATATTATTTGGAGTGGCTGTACTATTTATAAACTAGAGATATAAAACTTTACTTCTACAGCAATCTTCTAATGATTTGTAAATATTTGTAAAATATATCGTTAACTAAGTAGTGGACCATGGTAAACAGTAAATTTACCGATAATATTATATTATACCAGCTAACAACATAGCGATTATAGCTAATAGAAATGGTTATATTGGTATTATTAAAATTAAGAAATAAAGACAACCATTTTTGAATGTTTTTACATGAAAGCGACTAGAGATGTGGTTATAGGACGGATATGTTTTTTTAAACGTTATGTTATATTACGCGAGATGAGTACGTATTATATTTTTAAGAAATCTTCTATATATCTGGCTAAATATAGTTTGTTAACATCTTGGCGCGTAAATTCCAAGGTGTGTCTTCGCTTTTAGTAGCCAACACGACCGTGGGCGTCGTAGTCTGTAAATCGTCAATGCCGCTAGTCCGGCAATGAACCCTAACATTTGCTCTGCCTAAAACAATTAGCAGAGCTTCACGAATCTACGCCGCCTTGTATTAAATATAATCATCTCAATACTGTTTCAGAAACTTAACAGTGACAATAACATGACATTATGACAGAACCTAAAATATAAACATGTTTTATAACAAAGGCCAAATTTTATTTAAAATTTTCAATGATTTTTTTTTCATTTCGTTTAACTACTATAAATATCCCCGGGTACTATTTATATTGTAGATTATGCCGACTAACATACATTTTTGAATATAAATCGAGATGTTTAGGTCAATGACACAATTATTTACCTACCACCGCTTAATAATGCTAATTCGTTTTATTTTCTTAAACTTTATAAAGTTAACGTGGGTGTTGAGACATTGCAATATGTAAGTGACAGGGCCGCACCAACTATCCCATAAATTAATATTCTGTATTTATGCAAGTTGAGATCCATAATTGTATATACACATTGTGTAAGAGCGTTCAAGGTAAGCCAGATATAACTATCCAAGCAATATTAAGAAGGTTCAGGACTCTAAGTATTTGTCGATTGATCTCGTATTTTTAATATTTCAGATCGTGTGACATGCTAAACATGAGCTGGGTCTGTGGAAGGAATAAAGGGTTCTGACTCACGTCCGGATTGTAATGAACGGAGAAAGGAACAGTTCTCAAAATAGAATAATGACCGGTGGTCCTGATCCTAGCCTACGCCCGTTTCTTGACAAACTGTACCTTACATTTGTTACATTCGTCTATGTATATCTGAAATTGGATGAAATTTAAATCCTGGCTACTCACTTATTATCTGATTGGGATTGTCTTATAAATAACAAAATAAACAGAAATATCAAGTACAGTGAATATTTAAAAAATTTGCCGTGTTATTTTTATTTAATTTAATGAAGGATTAAATATTCTTGCATAATTAACGCCGAGTATTTGTTGAAATCGTCATTAATGGTAATATTTATTCACTGACATTCGCTAGTGTCGCAACTTAATAAATGTAAGTAAATGCAAAAATTGTAATAATCATATGTATTCCACGGTCACAGCGAGATATCAAATGCTATTGGCATTTGAGACTAATCGTTACACTTTGCCACGGCAAAGTCGCACCTATGTCTCATGCGAAACTACATTTCGCCAACGCTACAAGAAAGGAAATAATCTAAAATTAGTATTTGTGTACAAATGGCTAGATAAGCAGCAGCGAGCTCCCACGACCAAACTTATTGTTTGTGCTGCACTCGAAGGTTTCTGCAATGCCTCGCCGTTGGGAAACAGCGGAGGTGTCGACTTAGAGGCCAGAACCGGCTGTTTGAGAAACATTTCGATTTCGAAAAGTGTGGAAAGCTTGTTCGTACTAAAATCATGAAAATTTTACGCGTGGGAGTTACTAGATATGATGTAAACAAGAATGTAAATACAGGTTATAAAATGTAAGCTAATTGCAATGTACGTAAGCAGAGAAGACCCGTAAAGACTTAAATGTAATATACCATGAAGTCGTGGTTGAGTTTTGAAATTATCGTTGCTACAAGAGTCATAGTATAGAATTTTCACGCGATTCCCCAATGATCATTATTTTTGTTTATTGTTGTAGAATACTTAAACATAGATCTCTTAGATCGAAGCGAGTCACCAATGGTACTTTTCAATACTTTTTACACCGACTGATTTCATCCGCATTGAGTTAACAAATTTTACTTACACGGACTCGCATATCTTTAAATTTAATAAACCGGTTTTAAAATAATTTGAAATGAAACGAGTTTAACACAAGATATTCTCCCTAAAATTGCGTTTCGAAAGGAACACTTGATCCATATTTAATCGAGACGTGTTTAACAAATGAAAAAAAAACGAAATAACCTTTGCATTACATACATATTTTTCAAGTTTTTAACGAGTTTAATAACGGAAGTTTCCAGGTGAGAATATTTCACTGGTGTAAAGGGAGGGGAACAATTACAATGCCTTTATCTTGACACGTGGAAAACTAATCGCATCGCGTGACGCGATCACCTATTTTTCTACATGTTCCATTAAAAACCCACACATCCAAATATTTATTGGCTCGTAAAATCAATTATAACATTAATATTTAACACTAAAAAATAAAGATTTGTCAGTATTAACAATATTTGAAGCATCTCATAGCCACTTGTTTTAAAACCTTAAACACGCATAAATATGAAATAATGGAATTTACCATAAGGAAAATGTAGAAAAATTTATCAACTAAATTCTTTGAAACAACAGTTAAATCTGAAATGAATGAATAAAAACAATACATGTCACAATGTGAATCGTGTAGTGAAGTGGTTATCTTTGTGTTTGTTGAGGCGTTTCCTTTCATTATTTTGCATTTATTTTGTCGATAAGCAATATAAATGCTTAAAAAATATGAACGACAGCAGTTATAGAAATTGCGTACTTTGATATAAAATTTGTATACATTTTTATTCTATAACAGGTTAACTGGATTATCGTGGATGGTGACGTTCTCTCCCAGATTAATCTACCACTCATATGTTAAGATCCGGAACGCAGAAAATCTGTTATGGCAACAGATTTAAAACGTGAGCGTGGTACATGAGCAAGCAGTACACGTGGCCTACGAATAAAACTCGAATCTCAACAAGACAGCATGAATTGTTTGCACCAAGGAGGCAGTTAAAATTTA
The DNA here is from genome assembly GCA_029034505.1 of Ornithoptera priamus. Taxonomy (NCBI): domain Eukaryota; kingdom Metazoa; phylum Arthropoda; class Insecta; order Lepidoptera; family Papilionidae; genus Ornithoptera; species Ornithoptera priamus. Next base: position 6,306,447 of record JARDWD010000833.1, on the reverse strand, counting down.
TAATTATAAACGAAAAGTATGTATCAAGCCCATTTTTTTTTAATTTATATGGTAAAAACAAATGACTAGGTCAGTAAGCCTTTACCAAAGCCATTGTTGTACTAGGTGCAATAAATGTGAGCGTAAAAATGGAATTTATGTGGAATTGGGCAATAAAACTTGGTTAATATATAGTAAACCATAAAATTATATATGATCAATAATCAAAAAAATATTTCGAAATTATAAAGATAAGTAACTACTACGCCCAATTTTCTCTTGACAAAAGAAAACCTGTTACAAGAGAAGGTGTACCCAATTCCCTGAACAAAGAAAAGTCTGTGGAACAAAGATTTTTAAAGCAAGGTCTACTAGTACAAAAAATTTTTTTTAATATAATACGGAGATGTTGTATTTGTGAATAGGCAGGTAGACGGTTGTAGGTGTATTTACGACCTCAACGGTTTTCAAGTTTTTTTTTTGGATCTGCCCAAACACAAAAGCATTACTGCACCTTTCAAAATTCCCACTATTAATATTCGATGTAACCTATTATGAAATTGCTTACGATGATCATCTGAATTTAGCAATCGTATTATTTAACAAAAAAAATACTACTATTGATAAATATTTTTAGTAAGTATGACAAAAATCTAAACTGTGGTAGTCGAAACGAGTAAAATTAAATATATTATTGAATAAGTAATAAAATTACATTTCCATAATATAATAAATGAAGCACCCTTTATTTGCTTACGTTATTATATTATATAGGCACATAACCAAATATAACGTGTAGACGAGCAACAAGTGGTTTGGTTCATATGCAATGTAAACCGCCACAAAAACCGTGAGCAGGTAGCGTAAAAGACGAGCAAACGATTTATAACTATGTGAATTAGCTAATAGAACCGGTTTTGCCCCACTAAATACACATGAGCTACTAAGCAAGTAGGTATACACAATTGTGTGACTTATTTCAACGGGCCAAGATACGTTTTTAATTGATAAAAGGAATAATACGAGCCATACCAGTCATACCACTTAACCGCGTCTGTTCTTCACCCCTGCTGAGATTTGAAAAGGATTTGTCAAGCAATAACATTATGGAGGATAGTACATAAATATAAAAATAAAAAGTAAATATATACTCTGTGTAAGGGATTTTTTAGCTCAACCACAATACATATGTACAAAGAAATATCTTTCTACTAATACCTACCCCATATAAATATATTATAAACAATAAACAGTTTCTTGTATTTAGTAAATAATATAATGTATTAACAATTCGAAAAGGTTCTATGAAGGCATAATATGAATCAAGATAACGTATAAGTTAGCAGTAAATCATTAGTATTTTTATTCCTTTACTAACTACTAATATGACTATTTATTTCACATTAAATACCTTTTCCAATAAATTTGATAGAAAAAATTTAAGTCGTAGTTAAAATTTAAGAGTTTATGCGAAAAGAGTTGATTAGCTCCTTTGCCCGTGGACAAGTTTTCTTGACTCGACGATGTCAAAGTGTCAACTTACTTTTACTTTTCCAAGGAAACTGGCCGTGCGCCTAGCCAGATCGTATTCATGAGATTCCACAACACTTCATGAACGGACTGGTCTTGCCACTTATTCACCCGCACGCAAACACTTGCAACTGGTTTTACTTATTTTCCGTAAAATGTAATTAAGGAGTTAGGAATCATTGGCATAAACAGCAAAGAGGAATTCAACGAATTTCATTAGGTTATGAAAAGCTAAATACAAATTCAGCTAAATGCTAATATCACATTGTTCCCGGGTGACAATTATTTAAAATAATATTTAACGGTTTTCTTCAACAACATATATAATTAGAAACAAAAATAAAATAGATCAGATTAAGACTATTATAAGTGGTTTATTTGAAATTCTCTTGAACATTATTTGAAAGACCATAATAATTATTTACATTAGGAAACCTTGCGATACCGTCTCAGGAAATAAATCTACAAATTGAGTACGTAATCTGCCTTTAATGTGTTTAAAAATTAGGCTCAACGCTCAAGTTTGTATACATAAAATAAATACAGCATTAGTATTATAAAATAAAGTTATAATAATGAAAAACAAAAAAAACCTTACCTTCAAGAACAGATCCCCAAAATCATACAGAGCAGACTGATGCATTATGGCAGTAGACATTATGTAAAACCAACTCGACACTAATTTTGATCCAGGTTTTTAGGGCTCGTTTTGCGTAGGCGACAAACTGATCCACAAAATCACGGTTATGTCCAAAAAATTCACTACAATTTTGTTTATGTAAATGTTTAGTACACGACGTTTCGACAAAAATTTAAAAGAATCTCTGTTAAAGAGTTTGTGCGATGTTGTAAGAATACGAGAATTCGTTGCGTTTTTGTTTTTCGTTCGGTGACCACAGATTGAGCCCGAACTAGTTGGCTGAGGGCAATGATTTTTTTTTCTGTGCCCTCCACGATTAAGCCAGAAGTTTTTTTTTTGAACACAATTTCGCATTAATTGCGAAAATGTACAAAACAGTCTTTTGTTTCGAAGTCTTGTTCACTTTTATTTTCGCGTCTATACGGAATTACACAAATATTGGTCAAACTCTGCGCGAACTGTTTGAAATAAACTTTGGATAATAAATACTTTTTATTTTCCGACTTTATACTGCAAAACGTTTTATTCTGGCTGTATAAATCGTACGATACAAAAAAATAAATCGCAGTGTCAACGTCCGCGCAAAACGCACCACACGTTCATTCCGTATCACGCTTGCTCGCACACTGAGCCTGCAATTCGGTCCGCCTGTGACTTGTGAGCGAGCCGCGGGCGGTGGATTTTGTTTTCAAATCAAACGGCGCGATCACGGTTTGGAGCGAGATTCGTTTTCGCTTCGGATGCAATCGACTTTTATCGGCTCTTTTCGGCGGTTTGTTATTACTCCGGCTCCACAACAAAACTGATAAAACTCTCCTCGCGGCTTGAATAACGCTTTTTGTATTACGTTAATTACAACGCTTTTTAAACCCTGCATCAAATGCTTATAGGTTGAAACAACATAACTGCAGTACACAACATTATAAAATATTTTGTTATTTATATTATAATAATGCGACAGGCGTGTTCCCGATTCTGTGTGACACCTTTGGAGCAAACAATAATATTAGCATTTTACATTCATCAAAAAAAATCAAACAAATAATACTTGGATTTACTCTAATAGTTTATTTATTATAAGAATTAATAGAATATTTATTTATATTAAAAATGTTGGTATGTGCCATAATTTTTCTTGCGGTTCCAAGATTATAAACCGATTCATGTCGGAAAAATATAACAGTACACATTAAAAAACAGTCATTATGTACGTTTTTTTTTATTTTTTCTGTGATAATTATCGTTTGGAATATTCTTGTATATTTAAGACATTAAATTAAAAATTTCACTGATTCTTTTATTTTTCTATCGAATTGGATTAGGAAGTGCTAAAACAGACCGAGCCAGAATAACTGCAAAAAGTTGTAATTTTCGAGATGGTTCGACCAATCGAGATATCCGCTGCTCGGCTCCACTTTAAGACTATAAATGTATCAACTGGAGGAGCGTTTACACAACAAAAAGTTTGATAGATATAATTAAAATCACGTATATATAAAAAGGTACTTTATTAAAAAATTTCATTATAACGATAATGATTACTTCGGACTATTATATGTATTGTTTTAATAGTTTTTATATAAACTCTGTCTATCGCACCTTTCATATTAAACCTTTTTATGAAGATTAAAAACTATGCTGCCGATGTGTCTTTTTTATTCATTTGTTTTTAAAATTATTTAAAGATATATAGATATCTCTAAGTGTTGTGTTAATTATGTAGGTGCTGTTTACTTTTCTGACCTTTTTAGTTTCGTCGAACCCGGGATCCGCAGATCCGGAACAAGAAAGTCAAAAACAATTAAGCAAACTGAATTACGCAGTATTTTTAAACTTCATTATATTTACTTCCCTTAATAGGTCCGCCTCCGCGTCGCTTGTTTATACGAGTAAGTTCATTATAGATTGTCCACCGCGTCCCCTGAGCAACTTTTTGTTATGGCATTCGTTGCAAACCCGTTTGTTGGTTTAGTGTTATGCACTATGTTGCACCAACCTTACGGGAATTTGACTCAACCAAGCCAGGACAGTTGTATTGTCGCCTACGGCTCGAGTCTTCATATGGTTTGTACATCTATACTTAGTAACGAAACGTTAACTGAATTCAATACTTATAATAACGATACTCAGGTTTGATCCAACCGCTATAAAATGATATGACGTTAAAGCTATTAACTAAGTTAACCGCATGGTTGAGTGCAAACCAGGTGTCAGTATGAGCTTGTTTGCAGTGGTGATATAGGAAATTATATTTTCCGGCTGCGCTAATGGATTTACAACATTCTTCATAATTGCATTAATTTAGCTGACAATCTTATATTCTCTTATGGGAAAATTCCTGTAACTTGAGTTGAATTTTATTTAAATCAGGGTTACATACAGCGATTTGAAAATTGTTAATCGTTTGTTCTGTGATTCGTTACTATTATTCCTTTTTTCATTAATAATTTTCTTAACTACATCACCATACCTGGTGTACAGAACTGCACTACGGTTTACAACATGAGGAAAAAGCAATTTAAAAAGCATCTGTGGCGTTTTGACTTCCTTTATACTTTCATTGTTTTGTACAGCAATCACACTGATGTACAATTCGATTTTAGGGACATGATTAAAAATTACTTACCACGCATGTGAGCTTAATAATTTAAACTTGTAAACGCATTGTTTTTTCGATTTTCCACAATTAGATCTCACAAAGTTAATACTTCTGTTAAATCTAAAAGTTTTTGTACACGCTGTTTTAAAAGGCGTACAATCAAAAATTTTTTACGTTTCTAAAATATTGATATTCATGGAGGTAAATATAAATAAAAACAATCGAAACGTAACGAGAATTTAATTAATGCTTCCATTTCCTGCAATATAATTTGGTGATTTATATATAATATAAACATCCTTATTGTCCTTCGTAGATCATCCTCTGAATCTGAAATAGATTAAAAAAAATTCTGTGGTGGGTATAAAAATAAATATTTATTACGGAACCAGTAGGCCGGTGAACAATGACCATACATGACTGTTTTATGTAATGGGTCAGTGTCGAGTGACGCTCACGTACTGCTTACTCCTAAAGTTATAGCGCATGGAAAAACAATACATTGTATGCAAACACGATTTGTAATGGTAGACCCACGTTTGTTTATAGGCAAACTTTGTAATTAACGCATCAGCATAACGTTCCCCGTTGCAACAAAACAACTGTACACCGATTGTAACTTCCATTAAATACAATTGAACAGTCTGTTCGTACTTATTTAAGGTTTACAAGACATTGATAGCAAGATATTACATAAAAAAAAACTGTTTTTTATTCAACTAAGCGACAAGACGAAAGGAATGTTCACCGGACGGTAACATAAAAAGTAGCGCTAGTTAGGATAGTAAATACTGCACCGTATTGCGCTCGTCATATTGAGTCTTGTAACCCTAGTAATTACACTAGCACCCTTGAAACCGCAACATTATAATCTTTACTCACTACCTTTGGCGGCAGAAATAGGCTGTGTGCTTGTGCTCGTACCCACCTAGACGGTCCCTGGTAACAGAGATCTAGCACCAATACATTCGCTCCAGGTTAATCAGTAATGTTTGGATTTTTATCGGAAATTCGCTATTATATGGCTAAATAAAAAATTCCGTAAAAAGATTAAGGGTTCCGAGCAAAACAAAAAACTCTTAAAAGTTATGATTGAGCTCGAGTTGTTTGGCAACCGTTTGGATAAATGAGAGTACAGGTTTCCTTGTGTTCCAATAACAATATAAATAGATATAACTTATAAACAGATATTATTTATATTGTGTACAAGTTGATTAATTTACATAAGTTGATATAACATTATAGTTGTGCATTTGCTTAAATTAGCATAAACCTGTAGGTATACTTGTTTTCTCAACGAACGACAGTTATTTTTATTTACTTGTCTCGTCTTGTTACTGCATAGTTCAATTCATTTAAATTTGGTTAATAAAACGTGTTTTGCGGTACTGGTACTTTTAAAATATAAATACATTATAATATTATAACATGCAACTCACATGGTTTTCCATTACATCCATTTACATCCATTACATCCATATGACTGTTAAAGTTACTTTTTTTAAGAGTTTATTTTATCATTTATCCTACGTGCATTTATTTTTAACTTCTTGTTAATGTCTTTTGCGCAAAACGGGTTGCAATTTTAATTAACAACTTTTTATTTGTTGTTTTTTTTTTAAATATATTTTACTTAACTTGCATGTTACCTATTTATGTATTTGAACTGTAAAGTATTTAATCATAATCTGTTTATCAGAACTATGTATATTTAATTTGTTGTATTAAGTGTTCTATTGAGTTTTTTTTTTTACAATTAAGCGACGAAGCGAGCGAGACGTTCACCTGATGGTAAGTGATACGTACACCCATAACTACGTGGCGATAGTTAGAATGGTATGCACAGCACCAGTAATGTTTGCACACTAGTTTGACGGCAGAATTAGGCGCAGCGCTGGTACCCCCTTTGCTTTTGTTCTATGTAATAAAACAAAAAAAATAGTATTTCCGTTGGGATAGTAGCAGTGCTTCTCTAGTTTAAGTTGTGCGCTTTAAAATATGTTAGGTTATGTGATGATGTAGTAATCCTCCACACCGTCCTTATCGTTTTATACGTATACAAATAAATAACTAAATTACTTTGTAATGCTGGAATCGATGCAGTTAAAACGCGATAACAGATATAGATTAATTAATTTAAAATTTCCACAAGTCATTACGTTATTAGGGAGAAAAAGCATCATCATGGTTTCTGGATATCGCTGGCAACTGATAAATATAAGCCTTCTATTTCAATTCATTCAATCGATTTCTAGTGCGACAGGTCACAGGACATGTTACTTGCATCCAAAAATTATTTACGATATTTACCACGTCTCCAGTCCAAATCTTCTAATGCGAAGTCGGCCAAGCGGTGGCCAACCTCGCGTTCGTGGTCTCCAGAGCGCACAGGATTTGCCCTGTAGTCTCGGGCTGTTAAGAATAGAACTAAGGTAAGCCCTGCCTGTCGTAGAAGGCGACTTTCGTCGGCTTTAAGGGCTTGGAAGGAAGGGAAAGTGGTGGCCCTCATTACCTACTAAGGAAGCTACTATAATCATTTTATTATATCACTGTAACCCTTATATATATTTTTTTATTTTTTCTCATACCCACCCAAAAAATATGCGCCCACCTTTTTTTAATAACATATCTACATGCAAGCAGAGAAGCACATAAAATTATCTATTTTACTAAAATATTTAGTCATTAACAATACTGTATGTAATATCATTTAAAGTTATTAATTAATTGTTTATTGACAATCCCTTTTAATTGTTTTTTATTCATTTCCTAATCATGTTTGTTTAATTATTCATTTATGATAACAAAATGTTATTTTGTTTGTTCTTTAGCTCAATTTATTCGTTTGTCATAGTTGTGATATAAAAATATATTATAAAAAATATATTACTAGTGTTGAAACTACTATTTCTTTATTATCCTCGTATTGAGTAATATAGGTCTTTATTGTTGAGATTGATTCTTGAGATTGATTCCTGGCCTTTGTTGAATGAAAGAAATATTTATGTGATTAACACAAATTTTCTGGATGTTATTATCTTTCGCTAAGACCATTTTGGGGAAATAATACCACGTTATCTTTTTTTTAATCTATAAAGCGACGAGACGAGCGAGACGTTCGCCTGATGGTAAGTTATACGCCTCTCCAAAGGGCAACGTAGTGCTATTTAGGATGATAAATAGTGCACCACATTGCACTCCTCTCTTTGAGACATAAAATATTAAGAGTAGGGTAAGGAGTAATTTCACTAGGAACACGTTCAGTACGGAACACAGTACTAAACATGTAGTGTAGTAAATATGTACATAATATATATAGAAATAAAACAATGACAATATCTAACATTGTTATTTTAGCTCAACTACAACTATACCGCTCACATTCTAAGTTGATTGGTAGAAAATGCATATAGGCATTAAGTCCACCTATTTAACCCTAAATTAAAATGTCAATAAATATTGTAAATTAAAAAATAAATATATGTACCTTATGTACTATGCTGTTGCGTAAATATTTTAAGCAGCGCTTCATTGTAATAGGATACAACATTTACAAAGTGAACGTTGTTTGCCTCCTTGCTTAGTTATATAAAAATCAGCATATTTTTTATTTTTGTTTAAAAGACAGTAGATTTGTAATATAATACTATATTTACATTACATTACGTTTGATAATGCTTCATCAAGTTAAATAGTAAACAACTAAGTAAACTGCATTTAAAATAACTAGTTTCTTTACACAGGTATAAGGAATAGAATAATGCCTTTTGGAACAAATTTGTTTACAGTTAGAAGAATCACAATTGTGATGTAGTCACTACTCGATAACAACAGAGGTGACTTTGTCATACACGTTTGCTGATATACGACCCACGGTGAGTGCAAGCGATTAAATTGCTAATTTACATACGTATATAACATACATAATAAATTACATATCTTAAATTTCGTATTCCACAGCACTGTGTCTGTCCTCAATGTGGCCATTTTATTCAGGAGCGATCGGATTGCTTTATCTTCTTCGTATTTATAGTTCGGCCGATCCTATTTCGAACCACCAAACGGTTTGAAGTGATAAAGCATCATGGCATCTCTCTGACCTTGATCTCATAGGCTTTATTAAATGTTATCATTAAAAATGTTTTTTTTATCGCTTTTTTATCAGCTGTAAGTTTAGATAGTTACTGTAGTCGTTATAATATTTATACTTATCATGTTGAGTTTAAATTTGAAGAGTGCAACATATGCTGTGTAAATGTTTCCACTGGCGCCATATTTTAAATTTTTCTTTTTATTCTACAAAGGGACGAGACGAGCAAGATGTTCACCTGATGGTAAGTGATACGATCGTCCATAAAAATGTGGGGTTATTTAGGATATTGTACTCAGCACCACATTACGCTCGTCGCCTTGAAATATAAGATGTTAAGACTCCTTGCCCTAGTAATGGCACTAACTACAGCGCCCTTTAACCTGGAACTCAGTGATATTTGCACAACACTGTTTGGCGGCAGAAATGGACGTTGTGGTGGTAACTTCCTAGACGATCTCCGGCACAGAGTCCAACCACCAGTAAAATGGCACCTTCATAGCTTACCGATAAAAAAACGACCTATTCATCGTTTTTTAACATAAAAGAAACAGTAAAAATATTACTTTTTTTATATAATATGTAATGTTTAGCCATATTTTAAAATATAAAAACCACTACAATTTTACAATCTTCATTGTATTCTTTTCTCCAACTTACAATTACCTTCTAAGTACATAAAAGGCTTCGAGCGTATTTAGCTTAATGTAATTAACCTCTCTATTGACATCCGTAAGCGATTCTGTACCGAATACGCGCTCTGAATACTTTAGGAGTTATAATTATTTAAAATTAAAATCTTTGTGATACTGAAAAACTATTGAATTTTAAATTCTTTATTGTATTGACTTCAGACGTTCACTTGATGGTAAGTCATACGCCTGCCAATAATAATGTGGCGCTAATTAGAATGATAAACAGCACCACGTAGCGCTCGTCGCATTGAGACAGAATTTTAAGTCCCAGTTATTTAAATAGCTACAACTCCCTTCAACTGGGAACCCAATAATGTTTGCACAGTACAGTACCTTTTGTCGGTAGAAATAGAAGATGCGGTGGTACCTACCTATACGGTCTCTGGGAATAAAGACCTACAACCAGTTTTCATTTCATGTAAATGATAAAATGATGTATTATTGTATTTATGGTATGAATTAACGTATTACTGTTGTTATTGTTAAATAACAATGGAATAGATTTAAGAAGTTTGAATATAATTGCAAGTGAAGCGGGCAATAATTTGGCGCGCGTCCTACAATAATAAAACATAGCCGTCGATGCGGGCGCGGACGTTGCTTATCACGAACAAATTGCAGAATATAACTCAGTATGTTACGCGATAACTGATTTTTACTGCTCTAAATACTTATGTAACGAAGCCAACAAAAATGTCGCGCAATGCACGCCTGAACGCAACTAAATCACGAAATATGTTTAAACGTTATCTCTGTGAACGTTGCATATGCATTTTCGACATATTTCGTTTATTTTGTTGCGCCTAAGTTCATGTAATTTATATTAAAGTAACGGTTTCGTGCGGCGAATCATTTTGTAATATAGCTTTACAAATAAAAAAAAATTCTATCCAAACGTTGCTTAAATAATTTTAAAGTAATAATAAGTAAAAAAACCATGTAACTTTTATTTTATTACATTAAAAAAACTAAGAGTGTTGATTACAACCTCATGCTATAATGATGCTATATACGGGTATATAAATATGTTTTATTACAATTTCTGTTAATATGTCTGAGGAAGGGCCAAACCCTCCTAGGCACCATCGCAACGCCATACGCTGTCCCACGCAGGTTCGCTTGTTGAGTGATAAGGGCTCACCATTGTCAAGGAGCGCGAAACTCTTTTTCTCTTTTAGTCGCCTTCTACGAGGCAGGACTTACTTTAGTCCTATTCTTACTAGCCTGAGACTACAAGGCTGCGGTACTTAACGATAAAAGTTTGGTGAGGGTTTATACGTTTAGCGAAGCAGGAAAAGTTAATGTCTTACCATAATTTAACAATGAAGTAACATTGGTATCTCTTTATTTATTACTGTTAATTAGTTTATTGGCACATAGGCATAAATATGATAAACACCGAATATTGTTCCTTAGCCGTAGTTAAAACGTATAGTTTACAAAACTTGTTTGGTACCGTCGTAATGAGTACATAAGTTAGAAATATTAACTATTTTTTCTTAATAAATATTGACGATGTTTTCTTTTCTAAACTAAAACCAAAGTTCCAATATCTTTAAAGACGTTTTTTGGTCCCTATTTACGTCATACTGGTGGTCAGGTCTCTATACCGTCTATAGAGACCTATCTATAATAAGAAATTTAAATAATTCAATTTTTGATAGTCATGAGTATGTAAATGGTAGAACGGCATTAATATAAGTCTTTTGAGCAAAAACACAAAAAAAAAAATACTAATGCTACAAACTTAAAATACGTTAGCAGCTGATATACTCAGCCAGACCGCAAGATACGACTATAACAATTGAAAATAAATTCTTGAACGTATAATTTTTGCTACGTATCTCGATGTAGGCACTCTTTTTGTTGTAATATTTCTTTGAGTTGTATATAAATGAATTTTAACAGTCCAAGTGCAATTTTAGCACTTGTTTCAATAGTGAAAAACATCTGCACCTTTGTGTAATTACCGAAATTGTACCATGGAGTTAATGGTTTTGTATGTTTAAGTAAATAATGTTATTACTTACAAAAACGCGTAGATTGTTAATACGAAAATGAGACTATCGGCAGGTATACATATATTTTAAGAAATTTCAATAACTGAAAAAAAAATAAAAAATAAATAAACGTAAGTGATCATTTTATTGCGAACACATATGTCGATTCACATTTCTTTACTTTAATTTAAGTCAAAACTACTTGTAAATAGTTTGAAAAACGGCTTAGATTGACTGGTAGAGAATGTCCATTGGTTTTAAGACCGCCTATTTTAAACAAATTTTAGGTTTTACAATAAAAATTATTAATAAACAAATAAATAAACGTCTTGTGGTGGTGCTACTAGAGCCTCGGTATCTGTTAGAGACCTGGGCTTTTAAACTTATTTTTAATCTTTCTAATACAAAGCGTGCTATTACAATAGTAAAAGGAAACGAACACTACACACGCACAAACGGAAGCAATTATTTATCAAGACAAGAATTTTGTGGCAACAGCTGGTTACTCGAGTTGATATAGAAAAAGACTACTGCCAAATAAATTCTTCAACTTGCAGATTTGGAATCGAACAAGAGACCTCCGTGATATAAAGCAGAGGGTTAGTGAATACGCCATGGAGGCAGTTAAAATGTGTGGCCAAGAATTACCTTTCTTCCTTTTAATTTACACCAAAGTACACGTTGGCAATTATACCTCCCCCATAAATCATCTCCTGGGTCTCTAAAAACTTATATTCTTATTTTTTCATGAATCGTGCACATGTTTATGCTAAACAAAAAATGCATAATTTGGTAATAATTATATATTTACCATCATTATCCTGGATCTTATAAAAATGATGCACGGTCTATTCCCTTTATGGTGGATTGTAATTTGAAAGGGCAGCCGTCGATCACCTCGAGGCGATGCCGGGCGACCTCTGTTACTGCCGGGTTCCGCACTACGGCAACGACAAAGGCCAAAAGTAGTGCTATCGAAAAAGGCATATCAGGAAGCGAGCTAGTGTGGAGTCGACTGAATACCAGCTGCTGGCGCTAGCCGTTCTGTAACTTTCTAATGTGGTTAACAAGCCTCCACATAAGGACATGGATGCAATGCTTGGCTAATTGTCGCCACAGCGCTGGGAAATTATGCAATACGGTTGTTCCGTTGCAAATAAAAAATAATGTTGTCTTATGTGTGTTTAGTATGATAATTACATACACACGAGTCATCATCACCATGATCCACACTTTCTAATTATTTATATTGTTATGATATATTTTTTTCCGTACAAATAAAAGACAAGTTTATATACTCTTAAACTGACAAAAGGGAAGAATTAATCAGTTGTTGTTTTCTTTTAATTCTGCAAAAATCGTTTTATTTAATAGCTTATCTCTCAGTGTAATATTTCCTCCTTATTATTTTAATAGCTTGATGATAACAAAAACTGGGTCGTTTGTGTTATGAAAATGTTTGTTTTTCTGACATTATCTTACAGTTTCAAAAAAGATTATACTTTATTAAAATAAATACCTCCACATAAACATGGTATCAATGAACTGTTTGTTAGATTGTCTCTTATATAAGAAAGGCAACTGGTCACCTACTTCGTTCCTATTGTTGATGTGGCACCAAGTAATATAACGGTGTATTAATGAAGATGTTATTAATGAAGATTTAATCCAATGAATTATAGAAAATTAAATTGAAATGGTTAAAAACCAGTTAAACGGTTTTTAAAATAACAGACGTGGACAATTTTATAGAGGTTAGTATAATATTATAGAGTTTAAGGAACGTGCTTACATATCTTATCAATGAACCTTGGATCGCAGATCATTATATAGCAGGATAGCAATTCATAGCCCCTCTCAATATACCGTAAAGACCGTTCGTTGCTATGACCACTAACCTAACTACTCATCAGACTCCCTCCTTTGACGTCGTTCGGCGACCTCCTTCCGGGCTATGGTAATTTCATAAGACATGAGTACCATGTACGCAGTTTTGCCAGTTAGCGCAACTACTTCTATGACTGGGACCGGTTTTATAAGGTCCATTTTCTGGAAGCGGTTCTCTTCCAAGACTTACCATACCGTCGGGTTGTATTGGTCCATGCCATAGCTATTCTATTGCACTTTAAAATCTTTCGTTGCTTGTGATTATGAATTCTAGTCTCGACGTTAAATTTTTATAATCTTTTTACAGTGTAAATGACTACACGATTATAATTACAAAGTAACGCATTCAAAATATTTAGACGCCAGGTAAAATTTTATCAAAAATGTACCTCTGCACAAATTTACCATAATTATTAGCTTTTAGTAAACGGACATTTAGAAAATAACAAGAACACTTAAAGCAGTAGTAGTTTAGATTGTAAGGCAGTCGAACATTTTTTTAATGAATAAAGCAACGGGACTCGCGGAAATATCACATGATGTTAAGTGATACGCCTGCCCATAACAAGGTGGCACTACATAGGACGTCATACATTGCACCACATTGCGTTAGTCGCCTAGAGATATAAATGTTGAGTCTCGTTACTCTACTAATTTCACTAGCTACGACGTTCTTCAAACTTGAACATAGTAATGTTTGGCGACAGAAATAGGCACTAAGGTAATACCTATCTAGACGGTCTCCGGCAACAGAGAACTACCACCGGTAAAGCGATATGGTAAGCACCTCGAAGAGGCACTGGTACGATTTCCAATGAACTAGAGCTACAATAACCTGTACTTAGCCTGCGTTGTAATGCCCTGATAGTGAGAATATTGGGAAATCAAGAATTTATACTAGAGGTAGGTCTCTGTTGCCGGAGATGCTCTGGGTAGACCACTGCAGTTGTTATTTCAAACATGCTGCATGCAAACTGTGATGCGGTTCGTAGGGCGCTGTAACTAGTGGAATTACTACAGTAACGAGAGTTAATTCTTATGCATCTAGGCGTGGAGCGATAATAGTTGCAGTGTAATATGTCCTAATTACAGCCACGTTATTATGGGCCGGGGTGACACCATCAGATGAAAGTCTCGTTCGTCTCGTCGCTCCGTTGAATATTTATTTTTTACTAATTCTTATGTGGCAAATAGGCATGCGGCCCGCCAGTAAACCAGAAGTATCACTGGGCGTGATGCCGACCCTGCAGAAACTTTTTCACGCCTTTTTTGAAGAACTTCATATTGTAGCTCTTAGGGAAAACCTCGACAGGCAATTCGTTCCCCAATTTGAGTGTTTTCGGGAGAACATCTCTGGAACCGGACCGTACGGGACCACTGCGGTTCAAGTGTATGAGGATGAATTCCCTGTCGATGGCGAGAAGTGCGACGATGAAATGTGGCCGTGGGCATCTTGTCAAACAGTTCATCAGAGCACATCCCGTTATAGAGGCGGTAGAAAACACACAAGGAGGCAAAATCTCTTCTAAAACCAAGATATTCAATACCGTCCGTTAGCAAAGAGTCGGCGATAAATTTGACAGCTCTGTTTTGCACCGTATCTAAAGGTCCCAGCAGACGTTTAGGTACTCCCGCCGAAATATGAGAGCAATACTCCATGTGAGGCCGGACTTACGCTTTATATAGCAACATCCTTTGCCCCACAGTGAAGTATTGCTTTGCTCTGTTAATTACACCGAGCTTTTTAGATGCTAGCTTTGCCTTGTGTTCCAAGTGTCCTCGATACTGCACGTCACTGGAGATTTCGATAGCTAAAATCCCAATGCTTTTTGAGATGGTCAGAAATGTATTGTGGTACTGAGGAGCCACAATAAATGGAGTTTTCTATAACGGTGAACGCGCAAACTTTTCGATGGATTAAAATAAACTAAATCGAGGCGACCTCATTCAGACACATGGGCAAGAGATACCTCAATTTCTAACACAAGTTTCTTTCGATTTTTTTCTACAGCACGCTGAGAGACGTTGTTACGGCCCGTGTAGCAGATGTCGCTGGTGCTGTCATCCGCATAGCAACGAATGCCGTCGAATAACAACATGTCATTTATATGAAGTAAAAACAGACAGCACAGAGCCTTATTGGACACCTGCATTTATGTCCATGCAAATAGAACTGCTGGCGCCAACGACGGCTCTTATGCTTCTGCAGAACAGAAAGCTACTAATCTATTGACATACTATGCTCAGGGAGTCCGTACGATAGTAAATTCATAAGAAGAGCGCGATGCCAGATCCGATCGAATGCCATGGCTATGTTCAAACTCACTGCTAAAGCCTCACCAGTGAAACCACCAAAAGATCACCAATGGAGCGACCATTACAGAAAACCGTACTGGCGGTCGCTTAATAAATTGTTTTCTTCAAGGTAGTGGAAGCTGTTTGTTGATTACACGTTATTATATAAAAGAAATGCTGTTTATTTATTGAATTATATAGTGTATAATGTTTATGGTATAACGTAAAGTGTTGAAAAATAACTATAATATATTAATTGAAGACGCGACGTCCCGTCTCTACAGTTAATTGTTCCCATCCTGTCCGGATCTTCGTAACAACGGCGACCGACTCCCTTGGAAGGAAGAAACAAATAATGACAATTAACCCTCTAAATTTTTTTCTCACGTTAAAAACCGACTATGGTAATATTAGTGTGTATGTGTGTTTTTTCTAAGTAATAACTATTTATTATACAATAAAAGACGACAACTTGCTGGGGATTTTAATTACATTGAATTCATGAATACAAAAACTTATTCATAATTAATTTGCTTCTGCCTGAGGAATTTGTGAACCAAAATAAAAATTGTGTCGTAACGAGACATTACCACAATGGGAATGCCTGTTAAAAGTGGAAGGTAATTGCATTCGTATGGCAATTTAAAACTTTTCTCGACGCTTTATATGTAAAGATTAGAGAAACAACTTTCTGAATAATTAGCTGCCTCCACCACTTTGCGGGCCGTAATATAGAATTAGATTTGAAATTTATACTTGAAATTTGTCAGAATTATCACCACCCGACGGCTACCCACTGCAGCCCGGGCCTCTTCCCGTTATTAACTCCCTCGCAACCCTTCTCGAAATTCGTATCGCGACGATGATATAGCAGCAGTGTTTCTTCATATCTGTTTATAGTGATCATGTAATCACCACATATTAGCAATTAACTGGACCCCGTTCAGTTTGCTGGCCGTAACACCCCCACAACTCCCTTTGGGAAAAATAACTTTATAAAATCTATTCTTAGTTTACCTCTAAATGGCAAAAACAATATCTCTACTAAATTTTGATTTGATTTACATCTAATAATTTTGGATATCTGTGGATCTATGTCCCTTATGTATTGAAAACGGATCTGTAAATGCATATTGCAATGTAATAAAGTAAATTAGCAATCTCGTTATCAAGAAACGTGTAGCTGTCGCGTGTGAATAACGTATGCACAAATAAACAAACACTGCATCATTTGTTCTGTATTATGCAATAATTCTCAATCTTATCAATATAATAAATATATAACACAACATGTCGTCGTGAATGAATATTTCTGTTGGATAACAAGCAAACAGAATTAAAGCTGTTTGTACCGACCTTATAAACACATCATCATCAAAAAACTAACGATAAGGTAAGGAAATGCTATTCTAAATACGGATCATCGGTTGAAATTGATTATTTCTTCTTTTAATCGATTTTTGTTTAATTATTCAATGACATTGACATGAAATAACATATCAAATGATTTGCACCGATTTTTAAGTAATATTTGGTACAGTTTAAGTCATGCAATCAAACTTCTATAGTGTTTACTAATGGTAAATAGTTTTGTTTGTAAAGCTTATTTCTACCGTTAAATAATGATAGAACTCTGATATCTCAATTGTCTAAATCTTATAAACATTAAACCAGACTAAAATATAAATTTACTGAAACTCTGAAAAATTTAGAAAGTTATTGTAGAATTTTATAAAAGGTTTTTATATATATTACGCTATTCGAGTATAATCATTTCGTCGCGGTGTAAATAAATATTGCACTACCTGTGATTATTAGTAAATAACCATGACAGTAAAATATTTAAAATATTTGTTTCATATATTAAATTTATTCCTGAACATAAAACGAATCGTCATTAAAGTAATTTTTTGCTTTTGTTCTGTGGAGATAAGGTTTCAGTGTATATTTTTTCGAAATCATTTTCCTGTATCGTTTAATCGAATACCAAAATTTTCCAATATGTCACTTTCTATTAATATATATATTAAGAATAAAAAGATTTATGTCATTCAGCCATTTATTTATAATAAAAAGACTTTATATAATCACAAAAGGTGACATTTCTATTATTTTTTTATAAATTAGAAAAATGTCACCATAATACCATAACAGCCAATTACACCTCTTACTGTTGGGGCACAGGCCTACCCTCAATATGAGGGCGAAGGGCCATAGTCACCACGCGGGCCCAATGCGGTTGGTGACTTCACACACACCCTGGAATAAATTCTAATTCATGTAGAGGTTTCCTGACGATATTTTCTTTAACCGTTTGTATTTCGCTGTTGTTATTGAAGTTCACAAATATACATAGCTTAAATATTAAAGTCGTCGGTACATGCCGAGATTTGAACCCGCGACCTTCGGAATGACGGTTACACGCTCTTACCATTAGGCCAGCGAGCTACAAAGAAAAATGTAGCTAGTGTAATTTAATACTGGGATAGCAAAACTCCACATTTCAAGTGTCATTACGTAACATCCTAACTAGCGCCACGTTGTTCTAGGCAGGCGTATCACTTATCATCAGGTGAAGGTCCCGATTGTCTCGTCGCTTAATTGAATAAAAAACAGCTTCACAATCTTTTAAACGTTCTAAACATATATCGAGTTTTTTTGGTTTACGTATACATATAATGATACATAAAATAATACATTATTGCAGTGTTAAACTGGTTTACTAAATTAAAATTTATAGTTGTTGCTATTGTGTACCTTTACTCGTTATACAATATTGAAATGCTAATTTAATGCAATAAACAATCATTATAAGAATACATTGTCTCACAGCATTCGTCGTGAACGACCTGTATGCAATACAATCGATTATAATTAAAAACAATAGTATATATACATAATTATTTCTATTACAAGTTTAATCCTAGTTAAGTTGATATAAATGATTTTTTAAAAAAATTTGTTATATGTATGTGTGTTAAAGTCGTTTGTATGTTAAATTATATACTCTACAAGTATAATTCAGTTGGTATCAAAAATCAATATCGGCAAATTTTTATTATATCAAGTTCTAATTTATGGAAAATTAAAAACATGTCGTTAATGTACATACAAAGATATTTCCTCTTTTATCAACTAATCGTAAATGTGGGTTATCAAGTTCAAGAGAACACGTAATTTATTGATATTACGGATTCGTTTATTATTTGATTACAGACACAAGGAAAAAGTGATAATTTTTTTATCATATTAATTATTCAATTATGTAAAATTGAATCTTACGTCATCTATATATTAAGAATAAAATGATGAAGCTGGTTCCAGGGCCACACAGGGCTTAGATAGTGATGGGATTTATTTGTCGCCTGGCTAACTCCTATTTCTGTATCGTAAATCTGTTGCCATATGCCACAGACCAGAGTATTCAGTGCGAACAACATTTTCGCTGTCTTTATCAATATACATTATGTTCAACTGGTTTCTTTGTCGTAACAAAACTTTAGATTGAAAGATTCACATCTGCAACATCTGATATAGTGATCGTCATCGTTTTGTCAAGTACTCCAACCAATAATAACTTATTTAATCACAGCATGGAGAAGAAACTAACTGAGTAGAACAATTGTTAGTAGAACTCTGATGATGATAATGATGAAACAGATCTGACTTGAAATTTGTCTAATGCTTTAATAAAATGTTTATTGTGTACTACCTACCGTCTGAATATTAATTTATGCCGTTACGAGGGGTAACGAAATTATCAGTAAAATTTAACTGATTATAGATAAAGATCTTGTAACAAAATTTAATCTACAAATGAAATAATTTATTCGTCAACGAAGAATTCCGAAATAAGGAAACCAATGTGATTATGAAACTTTTGCTGGATTTTTCCACTAGAATAATAGAAACGTTTGAATTAATTGCGTTTCTTTGTAAGTAAATAGGATACTATTGTGAATTGTGGACTTTACCGTACGTTTGTTTTTGAGACATCTTTTGCGAACGAAGAAATAATAAAAATTTCATTGTGTAATTTTATAATCTTGATGGGAAATATGAACAATGAGACTAGTACATAGATATTCATAAGTGAATCTCTGTGACAAAAGAAACTACTCCAGACAAAGATATATAAATGCTTACCCATGACTGTGCCTATTAGGTTGAGAAGATTCGATCAATACAGTAAAATATCTTGTCTATATTATGCACCGTAAAGTACGTAGTACTATGTATTATCAAAGAAACGGAAACGGAAACAATTTTCGAAAGTAGACGTTAAAAATAAGTAATGATTCAAGACGTTAAAATCTCTTTCGTAAAGGTATTGATAGCTGTTTTGGATAAGCAAAGCTACTGGAGCATCAGTGAAAGTAGTTCTAGTTAACTACTAATGACGATTTTTAAAAATAATACTTGTGTTTACTAGAAGGTTAATTTATTTATTTCTTGTTAACAAGCACTGATGTTAACCGGACCGTCTTTTGTAGCTATTACGAAATTCTTAGGTCCTGGAATACTATTGTTATAATAGCTACAACCACATTTACATAAGTGTATTCTTGTGAGAAATGAAGATTCTTAAACCTTGATACAATGAAATGAATTACAAAATAAAAAAATTATGAAAATTGTCTATACCAAGCTGAAGAAGTACAATTATTGACAACAATATTTCTATTGTTTGATAATTTATATCGCAGGCTAGTAATTTTTTGACTTCCTCAGCTCATCTGGTACTGGGCTCACGAACCCGAGGTTCACTGCCTAATACCAACAATATCACTGATAAAACTATTAATTCTATATATTGAAATTTAAATACTTTATATTGTCAATAATTAAGTGTTATTAAGCGTTTGTTTTAAAACGAGTAAGGAAAATTATACCTAACTTTTATCGCCTCATGGTGTTTATAAAGACGGTATAAGTCAAGCTACAGAAAAATTTTCGCAGACTACTTTAGAGGTTAGAAGATATAAAACCTAGAGGAAACATATTTTTGTGCTACAAACGGGGCAAAGTAGGCTGTAACAATATTACTCTAACGAATGTAAACTTTTTTTTTCATATTGTAATGTGGTCGCTTGGTGTGACAGGCGTAAGAAATTATAATCGACGCTATAGAACCAAATATGAGATGTCTCTCGTACAAAGTTTCTAAATAATTATGTGAATGCCTTTTTAAAAGAATTGCATATTTCGCTGTGTTCATTGTTAGAAGACTTTATTTTTAGTTTGTTACGAAACGTCGACGAATTATAATATGACATACTTGTTCATACTCTTTGTATGGCATTTAGGCGGTTTAATTATCTCGCGTTTCTCTCTATATATAAGGTTATGAAATCTTTTTCTGTCTAAGTACTCGTATTTTACCTTGGATAATATTTAGTAATAAAATTGATATAGTTACTTTTATCTACATATCGTAGTTGCTAATGGCAGTGTTTATATATATTTTTATGTGTAAAATATTTTTTCGTTTAAAAAAATTACTGAAAAATACTTTTTGATTCGGAAAAAATACCAAGAGTTAGAATTAAATATAAACATTATACGCATTGAATTTTAACGTCCACTAAATTGTGGGTTAAAAATTAGTTTCAAGTGTTACATATTGAAATCGAATATGATGGTGGAGACACAGGCGGTGCCAGGTCGGCTAATAGTTCCAATAACGTAGATCGCTCACGACACGAGGAAGTGTCGGACCGGTTTGCCCCCCGGGCGACTCAGTGTCGCCGTTGCCTCATACATGCCATTTATTATAATACCCCCTTCTACACACAGCTGACAGGCTTCGGCTCAGCCTACGTAAACTCTGACGTAATTATTAAATATCAATACTTACAAAGTGCAAAGGATGAGCACAAGGAAGTTGTAAGAATAAAAAAAAACTGATGCCTAATGTAGTATAGCATATATTCCGTTTCACACTAAAAGTAGTTCCGGGTTATTTTTTGTTATGAAATTATCAAAAAACCTTAGTTACAAAAGGCTACTAATAATATATCGGTTGGAATGATTATTGATATGTTTTTAATTAAAATTTACAGTCTATAAATGTTTTTTTTTCTGTGTATTTCGGAACTACAACCGAAATTAAATAAAAAACTTCTATGTGTGCTTTTAGCCGTTTCTTTATTGCTGCAAAGTAAGCTTCAAGAGCATGTTATAAGGAGGTTTTATGACAAACATTAAATAAAGCCTTCACGGTGCGGGCGTAGTTATATTCAAAATGTTAAACCATTGCGATGTTAGCGCTTAACTCGAAGATATTTACATACTTAGCAATTTTCTAAGAATAAATAGACATATATGTTGTAAGCTACTAAAGCATCGCCTAAATAATTACTTTAAACCCGTTTAAAGTATGAGGCTTCACATCTCACTCTCAACTCGTGAGAAGAGTTAATGGGAGTTGGACAGGCGAATCATAATAGCCAATTTGAATAATGAACATTGTTATTCTACGACCGGTTGGATCACGCGACCGCAACCCACGTCCATCGCGGGTTTTACGATCAGGGATGTTGATTAGTGTAGCCATGACCTTATAAGTAAGAAGACTTGAACTTAACTCCAGCGTACGTAATACTCCTCTTAAAACAACTGCTGCTCGACTCTAATTAACGCTCATTAAATAGGAAAATTCAAACAAGTAAGCTTCACCTATTGTAATCCATTTAAAAAGGTGCTCAATTATTTTATGAAGTATACGTCTTGGATATTAATTGGCATAGTAATTTGTCCTTTATAAACTTTTAATAAAGTATAAACTGCACTTAAAACCTATTACAGGGGCCAGCTTATTTATTTTACGCTGTTATCACTATCGTATGCAGAGGAATCATAAAAAGTATGTTATCAAACGCATTATGATTCTATTAAATTTTAACTGCTGGTTATCAAATTACAGCATCGTAAAACAATGATCTGAGAGAATTCTTTAGATAAACTAAGATTGTAAGTTATGTTTAAAAGAATTTTGTTCATAATCATGTAAACTAATAAAACTTTAGAAACTTATAGTGGTCACTATTGAAAGAAAAAATATTGTATCAAAGAGTGCTTTGATCTTGATTAAATATAAAATATAGAAATGAAATTGAATCATCATGCGTACACAAAGGATAACAACGCCGGATGTTTATTCGACGTTCTCGGTATCAAATGGTGACCCTAACGTTGCCCCATAAACGTGTGCCATAAAACTCTCGCCATTCTGACACACGAAGCGTCTGAGAAAAAAAAAGATGAACCACGAAAGCCAAACGATCGTTCTCTGTTAACGTGATGTGGTCAATCAAAACACTGTCTTGCTAAGCTCTTCTACTTAAATCATTGCATTAAAAATTCTGGATGTTATACGCCTTTCCTCCATCTTGTATCACTATCCATTCTCTGTTGAGAAAGCAAAATTAGAATGGTAGTATTTCTTTTTGAGGATACTAAATGTCTATGGGACCATTAAACTGTAAAATTTTTTGACGTAATTCTATATTAGGATAGTATGCTCATAATCCATATTGTTCTTAATATAACAAGAAACATGTTGTGAAAATCATGTAATTGTAATCAGTTTTTGTCTGGTTGTGGTAATCTAGAAAGAAGCTCGATATCGACATTTAATTCTTTGTAGCTTTTAGAGATTTTTTTTAAAATAGTAGAAGACTATATAAATGAAGTAAAAGAACAATGCATACTAAATCTATGTTATAAAATAATGAGCAAAATTTGGTTATTAACAACCTGCTGTTTCTCGTTCCCTTTGCTGGCCGTAAAATCTTGCATTTCCCTTTGAAAAAATTTATTTTATAACATCCATTCTTGACTAACCTCTAAGTGGCAAAAGCAATGTCTCTACAAAATTATGAGTAATTTTACTTAATTGTTTCGGAGATCTCGTGATGAGTCAATGAGATCTCTCATAGATTTGGATGGATTGATATTGAAAAATGAAATCGCAAATTAATAACAATTGCTTTAAATTAAGTAAGACATTGGTTATATTTTATAAGGATACTTCATCACCGTGTCCTTGTTTGCCAAGTCACGCTGAATGCCAAGTTACATAACTTGAAAACAAAGGGGTCACCCCAAAAAACGCTCCGG
Source organism: Ornithoptera priamus (assembly GCA_029034505.1). Classification (NCBI taxonomy): domain Eukaryota; kingdom Metazoa; phylum Arthropoda; class Insecta; order Lepidoptera; family Papilionidae; genus Ornithoptera; species Ornithoptera priamus. The sequence continues at coordinate 6,282,611 of JARDWD010000833.1, read as the reverse complement.
CCGTGTTCGGTAGAGAACAAAGCATTTTGCTCAGTTAAATAACTTATACAAGGTTTGGTTGTTTTAGACCTCGCATAAATGGAATCCTTGAACATTTTTGTTTATGATAGTTGATTCGAATTAATACGGGTCCTTGTTTAGTAAAATAATCGTAAATATAAAAACATTTATAGATATTCTTTAGAGATTGTTAGTGGCTGATACAAATAAATATATCAGACAGGTTTTTTAATATATATAGGTTCGCTGCACTCATAGCACAATATAGCATTTTTTTTGTTTCACAAAAAACATGCCGTCACTAGAATTCAATTATGGAGTATGTTTCATACATGTAGAATAATAAAAGCAGTTTTAATTTGATATAGATGTTTTGTATAGAATCTGTTAGTTTGTACGATTAAATTAAAATATAAACCCACAGCAGAGCATTAATTTTAAAGATTAGCGTAGTACTTATGATAGTCCGTCGGCTTACTTACGATAAACTCAACAAATAATTAGAAATACGGTTTTTGCTGATAAATTGTTATATCAGAATATAGATTTAGTAATGGCAGTGCCATTGGATAGAAATGTGATTAAAGATATAAGAAAGGAAAGATACCGTAACATTATATAGAATAAATGTAAATTACGTTAACTGTTTGAATTGTTAGGTCTTTACATATGAAATTGGCGTTTTGTATGGGAGGAATATAAAGTCAATTTTTTTTTGTAAAATATATTTAATTAATCAAAGTATGCACCGATGTTATCTATGCACTATTGCCATCTCATAGGTAGTTCATTGACCCCTTTATTAAAAAAAACATGGGGGGAGAATCAATTATCTTTTTGAAGGCGGTTTGGACTGCCGCATCGGAATTGAATTTTTTTCCTTTTAAGATGTCCAAATTCCGGAAAAAATGGTAATCTGTTGTGGCAAGGACCAGGGAGTATGGTGGATGTCGCAAACATTTCAATTGTAGCTCTTCTAACTTAGTGGTTGTTTGTTGTGCAGTGTGTGGTCTTGCGTTGTTGTGAAGCAACATTGGCCTAGAGCGATTGACCAATCTCAGTTGTTTAGCAGCTAGTTCTTCCTTCATGGTTTGCAGTTGCTGACAATAGACATTTGCCGTAATCGTTTGGCCAGATTTTAGAAAGCTGTAGTGAACGACACCGGCGCTAGTCCACCAAACACTCACAAGTAACTTTTTTTGAGTAAATTTTCGTTTAGGGCGGGAATTGGCTGGGTCTCCAGGGTTCAGCCATTGCGACGAGCGCTTCCGATTATCTTACAGTATCCACTTTTCATCATAAGTAATGATTCGATTTAAAATCCCTTCTTTATTGTGTAGGTTAAGCAAAGTAACACAGCAGTCGACGCGTGTTTGCAAGTCGATTCACTCAATTCATGAGTTACCCATCGTTTAAGTTTTTTTCTTCCCTGATTTGCTTCAAATAATTAATACAGTTTTGTTACTTATCCCGAAGCCTGCAGCTATATCTGAAGTATTTTGTGATGGATCCGTTTCTACAATAGCCTTTAATTCTTTATTTTCCACTTTGGCCACCGACCGTCCACGGGGTTGGTTCTGAAGGTCGAAATTTCCAGAACGACAACGTTGAAACCAAAAAGTGCCATGATTTCTTTTGCGACACCAGCACCGTACACATCATTAACCCTTCGAACTGTGTCTGCAGCACTGTTGCCACGGTAGGACTCGTAATTGTGAATATACCGATATTTCATGTTTTCCATTGTGCGGTAAGAAGCGACGCCAAAGAAAAAAATAATGAGGAAAAAACAAATGAATGAATGTTTTCAAAACTATAATGTAGCAACTAAATGAATTTGTAAATTTGAATTTGGAATTCTTAACTAAAGAGACGATATTTCAGATCAAATTAGTCAGTACGACAAAACGCTAATTTCATATCCAAGGACCTAGTATATAATTCCAGAAGTAAATAATTCACACAATGATGTTTATATCATCATCATCATTTCAAACTATGGACGTCCACTGCTGGACATAGTTATGTGTTCCCAAAAGCACGGTCTTGTCTTGACATTTACATAACTTCTCATGACATACAGAGAACATTTCATATGTAAGGACCTAATATATTTAAGTAACGAACTTTTGTTTTACACACTTTTATTTACATGAGTCGAAGCTAAACTTGGCTAAAATTAATGTGAATTTCTCGTCGTCTCGGTCTCTGAAGTACATTTATATGTCAAATGATCACTAAAAAAGTAACATGCCTACACCAATTGGGACCGTTTACGTATTCATCATAAAAGGCCATAAATATTTCACTGCTTTTGATAAATCAAAGGTCGCATAACCGGCTTAGTAAAATTTACAAAAATTTTTTTTCTAGTTTAACTTATTCTAGTGTAATTATCATTAAAAACACCTGATAAACTACCATTTCAGACCATAGGTCTCCTAAGATCTTTCCTACTAGGATCATATAATCCGTTCGCTTTGTGGGTGGGCTAATAGTATTGCATCTTATGGTATTAAAGAACATAAATCATTTAAAAAAAAATTAATTACTATTTATAAAACTCACATGGAATATTGTTGCCACCTTTGGGCCGGGGCTCCGGGTTATCAGCTATCTCCATTTGACCGAATCCAACGTAGGGCATCTCGGATTGTCGACGATCCTGAACTTGCCGATCGGCTAGATCCTTTGGCACTGCGTAGGGATCTATCTTCCCTATGCATACTTTACAGAGTCTACAATGGGGAGTGTTCCGAGGAGTTGTTCAATTTAATAGAAGCCGCTGATTTTCGCAACCGATCTTCTCGCCGGAACTATCATCCGCACCATCTGGATGGCTGGCGTTCCACTACAATGCGTTTTAAAAACAGTTTTCTGCCACGCACAGTAAATATCTGGAACTCGTTGCCATCAGCGGTCTTCCCCAACAACTGCGACATTGGGTTATTCAAGAAAAGAGCATATTCTTACCTAAAGGGTAGGCAACGCACTGGCGTCGCTGGTGACGTGGGAGGCGGTGAATCACTTACCATCAGGTGACCCGTCTTGCTCGTTTGCCTCTTTTTATCTTCTATAAAAAAAATAATAATAATAAAACTTAGCTACATATTCGAAGAAAACAGCTCACGTCTTAATGAAAACAAGTTTATCTGTCGGTGCGTATGTTTTCGTTTTCATACAAAATTATTAATATGGTATACTTCACTAGGAGTTTATCGTCGGCACCATTCATTAATTACGCTTATCAACTTAAATTGGGTTGTGCTCTGTGATAAAGCGTTTTTTATGTATTATATTTCCGTCTGAATATAATGAATTACATATTATATCTAGCTTATTCGAAACACGACGATTATTTAAAAAAAATTGTGTTGTTATATAAAAAAAATTGTTTACCATGTAAATTTCATTCGAAAGATTTTAACATAAACTCGAATTAATATAAGGTTTTAAAAAAGTTTATTTGTAAAGCACATTGATGGCTTTTCATTTAGACTTGCATAACCATTTTCAAGAAAGAGGAAATACCTAGTAGCGTTAAAAAAATTAAGATTCAGTTAGTATCCAAATTTATAGTTAAATAGAGACAACAATTTTATTAGTGAATATATTTGAAATTTTTTCTGTCTCAAAGAATAAATAAACAAAAAACTAAGCATTTGCGTTAACGATTTCTTTAAAATATTTTTTTACTTTATTCAGATATAGTAACATATTTTTTTTTGCGTATTACATTCATTTAAATGTATTTCGCACAGAACCCGGTACAATGGTAAATGATAAGAGATATCGCCTCTGCATTGTGCCCTCATTGATAACACCGACAAACCCCTTTGTTTATGGAATCTCATCGATTTTTAAAGTGATACACCTACATGTAAAAACGTGGAGCTAGTTATATATACATACATATATATCACGCCTCGTTCCCAATGGGATCGGTAGAGTCCATCTCTCTCCACTTGCTACGATCCTGGTACACCTCTATCGCTTCCTCCACTTTTATGAGCGTCTTCATGAATGATCGCCGGTTGCGAGTACTCTTGACAAGGCCTTTCTTTAGGACATCTTCGATTTGTTCAGAATATGTCCGTCTAGGTCGACCTGCACCGATTTTTCCAATCATTCTTACCTCGTATACCTCTTTCGTTAACCTTCTTTCATCCATTCTATCAACATGGCCGAACCATCTAAGCATCCCTTTCTATATAATTGTCACTACGTCTTCAACTACGCCGCACCGCTCCCTTATCACACTGTTCCTCACTTTTTCCATCAGCTTCACTCCAGTTATACTTCTCAGGCTTCTTATCCTCACAGGATTAATCCTACTTTCATGTTTCTTCTGCCGTACCCAAAATACACTAACATACATTAGTCTGCCTGGGGATCAACTCGCCTCTATGCACAGCAAGTCGTGCTCTTTGTGATACATTCCGGCTATTCATAAAGTTATGAAGTGTCCCATTCATTTGACTCTCTTTCAAAACTGCACCACATTGCGCTCGACACCTTAAAACATAAGATGTTAAGCCTCGATACGCCAGTGATTTTGCTAGGTCCAACTCCGTTTAATTTGGAACACAGTAATGTTTGCGCACTACTGTTTGGCGGCGAATATAGGCATCGTGGTGGTATCTACCTAAACAGTCTCCGGCCACAGGGACTTACCGCCAGTAAAAAGTACACCTTTAAGTAAAAATACATTAAAAGACCTAGGTGTCTTTTAATGTATTCTACAAAGAACAGTCTAAATTATTATTTACATTACATTCCAAATTAGATAGTGGTAGTAGCAAGAAAAGTTTGTGTTATTGTAGTAGTTTTGTACCTGTAAAGCTTGGTAAAAATTATTGGAAGACCTACGCACACTTGGTAAGTATTGTGTATAAATGGCTTAGAAATTCCTCTTATAAAGAAGGCCTTGTGCCCTATCAGTGGGAACAATAAGAGGGATTGTTAATATATTTTATTTTTTCACACTTTATGAGCAATTGGTTATAGAGTTCTGTATTTTTAGGGGCAACTAAAAATAAAATTGTAGGGCATCGACACTGCAGCTTCGCAACGGACCGGGACTCCACAATTAGACGTCAATTGACCCCGGCGACGGGATTGAAGGCGCCAGTAGTGGCCCACTACTTTACCGTCACGTGCTGGGCGTCGTAGAGGCCGGCCTTGGGTACATTGGTCACCGTTGCACATCGTGATCGCTGAATTGTCGCAAACGTTTATTGTTCCCTTGTTTGTCAGCTGCTAGTCGAACACGAAAGTTGCAACTATGTCTTTATCATCATATATATATGGTACAGACAAGCGTCAATAACTTCAACAATTATTAAGGAAATATGACCGGAAATATATTTCTTTTGAAATGGTCAATAGATTGTTCATAACATTATATTGAAGTGCTGTGTACTAATAATGACTATGCACAACCAAACGATTTCTAGTGCGATCGAGCTGAAGCTACTAGCATTCAATAGTTTATCCAACAAAATACTTTGTTAGCTATATTTAATATTGCTATTGTATTATAATTATTATGATAATTGTGTACAATAGGAAATCATTATTTTTAACAGTTGAATAGCAGCCGTTCATATTATATTAAGAAAATAGAAGTAATAGAAAACAACATGTAATAGACATCTCATATTATCATACTGGGGACAAATGGAAACATATGTTTAAATATGTCTATATCCTTAAAAGCTGGATAATTGATAACGGTTGTGGTAAAACTTTAACAGAACTGGACAGTGTTTTGCATAGATGGAGAGACTACTGTCAGGAACTCTATCGTGAGGCAGAGATACTTAATATAGAAAGAACATGGGACGATCATTCCAGAGAACTTGTAATATTACTCTCAGAGGTCCGAGACGTCATCTAAAACTTTAATCAATGCTTCAACAGATAGGCTCTGCGGGTATCAAGATAATCCACCACATATGCAACAAAATCTGGCGAACAAGCCAGTGGCCAGAGGATTAAACACAGTCAGCTATTATTCCATTGCATAAAAAATGCTCTACAAGAAAGTGTGAAAACTACCCTATTTTGTCACTTATGTCGCTCGCAAGCAAAATTTTACTGCGTATTATAAACGCCCGGCTCTCTTCGTTTGCAGACCACCAAAATCCGAGTGAACAGTCCGGATTTGTAGTAGGAAAAGGCAATCGTAAACAGATTTTAATGTTCGCATTCTTATCGAAAAATGTCACGAACATAACAAGCCATTGGTCTTATGCTTTATTGATTATGCTAAGGCATTTGATTGCATACAGTGGAAAATTATGTTTCTTGTGCTTTTGTAGAGATAGACGTTCCACAACACCTTGCTTTTCTAAATATAGAATTTGTACCTTGATGGCTCAAGCTTTGTAAATCTGGAAAACAAGAAATCTGCAATTTTCCGCACATAACGAGGTGTACGCCAAGGGTGAATTCTGTCTCCTAAACTGTTTAAATTGTACGGAGAATACATCATGAGAAAAGCTTTGGATGGCTGGAACGGCGGAGTTGCAGTGGGGTGGTAGAAAGATCAATAACCTGCGATATGCAGACGATATAAATTTAATAACATCGAATGAGAAGAAAGTAGAGCTGGAAAGTGCTACACTAGGTCTTAAGATTAACTATTCGAAAACTAAAATAATGGTGGTGCACAGGGCAATAGTACTTCCAACAAGCGATGGTCTCAACGGATGTGAAAAAGTCAAAGAGTTTATATATCTTGGATCGTTGATAATCAGTGATGGTAGCTGCACTGAAGAAATTTGTCGTAGACCTGGTATGGCCAAATAGCGCTATGACTAACCTTGACAAGATCTGGAGAAATAGAAGTATTCGACCCACTACTAAAGTGCACTTGGTTCTAGCTCTTGCCTTTTCGGTATTCTTGTATGGTTCCGAAACGTGGACTACGAGAAAGCGCGATAGGGAAAGGACTGATGCTTTTGAATTGTGGTGCTCTGGCGAAGGCTTCTCCATATACCATGGACAGACAAAAGGACAAATGAATCCATCCTAAAAGAACTTCAAAAAACCACTAGGTTCTCCTCAATATGCCAACAAAGAGCCCTCAACTTTTTTGGGCATATCATGCGGTTTCCAATGGGCTGTCTTGAGAGGCAAGTTATTTTGGGCAGACTAGAAAGCAGACGTGTTCAGGGAAGAGCCCCTATCACATGGATGGAAGCGATCAAAAAGGCGATGGGTGGTAGTATACACCGTGCGGTCCACTCTGCATATGACCGCACTCAATGGAGATTGTTTGTGCTCACTATCCTCAGCAGTGAGGGAGTGACGAAGAAGAAGACATCCTAAATTGTTTTTTCTATTTATTCTTTGATACAGAAAAAAAACACAATTATTACCCGAAAACCAGTACGGTTTATCTGAATAATACAGTCGTCGTGGCCTAGATGCAACGCAACTCACATCCGGGCTGGTTTGCAATGAGCCATCTTTTTAACCTCGCTTGGTGTGATCCCGACAATACAACAATATTTTGGAAATCTATTGGTAAGTATACAATTGGATATAATGTAATCAAAAATTCTGGTACCATAAACATTGTTGAATTTTGGGACCACAAATTTTTTCTTTGCTTCGAACACTCAAGTTTGATGTACGTTTATACTCTGTGAGCGAGTCTAAGCAAGTATACTTATTAACTATTAATAATTTAATTTGGTCATGTACTTTCATCAACTTGCAATACTTAAATAGACCTCGATCATCGTTTTTATACTTGTTTTTAACTTTATAGGGCACAATAGTTTTAAATATCCTTACTTGTACTCTATATATCTCGTTAATATATGATTTATATGTTCTACCGTAGCTATCCAACCCGTAGCTAATAACCGTATCAGCCAGGGACAAGTACAGCAACCTCAAGAATTTAAAGGGTAGTTTGTATTTATGTCTAGCAAGCTTACATAATATCGATCTTAATTTAGTATTATTGCAATTGCTTTATGCAATCTCCAACAAAACCGTGCATCAACTATTAGTTCAACATAGATATATATGACTATTGGTATTGACTATGTGTGAACAAGTACAGTTTGGGTTTTGTGTGTGTAAGCACCCATTAGCATAATGCTCTGCATATATTCTGCTAATATCTCTACAAACATATATTCGTATAAATAATTAATGTATACGAGTTACGAGTATGTTCTCCTTTAATGTATTTTAAACTAAGGGTAAAGAAATAAAATACAGTGGCAACAATTTACTAAAGCTCAGAATGTATTGCCTGTTTAGTTTATTGTGGGTAATTACTATTCTAATTTTCTTAAGTATTTACGTTGGCACGTTGTGAAGTCATGGTCCTTCACAGTTAAGTCAACGCCCAGCTAAACTATGTTCAAATGGTATTGAAATACTAGTAGCAACTATTTATCTTAAATCAGCCTATTTAAGTTATGCAAGAAAATAGTTTCCGCTCAAAATAAGAATATTTGGTATAATTATCTGCAATCTTACTGTTCCTTGCAATTTTAAACTAATTGTAGTATACGAAATTGAGAAATCAAGAAATATGTTCCTTATTATGTAACAAATTACTTTTTGATTTTTTTTAACCATGTTATCCATTTTGTTCTTTCGTCTAAATCTTTTTACTTATTGTTAACTAAATTTAGTTTTTGTTAAAATATATATCATGACTTATTTCTGTTTCTTATTTCTGTGTCAAATATTTATAACGTTTACTATGTATTCCTCTTTTTTTTTTAAACATTTATAACGCTAGTATTAACTCGAGTCCCGACTGGTATTCTAACTATAAGAGTACATTCCTGACTAGAAGCAGTTAAAATTATAATTAATGATTATGAAATTTATTAACGTCTTCCTACTTATAAACGGCTTTATGAAAGTTCTTCCGTTTTTATCCGGAAGGCGACGTATGATAAAAAATACTTAAGTTCCGTAAATATTTATCCTACAATCACGTTCTTATTAAAATTATTTTCATGATTTTATTTCCAATAATAGTTCACGGTTACAAAAACCGATGAATTAGTTTTATACGATTGTTTGCTAAAAAAAATTGTTGATATATACTTCTTTAAATATCAAGATTGATATGTATTCAATAGAATTATTAATGGCCACTATGTATTGACCATTTTATAATGTTTCCTTATAATACGATTGTACACATTTATTAAGCTATTTTAGACGTTATGTTTATTTGTGAGAAGTACTTTATTATAACTCATATAATAAAAGATTAATTTAAAATCGATTTGCAACCTTTCCATACTATTGTAATTATAATATTGAAGTAGCTGTCCCATGCCCGCTTTGCTGACCGTATCATCCCTGCAACTGATTTCGGGGAAGAAATTTTGTAAAATCTGCTCTTAGCTGACCTTTAAATGGCGGGAGGAATATTCCTACTAAATTTCAAGTCTATAGGCTTAATGGTTTCGGAGACATCGTGATGAGTCTTTCTCACATAAGTTTAAATCTCTTATATATATAGATAGATTACACGACATAAAAAATAAATAGCATATGTTCAATTCAATTCGGATTAAATAAACTAAAACGTAAGTTATAATTTAGGAGACATGCAAGTGGATGGCAAACATTACGGCGCCAGTATTACATGTTGTGTATTGAGTTCATAAAAAAAAACCAGTTAAATTATGACGAAACTCGCGCGTAGCTTTTGTTACGTATACGGAAATGTAGAATTACATTCCGCCCTACGTATAAATCATCTGTCTAATTAAATGTTATACAAACGTTTTCTTTATTAGACGAAGACGAGAGTGACATTCACCTAATCGTGATTCTTTTTCTTCTTCGTCGGTATCACTCCTGACAGAGTGGTCGTGGTCAACACTTGAGGTGTTGGTCGCAAGCTTAATAATATTTCGCTATTTGGCCGCTTGTCTAGTGTATTCATGGTAGGTGATACTCCCGCCCAAAAAAACGCGGCGCAACGGTCTTCAGCAACAGAAACTTTTAACCATTATTCCAATTGCATAAAGGGGCTGGTGGAGATTGCATTGTTTTATTATTCTTTTATGTTTTTGCCAATGTCAAAAGTCGTGCTGGCAGATGGAAGAGGTCATGGTGACATGACATGTGGGAGTATAAGAGCATCACATCCGATGAGGATCTTTACCACGTTGCACAAGAGGTCCGAATATTTGCGAAGTATAAAGCTATACATCAAGAGGCGTGTCAAGAAGTAATTTTTTTATTAGATAAAGCGACAGGACGAGTTCGACTTTTACCGGATGGTAAGTGATACGCCTACTCACAGCTATGTGGCGTCCGTTAAGAGGATATACACTGCACTACATTGTGTTCGCATTGAGACATAAGATCATAAATATAGTTATGTCTATAATTTCACTAACGACGACTGCTTTTGGACCGGAACACATTAACGTTCGCAAACTATCTAGACGGTCTTCGGCAACAGAAACCTAGCAGCAGTATCGTTATGACATAATTATTACGTGCTCTGAAATTCCACCGACACTATATATTTGCATCCTTAACTTAACTTTTTATCTTAATAAGATTAGATGTGTACTGCTCTCTAAAAAAATATTAACAAAGATGTTAATGAATCTATTAACAATTACTGATAAAATTTTATCTACAACTACTTATGCTGTAAACAATGATGGCTATTCATATTACATTTGAGCTTAATTTTTTTTATTTATTTGATGGTAACTTATGACTAATGAAATGGTTATATTTTGTTAATATTTCCTTTGAAGAATTTTATAAAAATTTGGTCCTATAATATATATATATAATTTGCTGATAGGTAGAGACTGTCTAGGTGGGTACCACCGGAGCGTTTGTTTCTGCTGAGCGCTTTACTTAGTGTAATTACTGAGGTAATGAAACGCAACATCTTGTGTATCACGCGACGAGCGCAATTTGGTGCAGTATATATTATTCTAACTATCGCCACATTGTTATAGGTAGGCGTAAATCTTATCATCAGGTGAACTAGTCATCCGTCCGTAGTTATAACATCCTGTAGTCTCTTCATTTAATTGCTTAAAAAAAAATCATGTGAGAATAGAAAAAAAGTATTATTTTGCAATTATCAATTATTTATGTCGAACTTTGTTAAAGCAATATATAAATCAGAGAGGTTAATACTTGACCTCGATACCACCTGAAGTTATATGGTTATGTGGTTAAGCGCACTAACCTAACAACAGCTTATTCATTCTTTTCTTACTAAATGAGTGTTGTTAGATCAATAGTCAAATTATCTAAATATTTGATATAAAACGGAGGTAACTAATAATTAAGTTATAACATAAGTAATAACCAGCAACGACTCACATAAATTGGATTCTGCATCATGACTTGCAAAACAATAGCTCAACGTAGACCGGTAAAAAGCACAGTAACAAATCGGTATGCTCTAATAAGTGTCTTGTGTTACCGGTAACAGTGCCAGGATACCGGCTGTGTACTGTCGCAACAATCACTTAATACAATGCTCTAAGTGACATTCATTTATTTATCTATTCCTATTTAACTTGTAATTATGTTGCCGCTGGTTGTGAGGTGATTTGTTAGTTTATATTAATAGTTGCGATTAATCTATAGTCCTACTTCAGGTGTGCAGTATTATCTGTTTGTTGAATTTCTTTACATCTAGATAAAGTCATACTTCAACTACAACAATAATTAGTATCACCAATTAGTCCCTTAAGTAAATAATAAAATACCGTCTTAAAAACTTTTTCGATGTTTTATATTTAGATGGAAAATTCACACACATGATATACTCGTATATAACTAGATTGGTCATAAATACTGTTACGTAATAACCTTTCTTTTTTTAACTTTTTAATTATTTTAAATTTGGAACACGTATATTATTTTAAAAACTTTTCCGTTTTGCGTCATTTCACATATTTTTTCGTGTTAATTATCAAATTACAATATGGAATGAGGGTTTAAAGAAAATAGGATTGCAGTGATCGCCTTGCACAAAGTGGATATGGAGCCGTCGGTCATATTCCAGACACTTCAAAAGCTTGGTATCAGCCGTATGTTCGTATATCGTATTATCAACAGATACAACAACACTTCTTCTGTCGAAAACCAGAAAAGGACTGGGCGGCCGCGTGCTGATAGAATTACAAAGGCTGTTAATGCTGTTAAAGCCGGAATTCATCGAAACCCCATTAGGAAGCAAAAAAACTTATCGCGAAAAATGAAGATTCCCGCTAGGACTCTGTCGCGTATTATAAAACAAGACTTAAAGCTTGGTGTCTATCGTCGATATACAGGACAAGCTCTAAATCAATCTTTACAATTAAAGAGAGTGAATCGATCAAAAAGCTTTCGGTGGCGATACGCAGCTGAAAGGCACAGAAATATCCTTTTTACAGTTGAAAAAATTTTCACGATTGAAGAACACTACAATAAGCAAAATGGTAAAGTGTACGTTCACAGTTCGAAAGAAGCTGCAGTTGGAAAAGTGCAACGTTGCCATTATCCTGCGTCAGTGATGGTTTGGTGGGGCGTGTCTTGTCAAGGAGTCCCAAAACTACATTTTTGTTAAAAAGGAGTGAAAACTTCAGCCAAAGTGTATCAAAATACAGTTGGATCATGTTGTGAAACCTCTCAGCAATACACTTTTTAAAAATATACCGTGGACTTTCCAGCAGGACTCTGCACCTGGTCATAAGTCGCGAACTATCCAAGGCTGGTCCAACGTTTCGGACTTTATAAGAGCCGAGGACTGGCCCTCATCTAGCCCAGAACTCAAGCCTGTATACTTCAAATTATGGTTAGTTTTAGAAGCCATCGCCTGTTCTAAACGACACGGCGACATTGAATCTCTTATAAAATCTTTGGAGCAAGCAGTGGCGAAATTTCTCTTGGAAACAGTGGGTAAATCTATAAATTCGTGCCCAAACAGATTAAAAGCCTGTATAAAACTTAAAGGTGTATTTTTTGCAAATATGTTGGTATAAATTTTTATAATATTACTTCATTAAAAAAATGCATTTTCATTTGTAACAGAACTTATGGCCGGACTAGGTATATATGTGGACGTACAAACAAAGAAACATACGTATATACACCAAAAATAAACCTGTATACACACACACGATATCAATATAAAATACAAATACAGTCAAAGGCACAGTACTTTTAATTTCTTTTTTGTTTAAACTTTTTCAATATTGCAATATCTATATTTTTTTAAAACCACGTGCATTCACGTAACGATGAAACTGGTAGAGGGCGCTGTTTCCTGAGATACAAGTTAAATTCCTAGTTCGGGAACCAGGAGATTCAAGTGTCGAAGACATGTAAAATAATTAATTTAATTGTCTTTTATCTTATCTTTTGGTATATTTAAGAGATTGTTCACAAGAGAGATAAAATCTTAAATGTAAAAAAACTCTGCAGTTTTTCACCCGTATATTGCACTTATTGTTTCAAAGAGGTTAGTGTTTTTGAAAACAGTAAGAGTCCCCGTAAATTTTATGGCAATAATTATATTGTAGATAAGTTCTTGTCTTACTGGTGGTAGGTTTCTGTTGCCGGAGAATGTCTAGGTGGGTACTACCGCCTGTCCTGTAGTCACGGGCAAATAAGAATAAGACTAAGGTAAGCCATACCTGTCGTAAAAAGCGACTAAAAAGGTCTAGGAGTTTCACGGCCTTGGGAGTAGGGGTTTCGAAAGGTGTTAACACAAAGTGTAGAGGGACACCGGTGCATTCTATAAGAGTTTTTGAGGCCTCTCTGAATGCTTTCTTGCAGATCACCGAGAGGGTCTTAGTGAGTAAAAATCTCATATATCCCTGACTTCAACCCAGGGTATCTTTCTAAGATATCCTCCCCTAAACGCTCATTTCTTTCAAGGGTGTTGTAGTTAGTCTAATTCCGAGGTAAGGAGACTTAACATCTTATGTCTCAAACGAAGAGCGTTAGCGTTTCGTCCTCATACATTGTCTAGTTAATATTAATATTTAAAGCATATTTAAAATACAAATTTACTAAGCACGTCAGAACAATTGTAATATAAGGATTATGAAAGGATATGCAGTGATTTATTTTTATATAGAATCGTTGTGGTTTTTTTTACGAGGAAAACTTATCTTTACATATATGGATAAGTTTTCCTTATGCAACAAAGTAAATTGATAACATGTTCTTGACGATTGATTTGTTATTATTTATGATTATAAAAAAATTTAGATTCATTAGGTTTTTCCGGTTCGCTTTCCGAGAAAATATTTTAATGTTAGGATTTGAAATTTCATATTTTGTACGCCAGGAGTAAGGAGCTAGAAAGCATGAAGGTATTCTACTCTGCATGTTGTAAAGGGGACTAAGGGAGAACTTTTACCAATATTCTGCGTCTACAACTTCCATAGCAAAAGTGGCGAAAACGAAAATTATCACTAAAATTATATTTAGCTATTATTAACTACATTTTTGAGGGTTGAGGCTTAAGTTATTGATTAACTGTATCTCTACCAAATTTTGAATCTATTAGTCGTTTCTAATAGTTTTGGAGATCTAGTGAAGAGGCAATGAATTTCTAGACACTCATATATATAGATTGATGTAACCTATGTTATTTAAACATTGATTGACATATTTTTAAGTTAAAAAAAATCATTGTCTAGTTTTCAAGAATTCTCGTCATATGATGAAATATATTGGTTAAGCTAATATTTGTTTAATAAAATAATATTTGTGATTATTTATTTATCGAAATATATTTAAGATTTTAATGTCTTTCTTCAACTCGGATCATTTTTGTTTTTAAATATTTTTCTAGCTAGCGCGAAACTCGAGTCGTTTTCTCACCTTTCGCTTATTCTGCAATAACCTTTAGCCAGCATAACAGCGGCATTCATAACAACTGTCAAATGAGGCAGCGGAACGTTCGGCGTCATGGTCTGCCGACGCGCTACTTCCGTGCGGATACTTCACAGTCTCTCGTTACGTACTTACCTGTTACATTATCTCGGAACTTGTCGCTAACAACTTTGTCTATATCATAGGTTCCCAAACTGGATACCAGGCTTACAACAGAGGTACCGCGGCATGTCAGCTAAAAATTTTAAATGATTAAAGTGACATTGTTAAATCCTTATATTATGCCACGTTTTTTAAAAATAATTACATTGACTAGTAGACGAATTTACAACGCTGATGCGTTATCACTCAGTAGGTGTTATGAGAAGTAACAAATTCTCCCATAAACATAAAAAATAATAAAAATTCATACAAACAGTATCATTTATCAAATTAAAGACCACGCAGTATTAAATTTGCACTAGACTTCTCCTTTTATGTAACATGTTCATGTTATAACATCTAGTACACACAACATCTAGTCTTTTAGTTGGTGCGGCACTAAAAATCGTGTTCTCTCCTTTTGTGTGAGAAGCCGTTATTTCTGAATTTTTAGGTGTTTATCAGAAACAAACATGCATACATGAATCCTGATCTCAGTTGGATTCAATGGTTAACTAAAAAAATAAAGATCGTTTAGGTTCCAAACGTACTGTCTTCTTTTTCTTCTTTTGAAAATAACTCGGCGCCGGACGTGTTAAACCACTACGAGGCTACTTATGCAGGAAAATATTTTCTACCGATAAAGGTGTCGAGTCCAAAAATGTTTGGGAAGCAATGATTTCTACACCATATAATTTCATTATGAAACCGGCGACGATTTTCATTCGATATATTCACATGTATACCAACCGATAGAGGTCCTTAGTAGAACATAGGCCTCTCCGAAATATCAAACCGATCCTACGCTGCACGAATCCTGTAGCTTCCCACAACCTTCCCTAAATCATCGATTCACTTTGTCGAGGGTTTTTTAGATCTACCTTTATCATATTTACATATACAATGCATATTTGAAATATATATTCTAAGAAGAATAACACATCAGGTACCACATTCCTAATATTAATTATATATAGATGTACAATGGTTTAATATATAGTTACCTAAAATCTCTTTAAATCAGGTAAATCTTAATTCTTTACTCAAATTTATATATCGTTAATCATTATCAATAGCCTTTAACAGCCCATTGATGGATTCACCGGTTCAAAAAAATGATGAAAATTTTTTTGATTGAAATTATTAGTTGCAATAGTTTCAGCATACATTACTTGATACTTAACGTCGTAACTATTAATCTTGATTCTTTTTGGTACTTTAAACAGTATGTTTCGGCCATTGCGCTGAGATATTAATATAAAAAAATATCCTGTCTCTGTAGACCTTCAATAAAAGATTGATGTATTGTTAATATGCAAAAACTCGTATTGCTCATAAGAAAACTTAAGAAAATCAGACGTTGATAAATTAGCTCGCACTCTAGTAGTTAACACTATATCCACAATATAAAATGAACACCTCTTTATCTTACATAATTTTCCACTACAGATTTTATGTAACAAAATTATTTATTAAAATACTAGATTTCCATTAGTTTAGTATTATTGCTTGTTTATTTTGCTATAACGGTCGTGGTCTAATGTTAATGTTCTTAAATAGTGAACAACTTCTATAGTAGGTTAGGGTATGTAGACAACAAATCCCTATAAAGAACACCAATTCCTACCAAACGCGATTCACGATGCTATTGAAATTGCAAAACATGTATACATATATATATCAATAAAGAAGATCGTTGGGATCATTCCACCGGATTAAGGTCTCCTCACTAATAAAATTAAATTAAATACAAAGTATGCCAGACTTCAAGACATAATGAACTTATTCTGCGTAGATTGGTCTGTAAGTAATAATCAATAAAAAAAGCTATAGGTACTCCGTGATTTTTTTGACGTCTGGACTATCTATTAATTAAGTCCCCTCTTGACTAAGACATAAATAGAATTATTAAATAAAGGCAATAAAAGCCGTAAGATTTAGATTTAATAAACACCTGTACTACAAAATAATATTGATTTATTTAGTCACAAGATGGACATTTAAGCATAGTACATAGACATAACTTGAAACGAAGTCAATCAATGGAAAACACGGCGCCGCCTGATGTAGGCTATGACATAAAGCGCACCTTTCACTGAGGGAACGGCGGAAGCTCGATTATGTCACTGACGCAGTGGGCCAACTGCTGACCGTAATGCCAGCGACACACTTACCACGACCCACCAAAACAACTGTGATGCAACCACTACCATTAACAACGTATTGCATAACTCCTTTGGACTCTAAGACGATGTCGTGGCAGTTCGACGTTATATATGCATATTAGTTGTATATGTACCAAGCTTCATATTTATGAGCATCGATTTAACAGTGACAAGGTTAACACTGGTGGTAATAAGAGAAGACCTGATTTTGAGCGATTTTATCAAAATTTTATAAATATTTAAATTTTAAACCTGTTCATTTTGCTTTTGCTATTTTTATTTATAACATGTGAAATAAGATTTTTTTTTAATAAAAGACAATCTAAACACTTTTCTATAAGAGCCCTCTTAAATTAATCAGTATCAACGGACAATCCACTCGTCACAGGCCCCCCATGACGATCCTCTTCATCCCGTGTTAATTGAATCATCATCATCACTATCACCCCGCTGCTGTCTTAAATGAATACTATTAAGTAATATATTTCTAAAGTACAAACTTAGATGATAACAAGATAACTCTCAATAACAGTTAATTTATATTAACGATGATATTACTATTCAGGAGCCACTAAGCAAATTCTATTTAAATTAAAACAGCATTTTATGTTGAGAATACAAGGAGATGCCAATAGTTTTCAGTTCTTACATGAAAATCGGTAAATCGATCATTTACAAAATTAAATTATAGATAATGTTAGACAATTTGAATCATAAATTACAAATGAACATTCTAAACAGTGGCAAGTAATACAACTTTTTATGTTGGCTCAACTCCTTTTACAGTAACAGCCTACGTACCACCGCAGCACCTATTTCTGTAGTCTGCTGGGTTCAAACGTTATAATTATCCGGTTTTAAGCCCGCTGTACCTAGTGAAATTACTAAGATAATGAGACAACATCCTGTGTCTGTCGGCAATGAACACAATGTATATTATCCTAACTAGCGCCACGTTGTTAAGGAAAGACGTACATAATTTAGTTCCAGATCAAAATCCGCTCGACTCTTTGCTTCTATAATTAAAAAAAGCTAAAAAATGTGCTAAATGTGATATAAGTCATGCATTGAAAACTACGATGAAAAGCCGAGGCCATACGAAAAAGGACCTTATTTACCATCTAACTCGCGTTATATAAGGCAGTTAAACGTGTGAAGTTGTGAGTCGCAATTTGCTGGAAACTTCTTCAGTTACTGTGTTAAAAATTTAAGCTTACTATTAACAGACTTAACGCTAATTCAAATCGCGTGGTGTGGCAGACGAGGCCACATATTTGCAAGTTAAACAAGAGCGCCCGATGCACAGGAATATATTTCTGTGACCAGTTTTACGGATTTGCATGCAAATTGCTCGGCTCTTTAAAATTTACCCGTAAACCGAAAATAGGCGGCGCTTAAAACAGTATAAGGAAAGAACGAAAATGTTATAAAGCAAATCGTCGTTCTCAAATTTTCGATTTTCACCGAAAAATTTATAAGTTACTTTTGTAATTTTTTAAAGATCTCACCTAGACCACGTAAACTCGCACAATATATTCATAATTTTTTAAACATTTATGTTGTATCAATTACACTAAAAACGGATATGGTAAGAAAACAATTAATTAGTTTATTGTAACTTCGTTTATTCCTTTGTCGGTTTTCAGTCTTTATTACATTTATTGCCCAACGGAAAGAGAACTAGTAGTACTAATGTAAAACCAAATTTTAACTTCTAAGGTTAAGGTTCTAACGTGATAAGAAGACCGAAATTTATAAGATTTATTTATTTATAAGATTTATCTTATATATCATATCTCTCAGTTTTACAGAACATAATAAATGCTTAATAAATTATTGAATAAGCTTGACCCGTTCGTGTCACCTCCATTTTTACAAGCAAGACACTAATTTTCTCAATAAGTATTACGTCGGTTGATACACGGGACCGGCAGTGAGTTAAAAGGTCGAGACGAACAATTTGAAACCAAGACGTTCACCACGCAGTGATGTAATATAACCCCGATTTTAACCTGAATGCATTTGAATGTTATCGATACTTATAACCGCTAACGACATAATGATTTTTATTAACATTCTCGTCTTAGATAACACTAAGAATAAACAATTTTTTTTTTATGGTATTGTTCTAACATTTGACTTCAATTTCTCAAGCTGTTGACAGCATTATCAAAGATGAAGTAGCATGCTCACGAAGAATAATCTTTTATAAGTATGATTACTGGAATATAGCAACACTGTTATAGATATAGAATATAGCAACATGTTGATAATAAATAAAAGAAAATAGTAGTTAGTGAGATTGATTTTTGGAAATACTCTACCGCCGACCAAACACCATAAATATTGCTGCCATGTAATCAAATTAGTATACAAGCAATAAAGAGGTAATGGATTAACCATAGTTTAAAACCAAGTTCAATATAAATTTATTTATTCAAAATTAAATATTTTCCAATCTGTTGTTTATATCAATAGCACTCCCAATATCGCAATACCTTCGAGTACGGACCTACTTGACTTTCGATAATCTATTAAATAACAGAACCTTTGACTTTATAAAATGAAGCTGAAGTCGGCCTAGCCTGTTTAATAAATATTCAATACTTTAATATGTATCAATTCGTGCTGAACTGGCAATTAAGGATCCGTTGTCCTTTAAGCAAAAAAAAAAGGAAAAAAAGAAAATTACTTTGGGCAGCGGAGCATGTCGATCGGAACTGTTGAGTAGTCATGCTTCACTCGACTGCGCAGAAGTTGTGCCAAGTCATCGCCAAGCACCCTGTTAACGCAGCATCGCTGTACTCTTAAAGCATTTTTAACTATAAGGAAAGTCATTATTATGATATCTTTTTATTCACTTATAGATAAAAATGACGACATTAAATTTACTTTTATTTTATGACTTAATTTAGAATCAACTTTTGTATAAAAAACACCATTTTTCCAATACATAATAATAGTTAATTTTAGATAAAATAAATATACCAGCACTGGAAGGACAATGTTAACGGGGTCAGCTAGTAAGTTATAATTATTGTTATACAGTCATTATTATTTACAATATTGCGATATTCTATAATAATTTTCAAGTTAGACGTATTATTAAAAAATAACTGTTATCTACAATCTTAATATATGATATAATCTAAATATAACGTCAAAATTAAATGTTTATAAAGAACAATACACCTATTTGACACGTAAATTAATAAGAAACAAAAACTAAGTAGATGTATATTAAAATCATGTAATTTAAGTAGCGATACATATTAATATTTGTAGCAAATATTAATATTTATAATTATTCATGTTGAGTTATTATATTTTTATAGCTTATGCACTTCAAAATACTAATACTGATATTGCTATAGAGGTGTAAGGGTTCCCGAACAGCAACTCACGGAATCCAAGCTAACCTCACCTGCTCGTGGTGCATCCTGCTAATCAATAAACGACGCTCTGGCTCCTACTAATCCACGTTGTAACAGCGTGGTGGAAAACAGCCCAAATCCTCACCATATCTAATCGATGCGGGAATTTTGGGGAAGGCCTTTGTCCAGCTGTGGACGCCTATAGGCTGATGATGATGATATTATATTACTGACTTTTTCATATATGTTTATACATCTACGTAACGGTTTGGTTTTAGTACACTTATTAACATTAAGTTTAATAGCCAACCGACTAAAAATTTATTAACGCCACCGTATTCTACAAATAAGTAATATTTCCATTACACGCCATATTCAAGTTATAACGTCCGCTACTTTATATGTAATTTAAAATAGCAATTATACAGTTTTTAAAATTATATATACACATATTGTAATTGTCATAAATAATTAAAAATTTACGCCAGGTACCATGCATTTCAAGGGTTTTAACATAATATTGCCAAATACTTTAAAACTTTTTTTAATACAATTGTACCATGACAGAATCTGTATACGTTAAGTAAACAGCTGTTATATTGTTTTATTATGGTCATATATATAGTAATGGAGTATGGATGTATGGAGTATTCTGAGCACGCACACTTTAATATTTACAGTCTCATTGTTGGCATTGTACCATATGATGAAGATCAGATCAAGAGTTGTCAAAACTAGAGCGAAGAAACCGGGACATGGTTACTCACTCTAAACTTCTATATCTATTATTACAGTATTATTATTACATACATACATTTTCATGTACATATCTTTTTTGTGTTAAGCTCGCTACTTTAAGCTTCTATTAACTGCTATTATTTAATAAAAAAAGATGAATTCAGTTTTGGTAATTATTAAAGACATCAATGCAGTAAGTATCAAAAAATTACTTATTAATTATTATGTTGTAGGTAGGTCTCTAGGTAGGTTTGTATTGCCGGAGGCCGTCTAGATACCATCGCAGCTACTATTTCTGCCGCAGAACAGTAATTAAAAACATTACTATGTTTCGGTTTGTAGCTAGTAAATTTACTAAAGTAACGAGAAATATTATCTAATGTCTTAATGCAACGAGCATAATTCGGTGCAGTTATTCCATCCTATCTATAACCATATCGCTTGGGCAGGCGTATCTCTCATCATCAGATGAACATCTCCGTCGTATCTTCGCTTCGTCGAATAAAAGAAATTACGGATATATTACACCATCTACAAATAAAATATGTTGAAATTATTGAAGTAATATTGTTAAGATTAGAAAGTTTTATTTTATGCTAAAAGATAAAATCTACGGTTAAAGAGAATAATAGGTTACTTCCTTATTAAGTATACAAAACAGTACGGAATAAATATCTAGTACACCTGGAACTTCCTAGTAGTTAACTTAAAATTTATCATAAACAAGGGACAGGGCTGTCAAATGTAAAACGACTAATATAATAAATATTATAGAATTTTTGTTTCATATACATATTGTCCATTTTAATTTTCTATAATGTTTTACAGATTAGTTATTTAATATTAGTATTTGAATAAAATCGATGTTCAAAATAAGATAAGTAATTTATGTTTCGAATCTAGATTTCTAAGCTGACAGCCCTAAGTTAGACAGTGAGAGTGTACCGCGTCGCTGCGCCCGCGCAAGCGGAGTTGCGTCACCGCGCACACACTCATACTTTCACTGTTAGATAATAGCAACCACGCCACTGCCTTACTTACACACTTACACACACACACATACAATGGAAATCCGCTGTAATGATCCGAGCATTTTGCATTTAACTTTTGCTTGCAACTCGCTTTACCTTCGTAACAATGGATTCTGTTTTATTCAGCGAAGCGATATGACGACGATTTCGTTGAATGTAGCGCTTGTTAGGATGGTATATACTACACCACATTGCGCTCGTCGTGTTAAGTTGTCAAACCTCGCTACCTCAATATATCCTCTAGCTACAACGCCTTGCAAATCGGAATACACTAATGTTTGCACATTGCTGTTTGGCAGCAGACATAGGAGCTGTGTACTTAGTTGGATGAGCACCGCCGATAGAGACTGACCAGAAGTAAAGGATTTAGTTAGATATTGGCTTTATTTAAAAAAAATTATACTCTAATGTATTAAAATCTGTTAACCAATCCGCTATGTCCGAACAAACACAAACACAACTATTTTGATAAATGCCTCCAAAGAGCTTTGTCTAAAAGGTATTAATCACAGACTGAGACTAAAAAAACGTAGAGTTGTTTTATTTTATTCTTTTAAGATTTCTTTGTAGAGAAAGCATCCGAGCAGTTGTTTTGTTTGGTAAATAAATGCCATTATCAGTTGGTGCTTACCGCAATTAATATAGTTATACTAAATATACAGACATCTTGAGGTTAATCCAGTATTGCCATTGTTAATTTTAAGATTGTTTTAACAGATTTTTTTATCTGCAATGGGCTAATATAAATTTGATCTAAATTTAAGGGGATTTTCAGTGATATAAGGTCATGAATAGTCAAAGGTGCTCAAAACACTGTGACGGTAAAAATACTTTGGCTTTCATATGTTTACACCCTGAACAGCAATGCTGTTGTTGCAGTAAATTTGCAATATTGGTATGGCAGGTGGTATAAATTTGGTAAAAAAATTTGGAAAAAAAATTGGTATAAATGTGGTCCCATAACTGCACTAGGTGTCTTTGTGTTATAAGGCTTTAAATGCTTAGCTCTCGCGGAGGAAGTACATGATAAATAAAACTTAATAATGTCACTAGGTGGGAAGAGTATATATTAGACTTGATATCGTGAACGATGTGGTGCAATGTATACCATCCTAACTAGCGCCACGTTGTTATGAGCAGACGTATCACTTACTATCAGATGAATGTTTCACTCTTCGATTCGGTTTGAAATTAGAATAAAATTAAGTATGTACATCGTTCGAAAAACTAAAATCAGATTAAAATCTAACACGAAAACAGACCCTTATACGAAAGTATAGACCGTGACACGGCATGGGAAGTACAACCTCGCGGCTCGGTAACACAACTAATGAATTTTAAGTTTGGCATATCCGTAACCGGTGACCTTGACTAGTTGCTCGCTCACAAAGTTAATTCTTTCCGTATCAAGATGATGGTAATGGAATGCCTACATATGAGCTCGTTAGTAACTATTGTGGAATATAAACTAAGTTGTGCCTTTGTGCTTAAGGAACTAAGTATGTGTTTAAACATTACTGTGTACTGATTGAATCGTATTATTTGTGTTGATTACGTTTCGTCTAAGCTTTGTTCACAAGTCTAACTATCTTTATAGTTAATATTACAATTTATATATAAACATTGAGAACCATTGTAATGTTAGTGTTAAAAAAGGTAATTGTAAAACTTCAATAATGTGGTTATCTTTTAATGTTAGTATTTATACAATATTATAGTTAACATGTGCAATCCACTATTTTGAATTCCAAGTGTCGAATCGGACGTTGTTTTTCAATATATGAAATTAGTTAAATCTACTATAACTATTGTACCAACTAATAAATTATTTGAGTTTATTCTAAAAATCATTTAAGCTAATTCCTCCTGTCTAGAAATAAAGGTAATTAATTAAATTACACTTTTCATTAATGAAGAAGGAAATAGTTAAAAATGCGATGATTCTTTGTGTTATGATTACTGTATAGAACTTATTCATTTGACCTTGATTCATACTAAATGGAATAATAGATTTTTTCTTAAAGAAATTTGGTTGTATCGTTAGCCGTAGCTTATGCCTCACGTTTTTTGACACCCATTTAAAATTTTTCACGCATTTTTTGTTAAAGTTTAAGACTGGTCACGAACGTATGTAAAAAGTTTTATCTCCGAATAAGTTACCTTGATCTGTTGGCGAAATAATTACGTCTTTATAGTGTACAATCTTTAACATTGCGGCGAATGTATGAAGTATTCTTAAATAATAGATCAATTATTTTAAAACACTATTATTATGTGCTGATTAAAATTTACATTCTTGAACCTGTATATAACAATAATGTTTTACAATTTTGTTTAATTTATATCTATATAAAAGATATAATGTTAATACTAGTTGATGTAATTTCTTTTATATATGAAGAAGAAATAAAAATTACAAAATTTAAATAGTCGTTTTAAGTCGATTTATAGCGATTATTTAAAAATTTTTAATGTTAAATTTATACAAAACCTGTTTAAATATTATACGTAATTACAATTTCTTGTTAACTTGTCATAACTTTTTTTCTCTTATTTCAATATTAAATTTTAATCTGAATACCAAAATACTTTTTCGACGTAATTTAATATTTCTCTTAGACTACCAAAGGTTCAAATATATTTCCTTCAAGAGAGGTTTCAGTTAAATATAGGGTAAAGTCCAATTCATGAATAAACGAAAGACAAAAATTATTTGAGAATATTAATAACTCAAATTACAAGACTGATCATAAAAAAAGTGGATGTGTATAAATTTTGTCATAGATTTATCTTAATTAGATTATATTGATAGATTTGTGTTAATTCACCGTTAGATGATATTGGAGCAGACAATAAAGACCTATCTCCAATAAAGGTGGTCTTTAAGGTTCCACCAATCGTCGTTGAAATTGGCATGGGAAAAATCCAAATTGGCAAATAAAAAAATTAAATTATTTTTCTTTTTTTTATTTTACCATATTACCGTTAGAAGTTGCGTTAAGGATAATAAACCTAATAATGGATAATATACTATTGTTTTAAGATCCGTAATCGACCGATGGTGTCGATTAGTTACAAGTATATTTATATTTATATTTTTTTTTGTCCATTTAAAGCCTGTTTGATTATTTTTCACATCACAAACATTTTGCTCCATTGTCGTCCTCATTCATCTTATCTGTATTGTTAGTTTTTACTAGGTATATATAAAAAAAAATTGTGAACTATTCTTAAAACAATTTTTCATTAAACAGATTCTTTGATATCGCATTAAAAAATGTTAAGGCTAGTAAGTAGCAAGAAAAAGCGTTTAGAGCAATTGAATTAGCATCCAGCAGCATAATGTTATTGCGAAATTGAATTTGTGTGTTTTCACAGGCTACTCCATTAAATATGGATTAAACGACGTACCGCGATCTAAATACAGCTCATTTGACTGTAACGTAGAAGTTTTCCATCGCCATGATGTATAAAAAGCGTGTATAATGTGTAATCCCGTTGAATGCAAAGAATTCATGTTTACGTCACGAATTAATATTTAACAGTTCTTGGACAACAATAACAACGAATCAAGACGGCGACGTGTTAAATAGCTCATGAATATATAGCGACGATAACATACCTACTTAACTCCATACATATATTTATGAGAGCTTATTTTTTATGTTCCACGGAGACAAAAGAGCAGTGGCGGCCGACGTTGTCCAGGGTCGTCGCACGATAAAAGCTGGTTTTTTTATTATACTAAGCAATGAGACGAGCAAGACATTCATATAACAGTAAGTGATACACTCGCTTGTACCAATGAGGCTGAGGGCAGCAGCTACGAAGCTAAACGCTACATTACATACACTACCCTTGCGTTTATCGCTACCTTATTCCATTACCATACCTCATTTCACTAATTGCAGGGGCATCAAGATGGTAACATAGTTGTTTTGGTAGACTGCTGTTTGGTAGCAAAAATAGGCTGTGATGGTACCTACACATACAGCCTTCGGCCATAGAAACGTACCACAAGTAAATGTGTATTTTATCTATACGTCGCAACCTATTAACAAATCATAATGTGTACTCTCTAATGATCAATAGTTTATCAGTTACATTTTTATCAGTTATTTTGACTCAATATCTACATCGATGTGGTTGCATAAATATAAATCAAAGTAATACTTTATACAATAAACTTTTCCTAAGAACTTTTGTATACATTGCCACAAAGTATAATTTTGAAGCTAGATTATTAGACTAATAAGGAGTATAAAAGATAAATCTATGTAACGTTTGCGGCTTGATTTATTTTCGAAACTCATCGACCACAAATATAGGATGCATATGAGGGACAATAAACTTTCTGCATTGTTAATTTCAAAAGAGACCTAACTTTTAAACCGCGAACTATAACTTTCGACCGTCGTTCCATTTTACGGCTGGTCACGCCGGGATACGAAACCTTTACCAATATGTTGGTAAAAAAAAAAACAACCCTAGTTTCGCATTCTCATGCGGGTCGCGTGTTGGACGCGTGTCCCACATACGACGCAAATTCACACAGTAAAAAGTTTAAACCGACACTTTAAACACGCATTTAAGTAGCGTGATGAACCTATGAATATCATTTAATGCCTCTACAGTATTTCGAAGGGGTGCGCAAATAAGGGAAGGTGCGAAATATCAAGGCTCCGAAAGGAGAACACAAATAACGAGATTTACATAATTAAACAGGTACGTTTTGCAGAGTACACCGGTTGATATTTCAAAACCGGATTTAGTATGTTGCTTCATTTATCATTATTAATTCTCACAGATTTTTTTCGTCAAAAAATACAATTGTCATTAGTTATTAGACGTTTTTTCTTTTAAATTCTTATTTGCAGATTAGTCTTTATCCGTCATATGTTTGTACAAAGTTAATAGAACGGGCGTTAGATTTTATAACAAACAAATGATTACGGAATAGAAACCTTGGAGTACCGCTTACGTGTAACCTAAGGAGGATGTAAAGTTCAAGCGGTTGTCGGTAGTATCGGCTGATGGTTTGGCCTCAGAGCATTCCTATCGAGTATGCGTTCACTTGGTGCGATAACGAATACGTTAACCTTTGGCAGGGGGCGAGCTACCGAGCTGACGACCGTTAAAAGAGCGAAACCGTTTCCCTAATGAATGGACCCCTCGGAAAACTGTTCATACAATTAGTTGTTTAATCGATAAAAAAACTTTGTTACAACACGTTAAAAAAATATCCAAGTATTAAACAAGTACACGATACGAAGATTTTTTAGCAGCAGGATTTTTAACGAAATAGTTATTATAGGTAGAGTTTAAATTTTTGTTTAAACGAAAGTTTTAGGTGTTTTTCGGTGAATAAAATTTAAACAATTTATATCTTTATTTTTCACAATATATTACAAAAAAGGTTATTTGTATCTCAATAACCAAAATAATAATTGGATATATATACAAATATTCGCTATTACACAACAAATATGGCTCGACACTGCATCCTATCATAAAGTATTAGGCACATCCCATTCACTACAAAAAGTACAGTTTTTAAGCAATATAAAGTTAAATCAAAACAAATATTTGTCTTGCTCACATCTTAGGATTATACGGATGTAAAGTTGCAGTGAAGATATTCTATCTAGTCTCACACACAGGAGCTCATGATCTACTTTAATCAAATTAAATAAAAATACGATGCTTTCTATTGAAATAAATCATAATAAAAACAAAATATTCATGTAGTACAAAATCTCACCATTAGTTCCCAGGATATTAATCACTCTGTTTTGATTTCACCACTAATGGCAGATTGTTAAAACTTTATTTTTAGCTGATGTATAGACAATCTATAATAATCTTTACCACGTTCTATTAGATTTTATAATTAGAAAAATATTATATAGGGTGATAAATCCGTTGAGTATTCGTGCGAGGGAAGCCCGCATATTTTGACCCCATACAGATTACAATATCGGAGAGGGCGGCGCGCCCCTAATAGTTTAAGTTTCAAGTACTAGCACATGACAAGCTTTGTTAACGATCTTTTTTATCATCATTTTAAATACTGTTAAATAAAAATAGTATCCATGTCAGTTAACGAAAAATGCAAAAATTAATAATAATATCAATACACTCGTGACTGGGTTTTAATAACTTGCGAATATACACCTAAGGAGCTCAAGTCAATCTGACTTGCACGCAGTGCATCCTGCTGAATAACAGTCGAGGCTCTGGCCACCCACCAACCCGCAAAGGGCCCGCGTGGTGGGTTACGACTCGATTCCTCTCTACTTCTTAAAGTGCCTCTCCAACTAGTGAAGGTTGGCGATAATCGTGCTACAGAATATCAGTAATTCCCCTCAATGAACTTTAACAAAAGATACGGAGATCTTTGGGGAGACCTATGTCCAGCAGTAGACGTCTGTGGGCTGATAATGAATACACATAAAAGCAAGTCTTTACTTTGAAATTGCAGCATTAGTAATCAATATAAGAACAAAGAAAATTTAACTTATCATTTATTTGCAGCATTTTACTTAAGCTATAGACCTCTCTCAAACATTGGCATTTACCTACGGAAACCAACCTATTCGCAGTCAACATCACGTCGCTCTCATTTGGAAGGGTCTTAATGTTAAAATCGCAACTTTTGAAGATGTCCATAATATTGAAAATAATCTTGGTACAAATTATAAAATGTAACTCACTGGTAGGTCTCTGTTGCTGGAGACTATCTAGGTAAGTACCATCGCAACTCTTTTTCCTGCAGCTAAACAGTAGTGTGCAAACATTTCGATTTTTAGGGTACTGTAGCTAGTGTTTAAAAGCGGAGCACCATGTGATGTATCTTTTATAATAACAAATAGTACCCTATCGTTGTGGGTAGGTTATTATTAACCAGAGGAACATTTTATTCGTTTTTTTAACACCTGAAGTAGAAGAATAAATTTCATGCACCAATCGTTTCATGTCTCACAAACTGTACACCTTATTTTCATTAAGTTAATAAAACTGCTATTATGTGGTGCAATTGTTTTAGAATATAAAACTGGCTCTTCGCTTATCTTTGCATCGAAATGGTAATTGTGTACGGGGGAGTAGTAACCGTCGCAGAGCAAAAACGTGGCTGCGCCGATGCGTGGGGAAAAGGAGCGGAGGTAAAAATAGGGTGCAAATAAGTCTCATCATTATCATAAAATGGTATTGATCAGCCTTATAAAATCCATTGCCTGCCTTACATCATGATTACAACTTATATGTATTAATTTACTAAGATTCTATATAGAGAGTATATTTCGAAGTTAAGATTGACTCTAGATAAACCTGTAAAGAAACGAGGCACATTTTTAAAGTAGTTATGGAGTTATCAGGAGACCCTGCTCTGATAACGCCAACTTAAGAATGTAAAGTTTTAATAAGGTTTTTGTTGGGAAGCGCTAGCCTAAGATAGGGTCTGGATCATGTCTAAACTGCTTAATATATAAAGACATAGATATACTTATGAAAAAAGATTGAATTGTAAGCCTACAATAAAAATTTGTAAATGTATAACAATTTTTTTTCTTGTCGGACAAATAACAGTAACTGTGTATTTTTCATGTAGTAAAAAAGTTTACATGTGAAATCCTAAATAATGTTTATGCAACATGTGCAATCTAGTGCATGTATTCCATGAAAATGAACTACCCGCATAAAGTTATAGTGGTGCGCCAATCTAGTTATATTTCCCCTGCAAGCGGGCTTTTTAATTGAAGGGTGCTGTTGTAAGGTAAGTCATCCGTTAATTTGTCTATTTATACGATACAAGTTTAAGGAGTACTAAAATAAAATTAGATATATAATAGAGCAGAGGTTAGGTTTAAAATAGCAAATCATAAAAAGGTTAAATAATCAAGCAAATTTATCTTATCAAATATTTAATACTAATTAGCGTTAAGTAGCAATATGTCCTGCTTACCAGAAAACGCAAGAAATTTCTAACGTCTGAAGATAATCTTGACACAGATTATAAAATATAATTTACTAATGGTAGGTCCCTGTTGCCAGACGTAGTAGTAGACAACTAGTTAAATTACGGATGTAACAAAACTTAAGGCTTTAAGTTTCAAGACGAGGTGTGCGGTGCAGTGTATATCATCGTAACGTTTCATGATTTAAAGCGAAGATATTTACGAGTTATCATCGGTAAAGTAAAGGCAGTTGGATAGTGATATCATCAGATGAACGTTGTGTATTTTTTTATTTAACAAGAATCCAATAGATTCATAATTTATATTTTATTCTAGAAGTAATTAAATATATAAAAGGGTAATAATAACTTACCATATAATATCTAGTTTGTATGTTGATATGCACAGACAGAGAATTAATAAATTAGTTTGGTAAATAAAAGCTACATTATTTAGTGCAGAAAAATTAGTGCTGGTAATAACATTTGGGTAACGAAGATATAGAATTAACAACATACATATATACTTATCCAAAAATCTGAAACTTTACGCAAAAAATATGAAAAATTAACGTAATATCAATGCAAATGTAAATGGTGTTTTGTAATTACTATTTTATTGCGTAAGTTGAAGTTTAGCGACAAGAACCCGAAATATTATTTAGCCTTCAGTCTTATCAAGAATAGATTTGACGTGTTTTTTTAAAGAAAATTTAGTTTAAAAGAAGAATAAATCTGCATTAGCAAATTCCGAGTAACGTATTCGTGACATTGGTACATTCTCGTTTTCTTCACATTGATTCATCGGGTAATAAAGCCGACCAAAAATGTTTGGTATACAAAGCGCAATCAGCAACAGAAGTGTACCGAATTTAGTTAATTTGCGTGTAACTAAACTGCGAGTCACGTTTAAAAACAAAAGGCTAGCTGGCGAGCTGGCGAGCTGGCGAGCTGGCGTGCTGGCGTGCTGGCGACCACCGCGATGCGTTCTCAGAACACACTCGACTGTATTTAACCCGTCCCTCTGAGCGAAAATAATCTCCCGCGCATTTACGGACGCGTTTCCTAGCGTAAAACAACATCGGCTTTTTACTTTTTGTTACTTCAGCCTGTATAAGTTGCCCTGCACGCCACAGACCTTCCATAATGAAAGGTTTGGTGTATATACGCCACGAGGCTCTAGTATGCGATTGATGGATTTCACATACTAAATTTGTATTGCGTTACAGTAAGTATTATTACGTACTAATATTTATTAAATTGTGAAATGCTGAATGAACGACCTGATGAACATCACAGGGAATCTTTAGAGGCATGTGGCATTGGACCGGTCGCGCTGAAAAATAATTCAGGTGACCTATGTTTAGCGATGGCCACGGAAGAGATGATGATTTGACTAATAACACAAACGAATATTTCTGCTTATTATCTGTTAACAGTTAAATTATTGTGTCAACAACAAGAAAATTAGATATTGTGAGAAAAAATGTATTTTGTATAATTTTGACAGATTTTATATTTTATAAGAATCGCACAAACTCTTTCGTGTCACTCAAACTACCAATGAATCTAATATCATGTACTACTATAACTTATATTATTTATTATAATTTTGTTGATAATATCACTAATAAATTATTGAACGAGCATAAAATGTAAAGCTTAATATATTTAAAATAACTATCGATCAAAACATAAAAACCATAGTGAACGAAAATATGTTCTAAATAAAAGACCGAAGAGAAAGCTTTCAAAATTAGACTATTCAATAATAAGTTATGCGTCGTTCTTCTAGCCTGAAATACCATAATGAATGGTGTAAAAAACATCATTAGCAGCTGATAGGAATCTACTGCTGCACATAGGTCAAAAGCTAAAAAAGCGACAGAGGATAAAAATTGTAGTTTAAATTAATATAGTAAACTTAAAAAGTTTAAAGTCGGAGTAGTTTTAATTCATGTACTCATAGTAATAAACATACTATGGTACTGTTTATGTTCTCATACTAGTGTCATATCGTTTTCATTGGTACAGTTTAACGATATTCTTCGCTGTGACAGTGTTTTGTTACAAACTGTGTGCGTGGTATGTTTATGAGGAGAAGCGATAACTTCGTCATACACTACATTTATTTAAAGAGATCAACACGTATACGTGTAACATTAACATACGGATGCGGCAAATATTTACTAGGGTAAGGAGACTCAACATCTTGTTGCTTAATGCGCCAAGTACAATACGGTGCAGTTATATCCTCCATTCTAGAGCCCCACTGTTATGGAAAGGCGTATCAATTACTACTAAGCTAAGGTTTCGATGGACTCGTCGCTTTGTAAAATAAAAACAAAACGTTAGTTCTTTTTTAAAATTAAATAGCCTAAGAAAATTCCTTTAAACTACTTTCCGAGTCATTTCTTCCGGCTTTTATGTCTTACTTAATGGAATTTATTGGTATATTCCTAACAATTATTGTCCAGGTAGATGTCATCATAGCGCCTAATTGTGCTTTCAAGTTGCATTCTGGCTTGCAAGGTATTGTAGATAGTAATTTTTTATAGAAAGCAGACTTTTTAATATTTTAGCACTAAGATGCTAACAAATTATAATGTTGACACTCTTATTGACTATACTTTTATAGGCGTATTATGGCTAACGACACCATTACGTGAATATCCTGCTGGCATGTTTGGAGAATTGTTATAAATTTGTTTACGATCTCATCTTGAACATGGGAATATAGGACAGATTATAACGGAATAGTTTTGCTGCACAATCATAATTTGTCGATATCTGCAAATTATATTACTGTTGTATGTGGGCCTGTGAACTAGGTAGGTACTATTGCAGCTCCTATTTCTGCTGCCCAATAGTAGTTAACAAATACTACTGTTTTAATTTGAATGGCACTATAGCTAGTAGATTTTCTAACATATCGAGACTTAACAGTGCACTTAACGGTGCTATATATGTAATAGTTGTTATAGGCAGGCATATCACTAACCATTAGGTGCTCACTCCTTTTGTCGCTTCGTTGAATAAAAAAAAAATAATTACACAGTTCATGAAATAAAATTAAATCAACCGCATCCAAAGTTTTGTATACATCCATGTTTAATGTGTGCCGACCATATCGTACAGTATGAGGGTATACAGTTGTGTAAAATGCAATTTAGCTTATACACACCAGTAATATGGACTATATTACCGTGTATGTTTATATCTCAACAGGGGAAAAGGTCGGGGCTATCAGTCGATAAGAGCCGGCCCGCCGCCGGGTTGACTGAGCCGAAACGACAAACTCACGTTTGTTTATACGTATGAAAGAAGCTCTATAGCTACGTATAAAAATTATTAACATTACATACAATGTTATGTCTTAATACAGTATGACCTAAACTAACATGTAACGGAATATAGCTTAGATTAAACGTAAGAGCGTATACGGCTGATGGTTTACTGTTTTTTACCATCATCAACTCCATCAATCATAAATTTCTTAATATAAATTAAACATAGGTATAATATAAGTTACCTACATCTATTTTAAAACTACTTTTATAATTACATACAATAATATAACGTACTTTACTCAAAATATAAAAGTGTTAAAAGACAAATAGGCCATAGCTTATTTGTCCATAGACAATGAGGAGGTTACCCAGAATATGGATTTTATTCGTTGACAACTGGGATACTACTATTGATGTTATAGCAGTAGATTTACATTATGAGTACCATCTAAAAAGTAGCCCGGCTGGATCTAAATAAACCTAAGCCTGAACCAAAACTTGTCATGACATGATGTGAATCCTCTAATTCAATTCCGGGAGGTCTTACAAATTGGAACTCAACCTCTGTTTCGCAAGACAAGAATAAATACTGCGACAGGAAGGTAGTTAACTTGTTCGTTTCTCTTGCTGCAGTCAGATCGTGTACCATCGCAGCCGTTGACTATTTCTGCCATTAAGTAGTCCTGGTATATTACAATGATTACCGTTTTATAAACTGAAGGTCACTGAGGCAAACTAAATCATTGACATTACAAAGCATACCTTCTTAGGTTCCATGCCACGAATGAGAAGTAATGGTATAAACAAACTATACCTCTTTGCAATGGTTAACCTTGCACTTACAAACAATATATAGAAATATGACATTAAGATTTGTGTACCAATTAATGTATGTATGTAAAATAGGAGATTAATGGCTAGTGATTAGCAAGGCAAGAACATCACCTAGACCAATATTAGTCATTACTATTAATAGCTAAATCTAAATATATTTAACGATATATGTTAATCGAAGAGTAGGTCAGAATAGTTTATTCACGTAATATACTATTTCCGCAATAACTAATGAATGCTACATATAATAAAATGAAAATATCACAATAAATATAATATAAAATTTCATCTTTATTGTATAGAGAGTTAATTGCTTTATAACAGTATGAATAAAATGATTTGCATAACAGACTTTTAATTGGCGTCACACTAATATTCCTAATTAAAAAAACTTATACGTTAGTGCATGTTTCGTTAGTGACGTTAATTTAAGATGACACAGTTTAAATACCATCCGTTTAAACGTACACATGATGCCAATATAAAGTACTTCCATTAATGTCAACAACAGAGCCCCCATTTTACAGTTGGCTCCATTAACATTTAACAAAACCGTTATTACTCGTAGACGAGCTACTCATAACCAATATAGTAGAATGAAACCATTAAAGATGTTGATGAATATGTTCAGATGTTTTTAAGCTATAAAACATATATAACATGGCAATTCTTAAGGAAGAGATAAAAAGGATGGGCCGTGCGAACTATGTTTATAAATTTCCTAAATCACTAAGCTATCTAACAAATTTTTAATTCCATTTGAATCTGGCGATTTAAAGTTTCAACATCTTATAATCCTCCTAGCGTAACTCTTATGGAACTTAAGTATATATGCCTTAAATTTTTTTTTTGCGGTATAAAAATGAAGTAATAAAAAAATTGTTGTTTATGTCCAAGATTTGCTGTTGTATATTTGTAAAATCATATCATAAACCTTAAACGATGATTTAACCGAGTGCTGATCGGATTTAAATTAAGATGTTCGTAAATTGATGGTATCACCTAGCTTTTAATTGCGGCTTTGCTCATGTTATTATTGATTTTGTCCGTCTATACTTGTTGTTACTCTATACAAAATTGTCTAACGAAAAAACATTGTAATGTATGTGTTTCAAAATACTGCCCATTATAGTTAAGG
This sequence comes from Ornithoptera priamus, assembly GCA_029034505.1. Taxonomy (NCBI): domain Eukaryota; kingdom Metazoa; phylum Arthropoda; class Insecta; order Lepidoptera; family Papilionidae; genus Ornithoptera; species Ornithoptera priamus. The sequence continues at coordinate 6,247,078 of JARDWD010000833.1, read as the reverse complement.
GTTAAATAGTTACAAAATAAAATTAACTCATAAGGATTTGTCGGTAAGAGTTCATTTCTTCTCTATCTTAGACCAAGTTTTACCGAGAATATATAACCTATAAACGTCTCCATAGTGCCATCTGTCACAATATTAAATTTCACCATAACCGGTTCAGCGATTAAAATTTGAAATCGTGACAAAATAATAAACCAACATACTTTCTGTATCTGTATTATTAATGAGGATTCACAATTGGGAGCATCGAAAAGGACCAAGGTTCAAAACATTATGAGACTGTAAAACAAAGCGTTCACTTTTACTTTCGTTACAATCGCTCAGTTCTCACTTACCACTTATAATAGGAGGGAACGGCACGATGCCTGTCTCTTTCTCGGTAATGAAATTACAGATGTTGCTATCTTACTCAGATTGGTGTTTAAGATCATCTTTAGTTATACCAGTTCTTGTATGCGCTTAGTCATCTCGGGTCAGCGATAGTCGTTTGAAATGTCGCAGCAAGCCGTTTCTTAGCTTTATGTTATACGTAGCTACTAGGTTGATTCATGTGTAAGAAATAATCACTATTAAATATTACGACATCGTACAATAATACCAGATATTGCGATAGAATTTGTGATTTAAAAGTACACTCATCCCTCGATTTACACGGTAGATACTTTCTTGGGAATATCGTGCAAAACGAAACCGTGTAAAACGAGACACCGAGTTCTTACAAAGTAGACGGATATGTTCAATTAATCTGAAAACCGTGTAAATTGATCTAAAGAAAACAAAGAAAAGTTGAAAATATGTTCATTGTAATCGTGTAAAATGAGATAAGGATTGAAGAATAAAAGGGGGATTGGTTCACTCGATTTCAATCCATTTTATTTTTGAAAATTAAAAACGTAAACATTATTTAACAATAAAATAATAAAAACGTAACAAAATTAACAATAGTCTGTACAAATAAAATCAATAAAAGAATTAAACAACTTAAAAAAAATTGACAAAAATTTCAGTTATTTGGGTTTTCTTTTTGTTGACATTATAGGGCTATAACAAAGTTAAAACATTATTACATAATAAATTTTTAAATCAAAAAAATTGCCTTTTTTCATCTGTTATTAGAATTCAATCAGAACATATGACTTCGAAGTTTCTTCTTCCAAAAAAGAGGCTGATGCAAGCAAGAGCCTCGTATTGTTTTGGAAAAGAGTGCGTTTAGTAACTTTGAACGAGATTTTAAGAGAGTACGTTCATCAATATGAAACTGATAAATGGCACAATGCTAAACTATCAGAATAAGACCAAAAAAAATATATAATTTTTTTTTATTTAAAAACCCGTGTAAATGCAAAACCGTGTAATTAAAGTACCGTGAATATTGAGGGATAGGTGTATTCGACCCACGGCCAATTTGGTGAAACAACTCTGCTGTTTGGTTTTAAGTTTTGAATAAGTAAAAACTTTAACAATGTTAATTGTTTACGTCAAATGCGAAAAAAATTATACAAATGTTATTGAACCGAAAGTTTCGAGATTAGTAGCAATATTTAATTTCTTTCTTAATTTTTTTCAATACGAGTAAAAAATATTAAACTTACATCAATACATGTAATATACTAGTATTAAGTATATTGCGTAGGAGTATAGGTATCAAAATAAAAATTTAATTGTATGTTTGAAACTTTCTGCTTCCGGATGCATAAAATGAGAAATTTAAATAGATATGGTGTCTGCTAAATAAAAGCGTTTAACTCTTGACCTAAACGAATTCCGTCAATAATCAAGAGCAACAACTTAAAATGGCACCACTAACAAAGGCGGACGAGGTTAAATGCCACCAGAGATAGCTGACGGACGCACCAGCACCGCAATAACATGTTGCCGCAATAGTCATTATCATAATTTATGAGATTTGTGATCGTTAAAGTTAACATCGCAACTAACTCCGACGAATTTTTAACTATTTCCTTTTTTTTGTGTTCCCGTTTTTCACGTGGTAATTATAATTAATCAAGGTTTTTTGATAATTGGATAAAGTGAGGATTCTGTAAACGTTAATAGAGTAAGTAAAGTAGATACGTGGATATCTGTAGCCGAAGACCGTCTAGATAGTTATCGCTGCAGCACCTGTTTCTGCAGCCGAACAGTAGTGTGTGAACATCTCTGTGATCCGATTTAAAGGGCGCATTAGCCAATGAAATTACTAGACTAACGAGACTCAATGTCTTATGTGTCAGGCAACGCACGCAATATGGTACAATTTATACCATCGTGACTAGCGCCACACTGTTATGGACGAGCATATTACTTACCATCAGGTGAAACCAATAATCTCGTCGCTTAATTAAATAAAAAAATGGTTACTTTTCTAAAGGCGTTAATAAGAGTATTTTTTAAACTTAGGAGGAAAGTAAATTAAAGGGTAAGTCCAAAATTAGGATTTAATTACAATACTCTCATATGCTCTAATTTGCTGCAATAAAATAAACGTTCATATAACTTACAGGAATAAATAATTCCTTGAATTGCTAAAATTTGTTTATTAATTGTTATATTAATAAAGAATTACTTGTTAGTAGTTAAGAAAACTGTATTTAAAAAAAAGTTTTAGTGAAATGAACGTTTACTACTGGGCGTATCGACTACTCGTGCCCGCATGTTTATCAATTCACTAAGCAAATAACGAGTCTTACAGTTGACGCTGATAATGCTCGTTATGAAGTTTATTTTGGGAACACAACTCAATTTACTCAACACGCATCTACTTCAAACATTATACATTTATATTATATACATACTAGCTCTTCCCCGCCCGCTTTGCCGTAATATAAAATTAGATATGAAGTTTGTTTGAACTATCCTTTGAGAGCAACCACAAGCGCTATCGACTCTCTATAGTTACCTTTCCTATAGAAATAGCATAAATCATACGAAATTAAAATGTTTATAAAGGTTAAATAGAAACAAAATTATAAAGAATCTATGAAATTAAATAATAAACAGGCATTATCATCAACATCATTAACCATAAAATCTGCCCGAAATAGGCCACCCCAAACATTTACACCACAGGTCCACAGTCAGCATGGCCTCCGGTACCGTCGGGCACTAAGAGTCGTCATTTATAAGGAGCATTTGGGCCATTTTCTACCACGCTGGCCCAATGCGGGTTAATAAGAGTCAGAACCTCGTTTGTTGATTAGCAGGGTGCAGGTGAGGTTGGCTTAGGTCCTGTGAGTTGTTGTGCGGAACCCCTTACACCCAAAAACCCCATTACATTTAAATAGTCAATACTAATCTACACATCATTCCGCGTAGAATGGTTATATTCCAATGTCGATACCGTTCACCAGTTTTCACGTGATTGGCGATCAAACCAAACGCATTTTCTTTATACATATATATACGTAAATAATTTTACGTCACCTTAAGTACGTCTTATAAGTAGCAATGTACTGTTAAGAATACTTATGCTGCAAGCACACACACTCCAATATCTAAAAATGTTTGCAATTGATATAAGCAATATTATTCATGAACACACAACTTTGATGTTCACAAACCCCTATCATTATCTTGATTTCTTCATAAACCGATAACTCGTTGAAGAATCTCATATGTACAAAAATTTATAACAAAACAAATATCAAAGTTAAAAGGTAAAACTTAACTATTCGTCACTATTAGCTAAAGCTCATAATTTAAACTTGAAGGAGAGAACCTAAACGGGGTTAAGGTAAATTTAACAATCACCGAAGCTAGTTTATTATGAATTTGCATTTAAAGTTATAACTATGAACGGTTTGTAATATTTTGATACTGGTTCCACTACAAAAAATTATGCAAACAATTTCACAATAAAAGGCATCGATTTCGAAGTAGTGTGGCATACGTGATTCAAGTCTTTTATATCTATTAATTTTTGAAACGTTTATCATTTCATCATCACTATCAGCAGTTAAATGTCCCCCGATAGAATACCTCTCTATGTTATTTTGAAAGAGATAATTTTAGTTATTACGATATTCGATCTCTGTATATCATGAGAAGTTATATAAGTATCAGCACAAAACCGTACTTTGGGGAACACATTACAAGAGACCTATGTCCAGCAGTGGACGTCCATAGTTTGAAATGGTGATAATATAAACATCATTAAGTGTGTGAATTATTTCTTTCTGGAATTTTATATTAGATACATATGAAATCAACGTTTTGCCGTACTGACCACTCTGATTTGAAATATCTCCTCTTTGGTTATGAATTCCAAATTTTAATTTAAAAATTCATTGAGCTGGTACATTTGAGATTGTAAAACATTCATTCATTTATTTTTTCTTTGACGTCGCTTATTACCGCACAATGGAAAACATGAAATATAGGTATATTTACGAGTACGAGTTCTACCGTGGCACCAGTGCTGCAGAAACAGCTCGAAGGATTAATGATGTGTACGGCGCTGGGGTCGCAAAAGAAAAAAGTTTTGGTTTCAATGTTTTGTTCTGAAAATTTTCGCCCCTATGGGTTTTTTAGTAAAGGGATCAATGAACTACCTATGAGATGGCAATAGTGCACAGATAACAACGTTGCAATTAAATATAATTTACAAAAAAAATTGACTTTATATTCCTCCTGTACAAAACGCCAATTTCATAAGTAAGTACCTAATATTATGTATCACAAATATAGAACAATATTCGAAAAGGTAACTTACTGAATATTTTATTCCCTTCTGTGCAATTAACGACTTGTTCAGTTTAATGATGTAATAAGTTACACAGTATGTATTAATTAAGAAGAATTGTAACAGTTTATTTGAATCCATTAGTCTAGACAGGCTATTATTCTTTCTCTCATGAGACAGAAATAAGAAAGAGAGCGACGCACCAGCAAATTAAAGACAATAACACTTGCAGGAAGCTTTGTCACCAGCGCATTCGTCTCGAGCGTGATGTTAATATCATTCATTCTTTGTATTTCATGGCATTTATACACGGTTTCCTACACGTGTAATTTTAATTTTTAACGCAAATACTCATATAATTGTATTTTTTTTAATTAAACGTTATCGACTCAAAGACAAATATTGACTTTGTTTTTAATCAACGAAGCGGCAAAACACATAGAATGGTAAGTGTCGTTACCTCAGTAATGTCACTGACTATAATTCGGAACAGAGTAATGTTTGGCAATTTTGCAATACTATTTGACGTCAGAAATAGGAGCTGCAGTGGTACTTATCTAGACAGTCTCCGGCAACAGAGACCTACCACCAGTGATGACCACACTGTTATCTACCTGAACAAATTTACTTTGAAATTTCATTGAGACGTTTTAAAATAAATGTCTTGTGCTTTGTTAAAATTTAAATAATGTGAATATATTTCTTTTTAATTACTTTAGTTATATAAGAATCCTTGAGAAAATTGATGTGGTGAATTCATGACCATGTTCAGTTAATTTCTTGAATGTTTTATTCTTTCGTTACGTTAAAGGTATCATTAAATCGAATTTAACAACCTGGGTATCAGAATGATATTTCTCCTATATTTAATGTATCTTTTCACATCAAAAAACACGACACAATAAAAATAATTACGGAAATGAATATTGAAGGTATTACCTTCACTAGGAAATAAGAAATATGTATTTGTTTTGACAAGGACAAAAATACCTCATTTATCAATACAAATTGTTTTCCTATATGTGCTCGATGAAATTTCAACATTTTCAAAATGCAATCATTTTGTGCGCCGAATTTATTGTATATTCAAAACAAGGAGGCAAATATTGAATAGTTACTAGTGGTCGCCCAGTGGCCGGAATTGGACCGCAATTTGTAAAAAGCTATTTATTTTGATATTGTAAACAGACACATTTATTTGTTTATAACGATGTGTAGATAGACTGGTGTTAATTATCTATCAATCTATATGTTAACTGGATAGTGTAGTATTTAATAAATTATAATCAATATATTAATTCGTACAGCCTTCACCTTTCGTAAGCAAATTAAATTTTAAAATAATCAAACGCAAACGGCATTATAAAACTAATATTATCAACTGAACCAACCAGTGTGGATACCAGCAGTAATCTTTAATTCAAGCGGACGTGGTAACACTGTTTGAATATGAAAATTCGACACTTACAAATGGCGACCCGGGAATTATTCATCGTCGACGCAATCGTAGTTCTGCTCTAAATTTCAAATTTGTAACAAACGTGTTACATTAATTTCATCGTAATCATTGTTAGAGTTGCGAAAGCATGAAACCAGCACACCAAACACCTCGGTTATTATAATAATTTCGTACAGCCATAACGCGAACAGGCTAACATTGAGATATATATATATATCATAAATTCTAAATCTACTACCATAGAACATAACGGCGACACAAACTAAATCTACAGATATACAAATATCGATAGTAATCCTTTAATATTGTGAATGCACTCTTCAGCAAGATTAACACTTTAAGTGCCTTATGAGATCTGGAGGATCTCATAAGAGCCTTTTAGCTAGTGCGGCACTAAAAAACGTGATCTCTCCTATTGTACAATAAGCTGTAATCTCTTTATTTCTATGTATCTTCCAGATACCATTATAGATACATGCTACTTGCTTTTAGATGTAAACTAAAAAAAAATTAAAATCATTTATATCTCAAACGCACTGCGATTAAGGACGGTTATGAGATCTAATTGGTCCCCAAAGCATTTGTTGACTCCTGTAAAAATGGCCTCGCAATTAACCTGTTAAAGCGATTTATAGTTACAAAATCTTAGTATTTTGGCCTTAATAAAGGGAATGATGAGACATTGAATAATTGATTGCTTATGACGAGAGTGTTAACGAATATATTCCAGAGGACTCAATAAAAACAGAAAACATTGAGAACATGTGCAATAACACTACTCTGATATTCCTTGTAAAATATCTTCAACTAGTTTCTTGTTATTTTTAATATTCATTTTTACTGTAGTTATTTTTTAATATCATCCAATTTATATCATTTTTAAAATAGTTGATGCTCAGAATAAAATTTAATGATATCAACCGTACGCCACTAATTAATCTCGAGGGACTCCCATTTATCAACTATAATTATAGATGTACTTATTATTTCGTAAATAACGGTAACCGATCGAAGAATGTAGTCATAGATCAAGTTTTAAGTTCAAGAATTTTACACAACGTCTGCTGAAGTTGAGTAAAAACAGAAAAATACAATGCTAGTTACTCCTACACTCATTTTCATACCTTTCTTCTATGATTATTGACCTTTTTTGTTAGACGAAGCGACGAGATAAGCGAGCTGGTCACCCAATTGTAACTGATACACTTTTTTTTGTCGTAGGGAAATCCTGCATTAAATACCCTTCTGCTGTGGGGGCAACACAAAGGTTATATCGAACTCCTGCCGGCTAAAACCCTACGGCGTACCTCACAATGCCTTTAGCAGAAGCCACGGGATTGTTTACCGACATTACCGTGGTAAGTGATACACCTACCCAAAACAACGTGGCACTAATCAGTATGATATACAACAGGACTACATGCTCGTCGCCTTCAAACGTATGATGTTAAGTCTCGTTACCCAGGCAATTTCATTAGCTACAACGACCTTCAAATCGGAAAAAAGTAATGTTTGCACACTACTGTTTGGCGGTTGAAATAGAATTATCATTAAAATTGATTAATTACTCCATGTATTAAAAACGCCAAATTCAGAGACGAATATATTTTTTCGTTCTTAATAAATGTTTAATTTTTGCTTGAAATTATATTTACATTTATATTCATTAATAATATTCAAATAACAGCAAGAATGCAAACATTACCATTGTACGAATCTGTATCTAAGTCACCAACTTATCCATTTCATGTTTGGGTGATGGGTGTTTAAGACAGTATTACATTTCAAGGTTACTTTCGGAAACTTAATTTAATGCAAACTGAAACAAGTAAAAATAATTTTTATTTCTTTGCTCTGTTGCTAAACAAGAGATTTTGTTGGTTGTTCTGTAACCTGTAATAGCCTATTGCTACAGCCTTGCATAAAACTTTGTCATTGAACGCTTAGGCAAATCATTTTGCCAACAATGAATGTTAATCGACACATTCACCATATGCCAAAAGAGCAGAAAAAAAGCAGGCCACTCGAGGAAATACTGAAAGGTTCTATTTAAAAGTGCACGAGGAAAATGTTTATTAACGCGTTATAAATACCGATGGTAGTGACCAGAATGAGATCGTTGAAGAGCGGACAGGTCTATCAGTAACCAAGCAGCATTCACCGAAGGTCAGTTGCCCCACGCACCGCACCATCACTTCCTCGTTGGCAACCGACGGCTTGGGCAACTGCCTCTCACCAGAATTAGGCACCCGCTTGCAACACGTCACACATCAAGCGGTGACTCGTTTCGACTAACAAGTCTTCTTGTCAATAGTGTGGCTCACTTAACGTGCCATCATAATCATGGATGAGTTTTTTTGCAAGCTTTAATACTAATTAATTCATAATATTAACGAAACTTTACAATAATCTTCCATTTACTATGTCATGTTTAATAAAATATATTAGAGTTTTATTTTTAATGAATGCAACTTTAAACTATATTCAACTTCATTAAAGCTGAAAAAAAATTCTATAAAGTATTTACTATTTTCATATACCGGTATATTGCAATAGTATACATCAGAAATCTTCTTTGTACGATTAATTAAAAAAAACCACTGTACTATGTTTGTTATTAATGTCCGTTTGAATTACTATCTACATTAGTACAATTTAAGACTGTCAAAATCATATATAATTCATGCAATCTGTTAAATCTACATCGTTATAACCGTAAAACAGTATTATCAGTAACTTGTATATTGGCTAAAATGTCTAGTTGGCTATCAATTTCAATAGAGGCAGCATTCTCGCATTTAAACAATAACGGGTTTAACTTTATTGTCAGTTGAACGCAACGTTATTGGTAGTGGTGTAGCAAGTAAAGTAACTAGTCATTAATTGCGTTTTACTTTGTACAATACTACGCACATTAACATTGAGTATGTGCTGATGTTTCCTTATTGAAAGGATAATAATAGGTCGAAGCGATTTCAAGAAATTTATAGTATTTACATTGAAGGAAAACGTATTTACATTCTCATACCACCAGTGAACGTATTGTTAGACATGTCGCTGTTTTGTAGAAAAAAAGCCAATCAAGGAAATTCTGTAATATAAAATATTACTACAACTTTAAAAGAAACATTTCTTTCAGATTTCAAAGACAGCACAGAACGAAGTACTATGCATCTTTAAATCATGGTTATAACAATTATTCTTCACTGTATGTAGCTATAAACAATCATGTAACCCTTCATGGGGAATCATGTTAATGTACAGCATAAAAGAAGATTAACGAAAGAGGTATACAAGGTAAGAATGATTGTAAAGATCGGTGCAGGTCGACCTAGACGAACATACTCCGAACAAATCGAAGATGTCCTAAAGATAGGCCGGGTATTCGCAACCGGCGATCATGCATGAAGACGTTCATGAAAGTGGAGGAAGCGATAGAGGTGTACCAGGATCGTAGCAAGTGGAGTGAGGTGGTCTCTGCCTACCCTAGTGGGAAAGAGGCGTGATAGATAGATATATATATATATGTATGTATAGCATAATATTAACGTAATACAACACAAAGAGAATGCAAGATTATACGAAAAGATATTCTTAGTTTATTTTCCTTACTTTGTATCTTACTTTAGATTTGCCAGAAAATACATATATAATACATAATAAACTTTACAATCAAAATCTACATATGTAAATATATATAATTATTCCGATAAAGATCATTGTATTCATTGCAAAAACTAACAAAAAAAATCCGAATCATTGTATAACTAAATCATAATGTATTACGAATTACTCGTCTGCCCGGAAATAAAACATTTGTTTACAAACACAACATAACCTGCATTTAGTGAAGGGTTTTAAAATAAGGGTAAAGCATTAGCACAGACGTACACGTGTATAATTGGAACAATTGTTAACTGCGTCAATGGATCAAGAGAATTGATTATGTTAATCGCTTAATAAAATAAATTAACATAAACACAGTAAGGGGCTCGAGCCGACTCTACATTTATCTTTACCGCATTGCAATTCAACTTTCAAGGCTGGAAATGGGCGTCGAGCGATTCATTATACAGTAGTAGTCTAGGAACAAACCACTTATCTATATACCTTTATGCTTTAGTTAATTGAGCTTGGATAAGTCCTAATGAATATTTATGAAGAAATTGAACAGTAGCGAATAGAGTCCGCAAATTTGCTAAATACTTAACATTCTGTCCTTAAAATACCGGAACACGAAAATTATAAGTTATTTCTAGATCGCTAAGATCATTACTAAGGTTTATTCAATATTGACAGTTTAGGATTCAATGTGGCGGATAAACTTTGATATATCTAAAATTGCAGTTATTTTTGTTACCTGTTATTGACGTTAATAGAAACTATATCTTATTTTAAATACTAGCTCTTACTCGTCCGGTTTTCTAGCCGTAATGTAGAAACTCCTTCTCCCGCAACTTCCTTTGAGGAAGAATCCATTCTTAGCTGACTTCTAAATAACAAAAATCTCAACCAAATTCTAAATTTATTCAATTCGTCTCATTGTTTTGGAGATCTCGTAATAAATCAATGATTCTTTAGATATATATGTTTTAGAAAAATGTAAGCGTGAATTTGAATCTGAATGGTTAACACTTAATTAAATGCTTTTGTTACATTTTATCGGGATCGGAAGTATTGATGCACTACAATTTAATGGAATATTCATAAAGGGATTGATTAAGAATGGTCGAAGGACCAAAGTGCGCTTGAATTAATCATGAATTTGTTAATAAACTCAATGCCGTTGAAACAAAAGATTCAAAACAATACATTCAACATATACAGTATACTACATCATAAAACAAGGAGAATGCCGGATGTTCGCCGGCACAAACCAAAATAACTTTGGATTTGGTCCCAAACTGTTATCTATATTTTGAATACTTTGTCTGTATAAATAGTTTAAACATTGCAATTTGTAATAAAAAAACGTATAGTAACTCTATCACAGAGATATCCATATAAAAAGTGCATCTTATAAAAAAAATAACCTTTCGTGCGACTTGTACTAAGATGCGTATCTAAATTGATAATATCCATATTTCGTTGAAAACAAAAATAACATTTTGACCTCGTACTCGGTGGAACTAATGAAATAATTATACAAGCGTTTATTGTATCAAAAATCCCTTTTTATTTTATATGTAGACATTTCTCGGTAAAACCACAACTACTGTTATTCACCATTTCTTTTAAATTATTGGTGATAATCGTGATTCACTCGAAGACAATAAATATCATATATTTTTGTGTAACACAACGGAACTACTTATTTTAAGTTAAATTATAATTATTATTCTTTGTACTCTTTCATTAGTTATCGGATTTGGTTATTATTAATATTTAATTTCTTCCGTAAGCTCTCGTTCTAACTTGTTATTTTTATGTATTTTCTAAAGGTAAAACATTAATCTGTGTAAAACCATAACCGAGAACCATTTCAAAGTATAATATTCAGTTAAGTTTGGAAATTAACAGCCTATTCATTCATATAGTTCCATTACCACATACTACACAATAAACTGCTTTGTAAAATTATGAAATAAAGTTTCTATTTGCATACTCTTTTCTGTAGTCCACACTGAGTATTGGATAGTTTTTTTTTTATAATCAATTAATTAAAGATGTCGAATGTATTTGATTAGTGTATATTGTAACAGTCTAATGAATTTCATTCAACATCATTTATTGTGAAATTACTTATGACATCGCATTAACCTACTGACATAAAATTTCACAATGTTCAATGTATGAAAAATTTAAATGATATCTTTATATATTCAGCAATTTAAATGTTGCGCAAAGGGTGGTAAACTTCACCTGTACTCAAACACCTGCCATTACTACCTTAAACGTAAAAATATTAAAAAACTGAACAATATTTATTGATTTTTTTAATAATTTTTAAGTTTCCATTCGACCTACAAGTTAAGTTTTTTCACTAGGAAAACGAGACATTCACCTTTTTCTTTACTTGAATAAACTTTTAAAAAAATTCGATTATAGGAAGTCATTTAAATAATGTACGTGGCGTTTACATAATTTTAATTATATCTTGTTTGTACCGAAAAACTTATATATGTGTTTATATTTTTACTAAAATTAATAATAAATATATTTTGTATGTTTATTGTAGTTAAATTTGATTTTCAAACAATAAGTGTATAAAAATTTAATTAATGACACAGAATATATATATACATATATATATATATAAAAACACCTCCTCTCCTAACAAGAAATATAAAAAATCTTAAATAACAATTCCGTATAATATATTATCAATAAAATACGTACAACCATAAGTTTTTGTAGTACTGTGATTTATATAGATAAAAAGTAAACAATTTGAACCATACTTTAACCATACGTACTATATCCTAGATATAATCTCCTATAAGATCCTATATTTAATTGGAAATGCTAGAAAACGTGCATTTCTTTAAATCATAATCATAAAATTGAAAATAAATAAAAACCAGTTTTTCTTTTTACAAGCAGTTTCATTTTCGATAAAGATCTGGTGTTGCTCCGTCTCTCGACGTACCCATATCACGGGATCGTAAAATCGGTATGGGTGTGCCAATCAAGTCCTCTTGGTTAATAATGACTTGCAGGAAGTGTGTTCGGACTACTGCCTTTACTGGTGCTGGTAGCAGGCGAACGCTAAACATTCCATGATCGCCTGCCTTTTCAACCGGTCGACTGTACCGAGTATGACAGGTGACTCAACCGGTATGGTCCCCTCAGCTTTAAATGGCACTTGATTAAAATATTGGAATAAAAAAAAAATTCTCATACGTTCTAAATTAGTAAACAAGTGCGGTGCTCATGACATGGTTTATCTGTATAGGCCGAAGTTATTTGTTTTACTCATTCGTTAATTTTATTTGCAGTTATTAATAATACGTATTATAACCAGTTGTACAGATCTGGTTGCTATTGAAATTTCTAGGAGAAGCTTTAGTCCAATAGTGGACATCTAACAGCTGAGAACGATGTCACTGAAACCAGTCATTGTGATGATTGAAAAGCTGAGGAATGATCTGTATATTATAATAACCATCATCAGCTCTTATCTATCTTCTTCCGGAAGCTTTCTCTTCTTTTTCAACTAGACGCGGTTCTCTGCTATTCGCATTCATCTACTTCCGGTCTGTAAGTTTATGGTTCTGTACACCTCTATTGTATTGTATCATCATGCAGCATACACTAAGATTGTACTTAAAACAGTTTTTCGGCATAGGTTTTAAATGTACAAAAATTTATTCTTGAATCTCCGTAATGGTAAAAATATTACGAAGCCTTTATTGTTAAGTTGTTATGTTATTTTTGTGAATAAATACTTATTGAAAACATATAACTTTTGTTACACGTAATGTATTCACGATTTGGACAAAAAACACGTATAAATAAACTATAAAAATAACTCCGGCCATTGCATGGTAATTGTTTTTCTGTGCCTTATCGATCTTTGCCAGTGTATTAGACAGTTGGCAATGCGTAATCAGAATAACAATTTTTTTTCCAATAATGCTTTGAACACAGCTTGGAAAACTTTTTAGTTGTTAATTTAATCACTTGGGCGTAATTACAGCAGCATATGCCTACAAATGATTAGAGACATTAATAGTTCAGCATTAATTAATGCTTAACAGACACTAAATTAATTAAAATTCTCTGGATCCTCCCAGCTCGTAGTCGACTAACGACTTAAATATTTGTAACTTTCCTCACATTTTTTTTCATCCGACGAAGAGGCGGAAATATTAGTAGTTAAATGATACTAATTAGGGCCAGAGACATTGCACTGCAATGGGCACGTAGCTTGTAATTCTTATGGTGAAAACCTGATGGTCTAGAGCAATAGAGCTGAACTTGACGTAGCAAGGCTGGACAGTTTTGAACACAGACGACGAGTGACCAGATAGATTACGGAGTGTGCGATGGAATTATATGATATAATTCCCCCATCCCTTTTTTACCACCAGACGAAAAGACGGGAGTGGATTTTGTGGTAAAGATCCCCAGTTTGCGAACAAAGACATTAAGTTCTTGTTTTTTGATAAGAACAGCAAAGGAGTGGAACAATTTACCAGCGTCAGTGTTCGCTGTTCAAATATGATATAGGTGTCTTCAAAAAAAGAATGACCGGGCTGGTACTGAGTTAGTACGCTTTACCAGTATAGACCATATCACCAGGAGGGATTGATCTCGAGATTTAACCTTTCCAATTTCAACAAAGTCCTGCAACCGTGAACCTTTTCGCTACAGCAGTATCGCTGACTTTACATACACATCTGATATTAAAATTAAATGAATTTTTTTTGCACGGCCTATAGTAAACATTGTAAAGATCACACTTGGTGAAAATGACTTCTCCGCATTAAACATCGAACGAGGCAATTATGCGTAAGCCGCTCAATATAATCGTTTGTTTACAACCTTGACGGTCCGCACGCAGGGAGCGACAACCTGCAGACATTGAAAGCGGGAGTAGTCATTCGATAAATTAAAATATTACTGCCAATCGATAACATCCACGATGCTCTACACATTAATAACATATAACAAATCGAATGCTTCCTTATTTTTTGCATATTGAGCAAAAAGAGAAACTTGTCTCAATAAACAATTCAATATCCGGGACTCGAGTATTATATTCTATGAGGAAAACATTTTTTAAATGTCATATATCTTTAGTGCTGTATAAATATTTGTATGTTTACTTGTACGTGAGTGTGTATCAGGCTTAATGACCTTATCGTTTTTGTTTTGCGCACTTTTGGTTACATCCAAATTATATAATGTGATCAAGCATTTTTTTTTTCTTTCAAAAAAATATCTGTCTTATTAATATTTTATATAACTAAGGCTGATACCATCATCCAAAAAAAGTTAATTAGTAAGATTTTTTTGTTTTTATTACCAGAATCACTATCAAATAAACATGGTTACAAATTTATTGTTTTTTTTAAGTATATTTTTCGCGTGAGTTACGTCGACTGTGGTCGTAACGTTAAAGCGAAGTTCAGTTTATTTTTCGTAAAACGAGGGTTTTATTAAAATAACCTCAATTAACGCTTATTAGTAAATTGGGCTATCCTAAATCGTAACTCTTTGTTAAAATTGTATCATTTTATATATATACACTATAGCACTAATTGATAAGATGAGCGATTGTTTAAGAAATAGAACATCATTTTCATATTTACAGCAAGCTAGCTCATGACCTCAATTTTATATGATGTTAATCAACAATATGGACCACGATGTTGAAGCTTGCACCTTCACAATACTCGGACTCTCATTAGCAATGGTGTTATATTAACACATTTTATGAGGGAGGTAAGTAGCTAGGTAGTTTACTAAACCCTATATAAGCCCAAATTTTTTAACATGTAGCCCCAAAAACCAACTATGGATCTCTGTATTATAAGCAGTTAGTTGTTGCGCCACGGAGGCAATTCTTAGTATATTTATCAGTTTATTTATACAGTATTTTAATTAGAGATCATAATTACTCTGGTATTCTACATGCAGGGTATTTCGCTAGAAGTGCCAATCATATGAAAATATTATTAACAATCATATTTCGCAACTAAAACAGGTCATCTGTAAGTGTTGCTTCAAGAGTAATCTGTATCAAAACACCACGCGGTAATACGAAGCAAAGTGGCCGAAAGTGTCGTCAAACCGGCTCGCTCAGTCGAAACGTATGACGATTACGTTCAAACATCTTCCACAAAGTTTTATTACAAAAAATAAGTACCCGCCGCCGCTCATAATCCGCAAAACTAACGCTTCAAAAGCGGCCGGCGATATAGTATACGCGTCAATTAACATTCGTTATATTTCTATAAGAATTCCTCGCATAACCAGCATATGAAACGATATTATTTCCTTATATCGACTCTGCTAAAATGCCACTTGATACGTAGTCGCATTTGGTATCAGTGAAGGTGAATCGATCATCTATAAACCGAACAATGAAACCATCAAACATTATCTTTGTAATTTTTACATAACGAAGTACATTTCGTTAAAGATTGCGTTTCTAAAAAAAAACCTTATAGCTATTCCTACGGGTGATATAAAATGTTTAAATATTAAAGCAAACAATTTGAGAGTAAGTTGATATTTCACTTAGATAACTTCACTGTTTGTAATAATACCTTTTAGATACGTTATAAGTAACATTATCAAATGGCACTCAGTTCAAAAAATAAATATATAAATTAAAATATTTTATTGTTAGTAATTTATACTTCACAAGAGCATTAAACTTTAAATGTCAGTGCACAACGTAGAAAATATGAAGATGACGTTAGGGGGAAAATTCCACTCGTGTTATAACCTGGTAATGACTAAGACGCCATTTTAAATAAATCCTACTTAATTGTATGTTAGATAGAATTATCACGAATGATACGTGGGCGATTACACGTAGTAACGATGGTGATTTATCATCAACAATGCAAACCAAAACTGAGCTTACGATTCGTTGTGATCCGTATCATATCTTTACTCCATTACTCCATTCAGCCCTTTCCAACAAAAGCATACAACAGGTCATCCAAGAATGATATAGAGTTTAGACCTGTAATTAGGACCTTGAAAATTACAGATTCGAGACTGGTAAAGAAATTATTTCTCCGGTACCTCATTCGTCATGTTTTATTGTAGAAAGTGAAAATATGTACCAACATAAAATCGATTTCTAACTTTAAACATAAATGTGCAAACATTTTAAAGGTGAAGCTAGCTAATGATATTACAGGAGTAACGGGACACGATATTTCTCAAGGCGATAAGTGTTGTGAAGTTTTCTGTAAACAACCTAAGTACTACGTTACTGTGAACAGGCTAGTCACTCATAACAAATTGATTATTCCGTTTGAACATCCTTTTGGTGTTTAATAAAAGGAACTTAAACTGTTTCTATTGGCTGAATAAGAGTTACTCTTATTTCTAATCAACATAAAAATATACGAAAAAATCAACGAATGCTTACAAGATATATCCAGCGGCATATCTTTGTATATATGTATAAGTATAGAAGATAGTAACACTCCACTTGCGTCTTTACAAAACTGGTTTAGTGTTCGTAACGCCCGCGAGTCTGCCTCGCCCAATACTCGGATAAAAAATATTCATACTCAAAGAGCTATTGAATGATTATAAATTATATATAAAAATACATAAACTACAACGTCTGTTTACATTTATTCTTATTAACGCAAGGCAAGACGTTCTCCTGACCGACATCTCCGCTTTAAAGTTCAAGGTGAAACAATATTTCGTCTCTATTTACAGAAGTAGAAATTAAACTTTTCATAGGAATGGTAAACGAATGAGCAGTGGCTTAAGTAGTCACCCGCTCCTGTGGACAGTCATAAAGCTGGAGAGTTGCAGGTGCATTGCGTGCTTTTGAAAAGGAATAATATTGGAGTAAACTCGCTACATACTGCTAGCTTCAAATGATTCCACAAAGCAGTCGTTTTGACTTGATTTTACAGATAGTAAAGAAGTGGTTGTGTACTAGTTTATGCACCATACATCATAACTTTTTAATAAAATAATAAGGTAGTGTAACTGCTATACAAATTGCGTAAGTTTTTGGAAACAGTCAAAAGATAACTACTGCTAGATTTTCTAGAGTCAAAAGTCCTAGTAATGAGTGTTAGGAGTTCGGAGATCAAACAATTTATATCTTCATCAATATAATTATGAAAGAACACATGGGATGTAAGCTTTATATATTAATTTAGATTTTTGGTTTATACCACGAAGCAATGGGACCAATACGCTTTTCTGATGGTAACTTACACTTTGGTCTATGTCGATATAGTGCCAGTTAGAATGTTTACACTGAATCATATTGTACTTATCGCATTAATACACAAGTTTTTTGTGTCCTTACCTCGGTTATATCACTAACTACAACGCCTACAAATAGGACACGTTAATATTTGAGACTGCACTGCTTAGCGGCGGAAATAGCGTGGCGGTAATATATACATAGTTTCCAGCAATAGAGCTCTGTCACCAGTAACTAACGTAAATAGATTATAAAACGGTATACTTGCGCTGTAGGTTTGTGTAAATGAGTATAGTAGATTTGTAGTCTCGAGTTTATAAACTCTGTATTAAGTCAACACTGTGGAGTATGCGCAAGCGCAGCATGCTTTTGCGGGTACTTCACTTTATTGACTTACATTTATAATGGTCTTAGCCAAGTTACCGACTATTGATGAATTTAAATTACTAAAATGTTATCTTTGTAGTTTACATAACGTAAAAGTAGATAAATAACACGAAATTTGTTGTACTATATTGCTTTTAACTATCTTACATTAATTATATATGAGGCACAGTGGCCTGTACAATTGAACTCTGGTTCGATTCTGGAATTACAAACAGTAGAGTTTGTTTTTTTTTAATTCGCCTCGCTGGCATCGATTGAGTGATAATTTTATATTGGTATTGATTATCGACTTGAAAACCAGCATGGGCCATCACGCTTCTTCATACACGGCCTTATTGTAGTTAACACCAAATGAAAAACACCTTCATATACTTAACACCAAATGAATTTGAGGTCAAGTATTAGCTCTATGTAAATAAAAAAAAATTACTAATTACAGATTTTAATAAAAAAACATGAAACATATTACGTTGTGCTTTGTGTGGCTATGCTTTGTTTAAAAAGCAGCGGGGATCACGCAATACGTGCAGACTCGTACCCACCCAGCCTCAATCGCTGGATTACCTGTCTCACTCGCATCCATGGCAAACCCGATATACTCCTATACAGTCACACAGCATACCTCGCGCACTCAAAGTTGTTTGTTGTGAAAAAAGCACTGTGGAGTTAGCTAATCACAGTACTGCACAGCTTTGCCTGTGTTATATAAGAGCATTACTGAATAGACAAAAACATTGGCCAAAAACTTTACGAAAAAATAACAAGAAGTGTAGTTTATTAACATAAAATCCGGTAATATTTGTTTTATGTAAATCTGTTTTACAAGATTGTTATAACAAATAAAAAATAACGAAACTCAAAATTGAGCTAAACAAAAAAAAGGCGCAATGGTGCAGAAGAAATCGTTCTTTGTGGTACTTACACGCAGAGCAACAAAGAACAGCAAATCTTTAGTTTTAATAAACGGTCGTTTATTTAAATTAATTATATATTAGTTTTGGTAACTCATCGTGTCGTATTGTATTTTATCTATTATTAATGCAATTCTTGATAAAGCAGAAATAATAATTCAAAAGATTAGAAGTGTGAAGAATGTTTGATTAGGAAAATCTTGTAGATATTGTAAATAATAATTAGTTAGACAATCTCCGACAATGTTGACACTATCCTCTTCATCTTTATGCCCATTGTCATCAAACTGAAATATAAACTGAATCGCAACCGTAATAAGCATACAAATTGGGAATATTATTAACGGTGTAATCAACTAAAATGGCGTCTATAAAACACGAAAACGTGTATGTGATGCTATCGCGAGAACGGCAGACATTATGTAGGCAATGTATTAAACATATTGTGAACGTAGTCGGAACACTCTCGAACTATCAAAATGCGCATTCCGAGTGCATCGACACAAAACGTCCACAGAATGACAAGATGTAGCAACATCTTTACAAAAATAAAGTGCGATAATTAATATTGATTGTTGATACAGTTTATTAACATTGATTCTCGCTTCGTAGGAAACAGTCCCGGTATAGGAAACTGGTACGGTTAGTTATGGTAGCGTTAGGGATCCTCGTTTAACTAAATACGTTGTCACAACTAGACATAATAAATTACATATTAACATATAAATGCAAAATCGGATAGTTAAAATAATGTATTTTTTTTACAGGTCAAATTTATCTTCTCTATGTGTTGTTTTTGTAGTTTGTATCCGTGAATCAAGCTGTGCTGATCTTAATTTCGGGTAATACATATTCTCTGCTTGTCCATGTAAATGTCAGTAACACTGTGTTTTTTATATTATTTTGTTGAATGGCCTTAATAAATAAAATAAATGAAACTGTTAATAAAAAATTTAGGGTTTACCCGAGACGAGAGGAAAATGAAAAATAGTCGGACAAAAATTAGATTATCTAGAGAACCGTCCTTAATAAGTATACTCGTAGAATAAGTATACTCGTAGTAGAAGTTTTTTGTTAAGAGATCTTAGAAATTGAATGTACAAATTAAAATGTGGTGGAAATTTATGATCGGCTATGTAAACTGTAAAGGACATGAAAAAATTTAATCATACTGAGGTACTTTAAAAACAAGATAAGTCGTAGGAATTGCAAATTACTAGTTGTGACAAGTTGAACATTTTATATAGTACTATATAAACATTACAACTAGCATCTTATTGTTATAGGTAAGCGTTATAAATACCAGCTCGTGAACTTCCTTGTAAGTACTAGTTGTTATGTCAAAGAAATCGAGCTAATAGTTTTCATGTATTTAAATTTACGACCTTTCAATTTATTCATTATAAAAGTCATAACATTGGATTGAAGATATGTTCTCGGTTAAGAAGTACGCAGTATCCATAATAAATGTACTGGTCCCTCTGAGTTGTATAAATAGTAAGAACGACATGACTGTTTCAGTTGAACACATTCTCTACAACCTTATTTAGACGTCACTAAACAAGTATGTAAGGCTACGTGTGTGTGTGTGTATGTTTTTTGTCTTTTATTCGCTCAATATTGACTTAGTAACCAGCTGCGTTTTTATCACGTTGAGGCGTCATTACACGGGTTAAATAATGCTTGTTGTATTCTCCGTTTACTTCATGAATCTTGGAACTCTTTTTTTTATTTTTAATTAATAATGATTTCCTTTATTTATACGGGTTTTAGATATATTAAGGTATATACATCAGGTATTAAATAAATTAAATAAAGAAGTAGGTAAAGTCTTATTTGTCAAGTGAAATCAGACCTTGACTTTGCCCTCGTTTGTACGGGTAGCATATATTACGTCAAGTATGTAACTTTACATAAGACACGCCGTATTACCTTACAAAACTACAATCGTAGCTCTTGGTGACATGGTGGTATACGTGCTCAGAAGTTGAAATTCACCTTTTATCTATCGTAATTCGCCTAGTAACTTATACATTGCGCGATATTCTCGTGTGTCACAGGCGTTGTAAAATTGATGACGGGCATTGATTGTGTAACAACATAAAACCGACTATGATACGAGCCAGGGAAATACACTTATTATGCAGATGAATACTATTTCCTTGCATTAGTACCGCTTGATTACTCTATGCTTTGAAATATATTTACTTTTATGTCGATGGAAATTAATAAACATTAAGTAAGGAAAATTACGTCTTGAGTTATTTAGAGATATAATTTAATTGCATTACATTTTAGACAATTAAGTTTATTTAATTACTAGATGAACCCGGTTAATAATGAAAGACATTGAAATAAACAAGTATATAGTACTCTACTACTACTTTAGTCAGTAGACAGATTAGAATTTTGATTAAATTTATATTACAACAGTAAACTATGCATCGCAATTACACAAATGTTAAGATAAAGTTGATTAAAAAAAAATATTTTGTTAATAATTTGTGTAAATATTAAAAACAGATAACTTACTTCATTACTGTTATATTATCTATAAGTTTGTTGTTTTGTCTCAAAATAACACGGTATAATGTAAATAAACTTTTAATGTTGACAAATCAGTTTAACAAGATAAATAACAAGCTCTTACATCACCCTAAGACTTCAGTTAATTTCAAATGAGTGCCAGAGTTTTTTTCCCTACATTTAATAGGTTATGCAACGCATATATTGTTATTATATAAACATTCTTGTTGCCTCATTAACAACCATGTGCATTATTAATTGCGTTAGGTATCTGAGATGTCAGAAACGCGGATGCTGGAATCAGCGTGTCTAGGTCTTATGCAGTTGCGTGAATGCACGGACACGACCAGCTGACCCGTGTTTACGCAAACAACCGTATTGACTTTCCTGCTTAGCGAAGCCGCTTATATTGTTGCCCTGGGTCGCACTCGGTGCTTTATTTATCCACTTAATTTATTTGTTCCTTACTACCATAGACAGGTACAATCCGGGAGGTACTCTCAGACAGGTTTAGTTACATAAAACTATTTCTTTTATTAACAATGTTTTCGTAGAAATATTAATGAATAGAACACAACACTTTAACCTCTATTAACTGACCGTCTAGATTACTAAGAAATATTGAAAAGTATATAAAGCAAAAGTATATATAGCATTTAAAAGTGAAATATAATGAAAGTATAAATTTATTTATATGATAATGAATATATTTTAATTAGTATATAAGTATTTGCACAGCATTAATAGCGTTTTGTATAATTTGAAAAGAAGACAAATGTGAACTTAATATTAAGCGAATAACCAGTATCAGCTTTAACAACTCGTTTGTGTTCAATTAATGCTGTCACGCTTAAGAATAAAATGTAATAGTAATGGAGTACGGCTCTGCTCGCCGAGACGCTGGCACCTGGGGACCGGTTCCACTCGTTCTGCAGGCCCACGCAGCGGCTGCCTTTGGCCTCTACCACGACACAATACAATAACACCATACTACCATCGCTTGACAGCAACACTTTCGCTTGTAACGCCGACGACAGCACAATCCTATATTTAATATACATATTCGTATTTGTATAAAAATGGAAACAGACTGTCGTATACAAATGCAAGATACTTTCTAAACTTCCATTCAAAGTAATTACTTTTTTTTTAAAATAAAATACAGATAAATTAAAGTACATGCTGTGTTCTTAGGTTAAGTTACAGATTCATGCATACTTTATAAGCAATAGTGCATTACGTGTAATCTTGTATGCAAATTTTATGATCGCGGCAAGTCAAGCTTCTATAATGAACGCTTTACTCGTACACATCGCAGCCGATGCGTCTGCGTAACATCCAGGATGCGATATGTGAACTACAACAATCATTACTGTTGTTGTAATGTTTCCAACAAAAAAAAAAACAATTACTACAGACCTGTACATAACAGTAGTTACTTACCACAGGACACAATCCAACGATGTTATATTACTTATTTTTAAATGGATTATAAAACTGTACTTACTACCTTTTTTAATCATTTTATTTGAAATTTACCTATCCATTTTTCGTAGTGTATTTTATGACTAATTTAGTTTTTTTAGATTTTATATTAGCTCGTAAAGTATACTTCGTTAAAATAATTGTCCTTATAAATCGTTGAATAAATAACATCAATGAATATTTTCTTGTATTTACAATATTTATTGAGCTAGAAACTTAAAAAGAATTCTAAACAATTACGATGGGTGTTTATTAGAGAGTAACTCTATTTCAGAAACTGAAGACAAGTAAATATTTTTTATTTTTAATACAACTTAGCCTTTTAATCTATAAAATTTTTTACTGATTATCTAATGCGGAGTTTTTTTTTTTTGATAGTAAACAAACATGTTGATGTGTTATTCATATATTTTAGTATCTAATAGTCGCAGGTCACAATTACTATTATCAGCACCATCTAGCTGCTCATATCAGATTGAAAATATATCTGTTTCTTGTCTTATTCAAGATTAAAACCGAAAAATTTCAATCCTATGCGTTACTTTAATTGTTCACCCTGTTTTAGATTCTACCTAACGTATGTTCATATTTACAAGTAGATCGTTGAGGTCGGTAGGAAGCGTCGGCTTCCGTCTCCAAGAGTTATTTCCGGTCGGAAGTGCGCAGCTTCCTGAGACACACTACACGAGGTCGCTGAGGTGTTCCGGCTTAAATAATTTGGTTTGCCTCATCGCGTACTTCACTACCTTATCAACCTAGTTACACGATTTTTAGCATTAAATTATTGATACTTAAGCTCCAAAGATAAACAATTAAACATTTCTCTAATTTTTTTGAAAAATATTACACGTATACGCTAATGTATACACTAGTTATTATTGTATGCATAAATAGTTTCTCTTCTTTAGAAATCCAAACTGCCGGCTTTGCAGTATATATAATTAGTAGCACCCTACTAATTGTACTGATTGCGATGTTTGCTGGTAGTTTGTTTTAATTACCACGAGAACTAACTTAGGTCCCAAGACGACAAGCGCAATGTGTTGCAATGTGTATCACTTCAACTGACGCTACATTGTTATGGGTAGACTTATCACCTGCACGATAAACCTCCTGCTGATCATCTCGTTCTCGCAAAAACTGTGTCAATATAGCAACGAAGCACTTTAGTATTAAACCAATTACGTAAATCAATTAACCGAGTATTGAAAGCTAAGAAATCAACTGTTACGCGTAAAATGTTTCATAACAGCAATTTCAATTGCGCACAACATTCAGAATTGCTACGCAGACGGCCATTTTATAAATTGTCTATAAATTTTGAACGAGGACCGAGATGACTCCTAATGACCTTATAATATTTGTGTTGTTTGATGTCGACACGTTTAGTTTAACGTCTGATTCACTGTGAATACGTAACTCAGTTTTGAAGAACGCCTTTTTAATATTTGACCAGTATTGATGTCGCTAAGATGATGCAACCTTCGTGGTATTCAAATATTTAAAGCTAGTCAATGGCCGTGACTTCGGCCGTATGTAATTCAAATATTGATAAAGGAGTGTATATAGATACAATATTACAAAGGCTCCACATATATCAGCGCTGCAGCACTAGGACTTATCCTAAACAGCCCTGTAGTCTAGGGCTAATAAGAATAGGACTAAGGTATTCCCTGTCTGTCGTACAAGGCGACTAAAAGGGGTCCTCAGGTACGCGGTCTCTGAGGGTAAGGGCCCTCCAAGTTCAATAAGCGAGCCTTACGAGGATGGCAAATGCATGGTCATCTTGTATTTGCCGTAGCACAGTGTGGGTGCTAAGGAGGGCTTTGACCTTCTGTGGGTGGTTTTAGCCAGAGTGCAGAGGGGCACAGGTGCGTTCCGTAGGAGATCCCGGAGCTCCTCATAATGCACTGAGAGAGACCACCGAGGGAGTTTTAGCGGGTAGAAGCCCCACGTAACCTTGTCTTCCCGTCAGAAGCAAGGTATCTTTTAAGATTTCTCCCGCGATAAAAAAAAGACCAGTCGTAGAAGATGCTGAGTGGATCAACTAAAGACTTCAACATAACACCGTAATATTCTATTTTGTAATTAACTTATTTTTAGTAACTGTTCAATATAATTTCCATTTTTCTGCCCTTTATGTAGATTTAACATTGTCTACTTAATTATTTGTTTCTTACCGCAGTATAATATAAAAACTATTTCTATATTAAGTATTACAATAAGTATTTCTAACCTACGCTAAGTAATTGAAATAATTTTTTCGTCCCAGTGGAATTATATTTATTTCAATACATAGAATATTAAGTAGGCACCAAGACATTTTAGTCTTGTAATTTATCCTTGAATATAATATTTATAAGGGGATTGTGTTCTCCGCCAACAATGCTTTGGTGAAGTGTCGCTGATTAAGTTTATTACTGTCACATAATTCTTATTTGTGCTGACATAAGCTCTGTAGAGCAGATTTCTTGGAATCCTTCGTTTTAACTTTGCTTTGTCGAAATATTATCTTTAAATTTCTTTGCTAGAGCCTTCTCCTTGTGATAGAAGGCACTGAGTTCTAGTTGTAAAAACATTTAGTTTTTTATTAAAAATTGTTTATATATTTTAATTGTGGATTTAGTTATAGTTAACACATAAAAAGCCTATAAATGATATCAATTAAGAATTGTTTTTATACCGTTTATTGTGAGGTATGCAATGTTAGACCTCTACCGACATGCAATAATATATTATGGAATATGCTCTGGGGGCTGTTAAAATCTGTCAATTGTTGAACATACGCCTTGAATCTCGTCTTATTTCATCTTCTGACTAGTGTTCGAACCCTTTGTGATGCTTGGATATTTACTATTTACTACCTCAGTCGCCCACTGGATCGAATCCGAAGTCACGATGTGGAGTTTGATTGTTGGAAGGGTTACCACTATCATATTATTAATACTCTGTCTTTATAGCATTTTTGTGTTTCTACTACATATGAGAGCCAAAATATCCTAGACGGGCACGCTTTACCATCAACGGGTTTGTCACTAAACATTATAGTAAATGGAAGACAACTGTTTTTTAGTAAATAATATAAATAATACATTAAAAAGAAAAAGTATGAGTTATTACATTAAATGTTGCTTAATGTTAAGAAATTAATTTTGAATAATAACAATGGTTAGATGTTTCTACTAAATCGTGGAGCACGACGGCGCAAATTAAAAGCGCAATACATTATATGTTCGTTGAACTCAATGGGGTATAATGAAATATTGAAATATTGGATTATTACTTGGGACATCATCAGCATCAAGATTTGTGTTCGTAATCATTGAGGTTTTGCTTAACCGTGTATTACACTATTTTTTACTTTGATAAGATAGTAAAAATAACAAGTAATTTATTATTCACATTAAAAATACTTTTTGTCATATTTGTCAAGTATCGAGAATATTCAAAAGATAATTGGAAGATAATGTTGACACTGGGAATGGTCTAATGTAAAATCAACAAAAATTTAAAGTTCAGTTTAGATAAACTTAAACTAATGTGTACCTATCAAAATATAATATTAATCGAAAATCACGATATTTACAGGCATAGCTAAATTTTCAAGGTTCCGGCCATATCCCTCAGCCTGATTTGAATTCATAATTTTGAGTATAGCACACTCTGTTGTACTAAACAAATCTGGAAGACGTCCAAACGAGCACCGTACAAAGGAAGCGAAGATCGGGAAGAAGTAGAGTGAGATAAATCGTGAGGTCTAACATAGAAAGCGATGGGCATCACTGAGGATGTCCGTCACCGTCATCGTATTATATATTTAAACATTAATATTCTTTACTTTCAGTATCAATGAAAAGTGGGAAGTGTTACACGAAATTTATTTTAAGACATTGCTCACTAAACTAATAGGGTATGGGGCAAAAACATGCGTAAAAAGATTGATAAACGTGTTTCTCATATCAGAAATTCGCGGAACGATGGCACCAATTAGCTTTTAGTATCCAGCATCGAACAGCGCGGCTTTGTTAGTTGGCAAAGTTTGGCACGTCTCGGCCATTCCCGTTGATCAGATAATTCAGCGAGCATGAAGTAAAATACTATTAAGATATCTTCAGTAGAATAAGTATGAGTATATCAAATGTTACGATGTTTCTGTAGCTTAGCGTATGGCGAACCTCTTAATAAGTGTAATGTTCTCCTTTCGGGCTTTATTACATTTTGTTCTGCCTCTATTCCTTATGATACGTTATACAACCTCATTATCGTATTCCTTATGGTCGTAATTGGGAAAAACATAATTTAATCAGTCCTTGACAAACAAAAGCAACTCTACATACAAAGGTTATAAACATTTGTACGTCATTCCTACATGTGTGTTTATATATTAACCAAATGTGTAATTATATAACCATAGAAGAACAAGGAATTATTAACTAAAATATGTAACTCTATATAATTATTAAATTACTGTTTAGTTTTTGTTTTCAGCTTGGTTTTTGAAACTGAAATATAACGAGTTGTTAAACAAGGCGTGCGAGCGTTCCGTTGATTTGCGACTATATTATATATACGATACCTTCGCATGACCCACATTCATATATGTATAGTACTGTATTTTAACAAATTGTAATGCATAAGGCAGTAGTAAATATTGTACAATATCATAAGCTTTAAGAATTTAAAACTATCTCAATTTGCAATTACAAAAAATTTCAAGTTTGCTTTATTAATAGTTTCTTTGAATGAAATGAATACCCCATTTATGCGAATACTACGCATTTAATAAAACTAAATTTTATGGAGTTTATCGCGTTTATTTTGATTATCTCAGTCCTCCCGTGTCTTTGGTAAAGCGGTCGAAACAATAAAATAATAAAACAAACGCAATAAAATTAGTAACATTTAGTTTTACCAAATGAACACTGTATTATGTGGATTCATTCAAATGAATTGTTCTCAAGAACAGAAAATACTTTTATATCGAGGGAAAAATTTTGAACATAAAAATTTAAATGTTCTAGTTAAGGGGACCTCTTTTTTGTCGTGCTCAATCTTAGTCGGTATTATTTAAATTGAAGACGGCTGGAAACCTGTCGCGGCTGGGCGGCGCGCTTTGATAAACTCAGCGAAGTGTAGAGGGTTGAAACGCGCGCGTTCCTCCCGCATAGTTGCTCCGACGGGCTTAAGAGAACGCTTTTTGTGGCTTTCACGGGTTCTAATTCAACGAGCTATAACAGTGAATTAAGGTTTAAAAGCAACGTTCTAACTGCGTTGTATTATTTCGTGCTTCACTAAAGATGTGGACGTAGGTGAAGCACCGAATGTAGCTCTTCCCACTCCTTCATTTAGGTATTAAGTATAACTTCGTCATCTGGTAAATAAACTTTTCGCCTTTGTTATCCATAATAACAACAAATTTCACCAAAGGCTACTATTACGTTTTGTAATAGCAGGCGTCGAGTAATAACAATAAAGAAATAAAACCATAACAGATTACTACAACCGTAGACAATTTATAATATACAAGCGTAATCAATTAACAAATCTATTTTCCTAAATATCTGTATATTTTTGCTCAATATAATATGGAGGTGTATATGTTAAAGTATACTTAGTCAGTTTGGCCATTAATTTTTAATTAAGTAACAAATACTTAATAATTTTGCTTGCGAACTAAGATTTATATAACTAAATGTTAAGGTTTTATCTATTTTTCATAGTTTTTAGAAAAAAATTTAACTTAGTAACAGAAACTAAAATGAACCATAAATGTAAATGATATTTCTTCATTTTATGATAATGGTATAAAAGTAAGAGTCGACGGAGATGCGTCAACGCTTTTATCCAGTACTAATATGTCCAAGAAAAATGATTGCTTCCTTCCTTCGATCTGAGAGGCAACATTTATTTTATTACATAGATAAGTGTTCTATCCTTTATCATTAATCTTATCCTTGTATCTTTTTTTCTATAAAATCCATTCAAACTCTCTATATAAATGAATATCTCCTAATGATAGGTCTCGTAAAAGGAACGCTTAGCGAGCTATGGAGAGGGCTATGTTGAGTATTTTTCAACGTGATCGAATCGAAGAGCTCGCTGAGATGGTGTAGCGGATTAAAAAGCTGAAGTGGCAATTGGATCTCTAATGTGGCAAGAAGATCCTTGAGAGTAGACCACTTACTAGCAAAGGCAATGTTTGACAACCCACTGCATAGTGAACCAAAGAACAAAAGATCATAGGGAAATGTTTGATACGGTAGTATTTAAAATGAATTATTGGAGTTGTACTAAAAAAGGAAAAATCTAAATTTCGTCTTGTGTATAGACACATTGTTTCCCCAATACAAAAGAATTTGTACACTTGTTATTATACTTAAGAGTTTTCATGACGATGGAACGATTGATTTATTAAATACTAGTTATATATTATTATTTCCAGAAATATATCTTTCATACATCCACTCATACCGACTCAAACAAGAGATAAATGAAAAAAATATAAAAATTTACTTTTTCAAAATTTTATTTTTACGTTATAAAATTTCAATTGATGGTGACAGTTTTATTCAAAGATTGTGGTACAAAGAATGATGATATTTACTAAACGTAAAAAAACTAGCATCAATTTATATACCCAAAAGGATACTTCTCATAGTGTTTTTTTTAACGTCTTAGTACATTTGTTCTTGACTTTTTGAATATTCTTTTTATTTTAACCTAGTTTAATCGAAATAATGTTAAACGTCAGTACCAACAGATATCTGTTTCTCATCCAGATCATTATCATACATATAGATCGAAGGAACTCTACATTAGAACAAACTATAGACTTTATGCGATGAATACAAAAGAAACCTTGTTCGTGAACCATTGAAGGCCGACTGGCGACAACGAGTTACATTACGCAGGTACTAGCAATGTACTCGCGTACATATTTCAAGAAGTTCATGGCTACTTTTATTTTTGAGAGTAATAAACTCGCGTCAAGAGGGTCAAGGACTTTATTTTTGGCGTACGCCACCCGGTTCTGTTGCCAGCAGCCACGTCTTTTAGGAACATAGCCGGCAAACATTATCTAGCACTTTGCACACTAATCTCAAGCGAAGTCGTTTTCAATTTCATTAATCAAAATTGTACGACTATCAACATTTCAAACATTGAACATTTGTTCGTGTAATCTTTATTAATGTTATTAGTGTGGAACTGAGAGAATATTTCGTAAAACGACATTGTTTGAGCAAATATTGACTAGTTCTATTCGGACGTCCTATTTACGGGTTCCTTGGAGATTGCCTTCGCAGCTGAATAAATTTATTCGTATATATGTATGATATGGTAGTTTTTTAGTTCGCATAAGGTATTCACCGTAGCGCACGAATTAGCATTTCGATGCTGATTCGTCGCCGGCGAATCGTGTGTCCTTGGAATAAGGATGTGGCAAATGGTTGTGTTATCTGCCCGTTCGCATTGCC
Organism: Ornithoptera priamus; assembly: GCA_029034505.1. NCBI lineage: Eukaryota > Metazoa > Arthropoda > Insecta > Lepidoptera > Papilionidae > Ornithoptera > Ornithoptera priamus. The sequence goes on along the minus strand of JARDWD010000833.1, from coordinate 6,216,297 downwards.
ACTGCCCTATCAATACGAAATAAAATATGACGATCAAACAGCTTTATTACATAACATATGTAGAAATGTATAAAAAAACATTTGTTTTATTGCAATATATTTGTATTTACTTTTATACATACATAAAACTCGCGATTACAAACTATTGCCTTATAATTAGTTTAATTAGGATCAGAAACTGAGACACTTTCAAATATCGTTAAACAAACCGTACAACTTATTAATATTAACAATATAAATATATATGCGAAAATTATGAAAGGTTATTCCACACGTCTCGTCTCTTAATTGAATAAAAAAAAAATTTTTTTCCATAATAGAAGTATTATGGCCCACAAAGCGAGCGAGGAACAACTAGTGTTAGAGGTATAGATACAGCAACTTAACTTTTAAAAAGTTAAGAAGTGTTTAAGTTTTTCTCGTCATTTAAGTGCTCTTGGTCATAGCTTGCTTTTATCTAATAGCAATGTGAAAACTTTTAACACAAATAGAGCTGTACTAGATTTTTTTATTTATATACTACGAGGCGAGCGCGACGTTCATGTGATGGTATGTGATACGTCCGCTCAAAACAACGTGGCGCTGGTTAGTTTGTTGTACACATCACCACATTACGCTCATCGCCCGAGCCAAGATGTTGAGTCTCGTTATCCCATTAATTAAAGTAGCTACAAGGCCGTTCAAACCCCTACACAGTAATATTTGCACACAACTGTTTGGAGGCAGAATAGGTGCAGCGGTGTTACCCAGCTAGACGGCCTCCGGCAACACGGGCTCACCGCCAGTAAATACTAATATCCTTCAGAGAATTCTTTTTAAGCTGAACCCAAAATAGCAGAAGCGCTATCTCTATCAAATTTTTACTCTAATACTTTCGAAGTTCTCATAATGAATCAATGAATCTCTAGATATCTCCGAACTGTATATATATATATATATATATATATATATATATATGTATATATATGTATATATATATATATATATACATATATCTCGGAGTGTGTGTCTCGCTAGTATCACCAATATTGACCATAAAATATATGATTTTTTTAAAATTTAAATCCCTAATTTATACGACATAGTGTCATTTCCACATTTGTGGCAAGTAGACAATTAAATTAAGTCACAATCGTTTGTTATCTGCCTCCGGAACAGCCTTGTGAACTCAGCCTTTGTAATCGTAAAAATCCGGATGAGGAAGGCAAGCCGTGTTCGCTTTGTTTCATCATTGCGGTTAGTCAATACGTCCCGCTGTATATAATTTATGATTCATTTAAAATGTTCTCAGCACTGAATAACATCAGCAACACTAATTTTGTTATATTCTCAATTAATATATACATCTTTGTCGAATTACAATTCACTGGTGGAAGGTCTCTATTGCCAGAAACCGTCTAGGTAGGTATCACTCTAGCCCAGTAGTCTCGGGCTAGTAAGAATAGTAAAGTAAGCCCTGCCTATCGTAGAAGGCGAAGGGCCTTGAGGGTGGGGACCCTTATCGATTAACAAGCGAATCCGTGTGCAACAGTCTAGGAGGGCTAAACCCCTCCTCAGAGAGATGTTCAAAGGAAATGTAGAGAGGCATCGGTGTGTTCTATAAGATATCCCAAAGCCTCTCCGATTGCACTGATGCAGAACACCGAGGGGGTTTTAGTGAGTAAAAATCTCACATAACCCTGATTTCCCCCCAGAAGTAGGGTATCTTTCGAAGATTTTCCCCCGAAAAAAAAAGATAGGTATCACTAAAGTCTGTTTCTGCCGCCCAACAGTAACGTACAATAATTATTGTTTCGGTTTGAAGGGCATTGTGGCTAGTGTAATTACTGAGTTAATAAGACTCAAAAGTGTCTCAAACGACGAACGCAATATGGTGCAGTATATATCATCCTAACCAACGCCACATTGTTATGGGCAGGTATATCACTTACCATTCGGTGAACATCCTATTTCTAATTTAGGTTTATGATTGAAAATAAAAACGGTTGTTTGAACAAATTGGCTAATCATAGTACGAGTATATGAACGCTTTCAAAGTTCCTTTGTTTCTTTGTTACTAATACAAAACAGTACATTACAAATTTAATGAAGCACACTTGTTGTCTAAATTACACAGATTATATAAAACCTATATCGTAGAGTAGTAATTAATAGAAAATAATTTTAATAGATAAACGCTTAAAGCATTTTTGTACACATAAATTAAACCTTTTTTTCAATCTATGAAGCACCGAAACGGGCAGGGCGTTTACCTTTGGTAAGTATAAGTTTACATGTAACAATGTAGCGCTAGTTAGGATATTATACACTGCACCACAGTGCGCTCGTTGCCTGGTAATGTTTAGTTTCGTTAATTTCAACAGCTACAACAGCGTTTAAACTGGTACACAGCAGTGTTTGCACACTACTGCTTAGCAGCTAAAATAACGCGCTGCGGTAGTGTTAGACAATTCTCCAGTTGGACAAGCAATAGATGGTTAATATTTCACTTACAATTTTTAATCGATACCCAATGAAATTTATTATAATACTCTTGAAATCATTTAATACCAACGATTCTGTCTCTTCTGTGCTGATGTTCCGATGAAAAATCGACGCAATGGCATCTGATCGTCCGTTTTCGTGTTGCCATTTTTTATATATAGTCAATATATAATTAACAAAAATAATAATACTTATATAAAACGCAATATATTTTATTATTTTTTCATAACGCTAACAGTAGCACTACGACGGTTTTCGAATGTAGGGACCGAAAACAGGTATAAAACGTCAAGTAAAATAGAAAATTGAAAAGACAATATCTTTTACCGGTTGTCCTCGGTTTTCGACGGCATACAATGGTCACAGAAGCATAACAAAGGAGGAACAGACGGCGTGGACACCAATTTCGGGAATACGAACCATTTGAAACGCAGACAGAAAGTACAAAGGGGCATATTCCGCGGCCGAGCGCTGAGACAATGCGATGGGACGCGTTTAGGGAAGTGCGTGACCTGCCTCGTAACTTGCGGTCGGCGACAGAGACGCGCTTCTTATGCTAATTTATACGCCGCTGTCGATAATATCGATAAAGTTACCACGCACTTCAATCGCACGGGGCTGATTTACGAACTCCGTAGTTATACATACAAATCTTCACTGTAATAGATATATTTTGTTACACAATATACAAAACTTAAATAGCCATCTTAATGTCCCCACAGCTAGGACTCACGGAGCGAATGAAGATTTATCCATTGTGGTAGACAAGTGCGGGACGGTGCAATAACAAAGTTTGGCATATTTATAATACAATATTGTAAATAAGTACAATACATGTTAGCATTAAAATAAAAAATTACCAATTAATTACTTTTTTATACAATTTATTTTAATATAAAATGAGTAAATACATATCTTTAGTTTATTAAGCGTACACCTTATTTTAAACACAATTAAGTAGAGGAGTGTTGTTATTTATTATAGGCGGGCCTACATTGCCGGAGACCATCTAGGTAACTTTGCAGTTCGTATTTATGCTTCAAAATAATACTGTATTTGAGTTTGAAGAAAATAACAAAAAAAAATATTTTAGGTCTAGAAACTACGAGCGCAATACGAAGTGTATTTCATACTAGGGAAAGATTATCAAGGGCAGAACTTAACATCAGTTGAATAGCTTACTCGTCGCTTCGTGTAATATAGAAAAGAATGATTTACACCTTTATCTTTTGTAACAAAATTATGGTATCTTTAGTTTGCATAGAATTTAAAGCGCATCACCATTGCGGTGAACTCGGCGCGTCTGGCGAACTATGAAAGTGCATTGTGCGCGTTCTGGAAATCCTGCGTCATGTAACATACCATTTATATGCATGATGCGATATTTGCATCGTGAGACAGTACATGTCATATGGATTATTAATATGTATTTACAACTAACAAGGAAGCCTCTTCGTCGTCATCGTTAGAACTGCTTCCGTGGCTTAGCGGCTAACCGCTCGCGTTGTGACACCGAGTTTACAACACCTAGTGCAGAGTTTTTATGAACCTGGTTATTAATAATAATAGTATCCATTTTCATGTTTTCACTCTGCCTCCATAACATTATTGCTACGTTGCGGCTGCAAGTATATTAAAAACTGAATATTTTAGATGAGTAACTTCGGTATATATGATCTCATTGTCATGTAACATCTGGTAGATATAAAAAAATCTTAAATACAACTGATCCAAATTAACTTAGATCTAATTTAACCGAGTACATTACATATATTAAAAGACTTAGACTTATATATTTGACAATTATCAAATATAATTGTTTTCAGTAAAATACTAAATATGTTGTTAGTAACAAAACAAATTAAACATGGATCTTATTTAATTGAATGCGAGATGTTTTATATATTAAAAAAGTGACCGATAATTATGGAACATCTTAGTTTTAAAGTTCTTCTCTCACAAACAGACAGTCATGGCTTTGTATCCACTGAGGTTTTACGTACGCGTACCAGCAGCGAAGTGCGGATTGGTAAATGTTCATAAAAGCTGGCGTACGTGGGGCATGTCGCTTTCTTCACGATGTTTTTCTTCACCGGTGCACTATAAATCAGCGATCACCAAAGTAGTGATTCGTATAAAATTTTCGAAAAATAGAGATCGTACTCATCACGTTATGTTTTAAGATTATTGAAACATATATTTTACTGGTGGCAAGTCTCGCGACGAACGGAATATGGAGCTGTTGATATCATCCTAACTAGCGCCAGTTAGGTGTAGGCGTATCAGGGTCTCGTCGCTTCGTTAAGTAAAAAAAATATAATTCAATTCATAACAATACAGAAGTTATAAACGCTTACAGTGCTTAGATCATAGTAAACTTTTTCCTAATATATTTAACACCAACAAAACATTTTAGCGGTATGCGGAATTTAAATTGTGAATTTGCTGTAGTCCATGAGATCAAAAAGTAGGACGACCGCTGTTATAAATTACGTTTAAACTAAATACTGAACTAAAATTAAAACGGTAATACACTCAGAATTTAGTCCTCCTCAAGGAATTGAAAATGTTGAGGAGGGCGCATTTGTTTTCAAAGAGCTGCTTTGTAACAAAAAGTTGTGAGCGTCAGTTTTACATGCCACGTTCGACCTGTGACGCTTCTCCGAAATAAAACAAAGGAATATTTCTTAACGTACGGACCAGTAGACGATAAATATATTTTTAAACTTAAAACTCGTATAACAAAAGCAGGAATTGATAAAATCGCTACTTTAGTGCCTGTATGAATCTAGTAACGTGTAGTTTAAAATGTTTCCTTCATGATAAGTACACGGAAGTCGCATACATTTATAATAATAACTCACATCATTTAATAAAACCTAGTTAATAAAATAGTCAATAAATGAGTTTGCTATAAAGTAGTATATGCATAATTAGAATAATAATATAAGTTATTACATATAGGGTAAATTGCACAAGTCGATATTGGAACTTAGTCGCCGATCAAAGTCTAGTTTCGTCAGGTTTACATTTGTTTCATCAAAATAATCAGAAACTGCGATAGGAAAGAAAAACCGATAATACGATCTCCGAGGCCGTTGTTATATAGTATGTATTTATATACTATATAACAACGGCCTATATATAATGATTTTATTGTCATGAATCTTATGCATTTCGGATTCGCCAGCTCCGAATCCAATAAAGTTGTAAAGGTCAATAAGACTAAGAACGCTAACATTATATTACAAGAAACTTTGATATGTAGTTACTGTAGTTGAATTAATTACAAAACTATTATTCTATACTGATAAAAAAATATTAAACAAAAAAACAATCTTGCTTATATATATAATTTGCTTACAAAGTTTTAAAATAAATATAGTTTTCGTAATTATTTCATATTTAAAAAGATAATAATTAGAGCTTTTCGTATACATATGTTGTATTTCATAGAGGCAATATTTTTTACCTAATAAAAGATTATACCACATATGCTGAAATTGTTAAATACTTACATGATAACACCACGTACGTTAAAATTATTGTATACGTTATATAGCCATGCAAATTGCCTCATTTCACCCATAAGATACCGCACCGCAGCTTCCTAGTATGAGGTAGTTGCCAAAGTGCTTTACAGGCAATGTTACGGTGCAACCGTCGGCTCAGCCAACACACGTACGAATATAATCAAAGAGATCCGCTTGTAAATATGTAACTACGTGATCGCATTACAAATAAAAAAACATGGTTTTACTTGGTGATGGATTTTTTTTCTTTAAAACGAAATCTAACAAATGCTGGTTTAGATACACCGTTTAGATACGCCAAGTTTTTTGTCAATTCAGGAAATAGAAACAAAGTTATTTTAATATTATTAAAAAACATAAAAAAATGACAAATGGCAAATTACGAATGTGATTTTTGTTTCGCTAGATATTTTCAATTTAACATACAAAAATATAATTTAAATTTTAAATTAGGCATTCAATAATATACTAAACTGACGAGATGTTTAGAGCTTGTTTAAAATAAATTACATTATCCATATTACCAATTGGTACTAATGTGTTATACTAATGACTGAAATGAAATTCAAAAACATTATTTCATTATACCAATACAGTATATTCGTTAAAATAAAAATATTATTTAAGTTATGCCTCCATACACCATAACGATAAGAACATGATAGTATACTCTAGTCCTAACAAATTAAAAACCGTTTTTCGAAACCTGACTGATCCAATAGCACAGTAGATAACTGTTTGCTATGTTTCTTGTCCCTGGTCCCATTCCGAGATTCATGTTATGGAGTATGCAGGCTTGTGTATTCCGGTTAGTAACATATGAGAACCTCAGTATTATTTTGGACGAGCACGCCTTACTTTTCACGGACTTATTGTCGCCAACACCATATCTCATTCAGATGAAGTGTTAGCCCATTGTAGATAAAAACTTAGACATTTTCTAATAAAAACATAACAATTTTTTTGTTACTTTATTAATTGACTTTCACAAAAAAGAAACATAAATATAACCGTCAAGTTGTTATTTCGGATCACAGGATGATGTTTATGGCCCATTAGAAAGTCCTCGAAAGGGCGAGAAATTAAATAAGACAAAAATATATTAAATCAGTTCCTAAAGGGACCCAAATTTGTTTTTGCTGCTCTTGTTCGTAAAAACCCCCTTTTTTGTCCGTCCCACAAAACCCTGTTCATTTTAGACAAAAAATAATAGTGAAGGAAATTTTTAAAGTTTAATGATAACTTTATGTTAACATTTTCACTGTTAAGTATATTTAGTATCTGTTTTTATATAATACACAAAGAATACATTTCGATTCTTTCATATAAATGTTATTAAGCTGTTCCGAGTTTGGGCAACTTAAAGCATAACTTAATAAGGTCAGATTCTTCTGTCTATCGTTCAACGTTTTAACGTCTATGTCAATTACAATTTTGTACTTTGTATAAATGTATCCCCTTGAGCGTATACACATGAAATATTATCATTTTATTAACAAACTTAATATATCGTTTGTATAAGTTTTTATTTTAGGAATGTATTTGATAATTATATTTTGAACGACTGACTATACTACATGAATTTAGTAGAATAACAAGTTTATAAACTTTGTTGTTATATTTTAATAAGCGAACATAAGGTATTTTTTTAATGCATGTCCCTTGATATCAGAGTCCTTCTTTATTTCCTATGAAACCTTACAAAAAATTATCTACGTTGATCTATGATATATCACTATAACCTATTATCTATTAAACCTATTGCATAAGCCTCATTTAGTTATTGTCCTGTCCAGTTCTTTACCACCTATCACTAGTCTATACATTTTCAAATCTATCTAACACTTTTTAAAATGAATAAAATTCTTAGACTTTTCTAAAATTTTCTATGTAACATACATACTCGCCAATATCTCTTCATTTTATTTATTTAGTATAGATTTTTACAATTTTTATAACTGCATCATGCATTCGATAATTTAAGAAAGCCATTTCTCCCAATGCAATATATTTATATACCATTACGTAATATACTTGTAAATGGCTATATGGTATAAGTAAAAAAGAATCTAAACTATCAATAGTTCAAATGCTGCACATCACTAGCGTTATGGAAGTCAAATTACAAGTGCAGTTTGGGTTAGGTCATGTGTCACTCCGTTCGAATGTATAAGAATATTTTTTTGTAAAATGCATAATAAATTGTAAGCAATAGAAATGTATATTGCAGATTTATAACTAAACAGATATAGTCTTAGTCATTGAATCGAGACAGAAAAAGCAATTGGCATCAACTTGAAAGTATGATTATTTAAATCATATGCATTTAATTCACTCCGGAAACATGTAACAAATTCCAAGCGTTATGCTATAATGCTGAAAAAAAATGTTCACCTAGTCAGTGTAACTGATGAGAAACTAGAAACTAAATCAGAAGCAGAATGTGTCTGATCATAATTCAGTTTCAGTTTATTTATCACAATATTTTTTCTAATTTGACGAAGCGATGACGGTCAAAACGTTCATTATAAAAGGACGTGTTAGTTGAGATGATATACACAACACGCAATAATGTTCGTCGTCTTGAGATTGAGCAGTTGAAAATGTTACTTCTCGTTACCTCTGAAGTTCATCTAGCTGCAACTCCCTTTGAACTGTAAGTGTAATATTTAAACACTTGCTGTTTAGCGACAGAAATGACTGTGGTACCTATCGTTTCCGGTCTTCGACATTAAAGACCAACAAAGAGTATATAAAATACTTCATATTTGTATAAAGATTATAATTCTTATATAAAAAAAATTTACTTGTATTTTTAATTGAATACGGTTTTAAAGTAAGAAATATTATTACAATGTTTTAAAAAATGAAATATCCACATGATTCGTAGTGAATCATCGTAAGATCTCATAAAAAAAAATATATTTTAACGATGAAAACTGCAGACGCTGAAAAAAAAATACAGCGTGTCATTTTGCAAAGCGCGGCAGGTGCGGGGACGTAAATCCGCACGAAACCGTACAAGTCGGCAGCTTCGATAGGGGAGGTAGCATTTTTTGTTTAAAAAAAACACCTGCACATCTATTCAATCACGGAAGCTTCAACCCCTGTTCATAACAATGCACCGATTTAATTTTTTTTAATTCACCGTACATGATTCAAAGTACTATACATAAATTTTACAAAACAGAAATAAGTACTGACGTGTTTCTGATTACTTAGAAATTACCTTACAGATTTAATTTCATTACTTTAACTTTTTTTTTACTACGAAACGACAAATCGAGTTAGTCATTCCCCTGATGGTAAGTGATACGCCCGCCCATAACAATGTGACGCTAGTTAAGATTTTATACACAGCAACACATTGCGCATATCGGCTTGAAAAATAAGATGTTGACTCTCCTGACCTCAGTAACTTCACTAGCTAGTGTTCTTTAAACCGGTATACAGAAATTTTTGCACATCATTATTTGGCAGCAGAAACTGGCGTTAGGGTGGTAACCAGGTAGGTCTTGACAATCTCCGGTAACAGATACCTTCCACCAGTAAATCCTAATTCGACAAAGATGCAACGAGGATAAAGACAAAATTACTGTTACTGATGATGAGACGTTCTCGACGACCAAGTAGATTCACCAGAAATGCAGACACAGACCAAGTGAACATCCGCATTCGGATAAGTACACCCCGAGTAGTATACTAATGTATACTAGATTAAAGACGGGCCGTACCACGAGCTCAGTATCATATAAGCTGTAAGAGTCAAAATGACTATCAAGTGCTACATTTCATCAGAAAATAGAGACAATCATAGACAATTAATTTTTTTAAGCAAATTAATACTATTTTAGACAATTACCGTCTCAGAATCAGAACCGCGGAATTGATAGCATAGAATTAAGTATTATCTAAATTATACATAATGGTTATTGCATACTGGTCTACTATTGTATTGAATACACTAAGTAATACTGAATACTAATTATATTCGCAACATTATTATTATAGGTAATATGCAAAACCAAGTGCGTTTTTCTAAAGCGCATACACTTGAATGAAGCGCATATAATTAAACGTACATACATAAAGATTAACGACATGATTGCATGTAATAAGCGAAAATTCAATATAATTATTTTGAATTTTTTGTTACTGTATTTTTTTTTTAATCAATTAAGTGACGAGACGAGCTGGACGTTCACCTTACGGTGATACGCCCGCCCATAACAATGTGACGCTAGTTAGGATGCTATAGGCAGCACCATCTTGCGCTCGTCGTCTGAAACGTAAGATAAGTCTCGTTACCCCAGTAATTACACTAGCTACAGCATCCTTTAAACCAGCACACAGTAATTTTTGCCCACTACTTTTTAGCGGATGAAATAGGAGCTGGTGGATACCTACGTAAACAGTCACCGGCAACAGAGAGCTATCACCAGTGAAGTATTGTGTGTGTATATGCTTTTAGGTATTTCTATCACTTTCAAAGCTAAAATTAAAAATTATTGTATATTTTGAAGTTTTAAAACAGTTTTCAATTCATGTTTGTCACATTATATACATATATATCACAGCAAATTTAAATTTAGTCTAACAATATTGACATGTGCCTGTAGCAATGTTTTTTGTACATTTATGGTCTATTTATATACATGGACAGCTTGTTATGTATACAATGGATGAGTTATTTTCTGATCTGTATAATATTACAAATATGTACATCACGCCCGCTGTATGCTTCACACCTTTGCAGCGGGTTCGATGTACGGAGTAGCAACGATGTTTTATCTTCTCGTTATCATCACTAGGCGACACATGTGTGAAATGTAATTCATCAGCGGCGCACAACGCAGTGTCACAATTTCAACGCATTCCATCAACCTCCTGCAACGAAAGGAAAAGTAACTACATCCTTTCGTAACTAGCTTTAATATTTCATTAATCAATTACGCATCAATCAATTAGTCGTCGCACTGAAGCCCTAAGCGTGAACATGTAAGACGAAGACCCGGGAGGTAAAGGTCTGCCACTGAAGACGGAGCTTCTATACGCTTACGGTTTTCAATTCAACCATTGCTTAATTATATAGATAAGGAAGAGGAATGGTTCATGTGAAACTGGTCGCTACCACATGGTGCGTGCAGCGGGCGGGGTGACGGGGAGGCGTGAGAACTTCGCAGGAGCACATATGGAGCGCAGCTTTATCTCACCATGCATATTACGCGACGCGCTTAATAATAATAGTTAACAAACACCGACCTCGTAATGACCGAAAGCTCGCATATTTATATTATAATATAATATGTTTAACAAACATCGCCAGTACTTAAACGTATTTAATACATGCAATATAAAACTACGCTTTTAAAGAACCTTAATATATTAATATTAGCACAGAGGCTATAAATTTTAAGCTAATAATTTTTGAAGGTTTTTTTAGACGCAACGAACATTCATCCCTTCGCTGTCAGTGTTCCGTGCATTGGGATAAATCATTTCGCATCGTTCTTCATAATGCAAACAGCGAAAAATTGGAACTGTCTGCCACCGTCAGTATTTCTTACCAGTTATGACGTGGCAGTCTTCAAGAGAAGAATCAATTGCTTCTTCTATACTAGTTCCCTTTACCACCTAGATTACATATCCGCTTTTCATCAGATGGGGTGATCATCAAAAAAAAAATTAAGCGACGGAACGAACGAAATGTTCAGCATATAATACAAGCCCAACGTACATAATATACTCGTACACTACATCATCACTTGAGACGAGATGTTGACTCTCATTACTCCAGTAATTACAATAGCTACAACGCCATTCAAACCGGAACATAGTAATGTTTGGAGGCAGAAATAATCGCTGCGGTGGTACCTACCTAGACGGTCTCTGGCAAAGGAGACCTACCACCAGTAATATTTATAATCTATTAAATATCATTATTTCTATTAAAATTTAATGTAAATAGATTTTCTCTAATACTGAGAGGTAGGAGGAGGTATATGAGAGAAGTATGATTAAAATAAATAATACATTAGTGAGAGAAGCGACAATTGCACTGTTTGAAAAGGGATCAAATGTGTTATACGCCTCAATCCTCACTGAGCTAAAGCTTCCACAGAAGAAAAACACCACGAGAAAACCGACATGTTCCAACTAGCTTTTGTTATTAGACTTATTGTGATATTGAAGGCATTTTATCTATTTTCCTACAGAAAATTCCAAACCCGTTAGTTATTATTGTTTACAAATGAATATTTTTGATAAATAAAAGCGTAATATCGTATTACTATTGATCTACTTAAAATGGAATTGACCAGTAAAAAGGTGAAGAATAAGTCCAGTCTTCAGGATGTAGTGACATTTAAGAAAAAACAAGTATATTACGCTTAGTAAACTTGGGCATCTTATTTATATCGTTTCAAAAAAAACTTGACTAAATTCTCACACTTTTTGGTTATAATATGTTATAACACCAAATATTTGTAAGGTAGAATATATGATATTTAGTAATGATGTTACCAATTGTAATAACATTAAATGTAACGTCGACGGCTTTATATTTTATGTACAGTTAAGGTCCTAAAAAGTTATAATGGTTTGACAGTTTTGAAATGATTACCTATAGCCCCGTTCGTAATAATTACTTATAATTACTCAAAGTTTTTAAACAATAACACCGGATTTCTAGAAACAATATCTATTTAGATATCTAAAGTGTATTGTAAAATGTGACTTCTCATAACGTGACCAAAGTCAGGTCCAAGGTAAGAGTATTTTGATTCATCACATGGCAGCCGTCCAAAACGGGCCCGTTCTTTACGACCTGCATTTACAGAACATTCGCTTTCAAATGCTTGTCGAGAAAACTTTCGCATGAGGGATGACGTAGCAAGGGCTAACAGTGATCATAATTTTATACCAAAGAATACATTTAACCGATCTATTCAGTTTCTTTGGAGAAACGTAAAAATAAAGGGTTAATAACGGGTTAACACGCTTGGATCGTTTGACAATAAATATTTTTTTAAACATGGATACATTATAGAACTTTTGCTACGACTATATAGTTCTGTTATTCTTCCTGGATAAATCTATTCTTCTCTATTTATGTATATGAATTGTTTCATAATTTATTAAGAAAGTAAGACGCCGGAGCGGCTGATGTCCCAATCCTTCAGCATTATAGTCACAGGCTTAGAAGTTGGAAAAGGCCTTACAGGTCACTAAAAGAGTTCGCGCTGATGATAAATATGAAGTGGTCTTATATTTATCGTAACATAACGAATTTGTTTGGGGAAGCTATACCCTTAGCTGATTGCTCCCCTTACCTTGGTTGATTTTACCCCCTCTCCCCTAACAATTAAAAAGACCCCAAATGGAGGCCACATATCAGAAATATTAAATTATGGCCTAAAAAAGGTCGCGAGAAGTCTTCAGATGCAAGCAGTGATGGTAGAAGCGACCTACCAAAGGTGTCTATCAACTAAGGATGATGTTGCTGATAATTATATTAATTAATTACTGTTAAAGTATTAATTATTTATTATTTTTCCTAAAGTATAATTATTTTTCCTAAAGTATCATACAGTCAACACTTTAACCAGGTTTCACAGTTTACATATGTATAGATATCGGAGAATCGTAATAAGATACAAATAAGCTATACTTGATTGTTATTATGGTTACAACAACAATATATTGCTGATAGCAAAGGGATTCAACGTTTAATATATTCCCATTGTGTTATATTTAGTCGAGATAACTAAAGGAAATGACTAACTACACTTTGTTGACAAGTTATATTCATTAACAGTGTGTTTGCAACGTAAAATGTGAGAACAATATTAATTGTTCCTGATAAGTTATGTCGTCCTAATGATCGTATTATATATATATATATTCTGGACCGCAATTCGAGATTGTTATTAAACTAACGTGTAATTACAATATTTTCTCTCATTAATATCTTTGTTCACGAATGTATATGTATTATTACTTCAAATTTCGATCCACTGATGCACAAGTGATGAAGTAACTTAATATAATTCATCTCTAGAGATAAAATGGATGATAATAAAGTATAAATGAAATTTAACCTGCTTAAAAATTGGTTAGTAAGTACTTAAGAAAGTTAAAAATGCTTAATTATAATATATTTTTAAGTAGATCGCTCGTAAAGCGGACTTGAAATATTTAAATGAACCAGTTTATTCAGACTCGACACAACATGCCATGACTTCAGTTTATCCATCGCCAAACATTTTATGTAAACAAGTTCATGAGATAAGTTATAAACAAACACTCCTTTTTTCAATATGTGTACAAACATTGGTCTCAGTATATATGTTGCTTACCCACTATTTGCAATATTAACTTTAATAAAGTACTCGTAAGTTTTAATTTATAAATCATTTTCAAATTACCGCAGATTCCATAAGATCATTTAAAAATAATTTTTAATATGACGACCTATACATTGACAAACAGATGCCAACCCCCAAACGTTTCCATATAATGTAAATATTAATATGTAAACATTTAAAAGTTATAAACTTTTAAAATATTAATATCTAAATGTTTGTACTTGTTACACAATATTGTAATTTTATAGAGAATTAGAAAAACAACGACTTTTTTATACTTAAAAAAAAAAGTTGAAATTTGCATCATTTATTACGTTTTTTTAAACAAAAACCAAGATGCCTAGTTTGTATGGTTAAACTACGGTTTTTTTTAAACATCTTACATTTCTGAAAGAATTCTACCGTTCTGAGAGCGGACTGAGGAAAAAATCCTTTGTTTCGCGAAACAATTCCCTCTAACCATGAAGCATTGCGAGAATCATTTCTAGATTAGACCTACCTTTTTTACCTAACTTTACAGACTAACATCAAAACAAAAATTCTACATTAAAGTATACATAAAACGCAACACTTTTTAATAATCTGGACACTTAAAAATAATGTTATTAAAATCATATAAATAATAAAAGCAATATATTATATAATAATAAATTAAATTTGCATTACTTTCATATATAATTAAAATAATGGATAGTTGTTCTTTTAATTTTGTTTATATCGTCACTGCTGTAACTCCAATATGTTACCTAACTATATCTATTAGCCATATTTATTAAAAAAAAAAACATGGTATATTATAAGAATTATACTTCATTCAAATGACATCATCTATATTTATAATTACCCATCTTTCTGTCTTATATAGTTATTGTTATAGGACAGAAAGATAATTAACTATATGTAGTATTAAAAACTATATAGTACTAAAAAGTTTTCTAAGAACCACTTTAAATTAAGCTCAGTCAGCTCTTTCCAGTTTTACGAAGCAGCAGGTGCTAAAAATTGCACTTTGACAGTAGTCAAGAATAGATTGCCGAAGTGCAATGTACTTAAACAAAGACGTAAATAAGCTTAATTAAACAAGTGTTCGCGTTATAAACAATGAGGCTGATAAGATTTATTTTAGGTACGTTTATCTGTTGTTTAAAGAGACTTAATTATCTTTATAGGAGACTTTCCTAAAACCATATCGCCGTACTCCACGATAGTCTTACATCTGACGTTAAATCGTATAATGAATTTAGGCACTTATAAGCATAGGAATAAAATTTAAATTAGCGTAAATGGTTATGAAATATAATTAGAGCACATAGCGATAGTATATTTCGATGCTGTTGAGATGTAACTACGTAGAAGAGCGGTCAACGCCCTGGACCTATGCCAATGCCAACAATCATGACCATATCTTTCAATTAAATGCACCGTGCAGGTGATGTATGGTATTAGTAGCACGGTGAACACTTAAACAGAATCCTTTCTTCAAAATCATTAATGTGTAGTACTATTAATACTAGGTGCATACATAAACTGAAGATTAAATGAGTTTTTCCGGTACTGTTCGTCGGAGGCCTATATTTGCGTTCATGTTAGCCTCTTTATTACGTAGATGAAATGCCTTCATATACCTGCTCTCGTGGGGGCAAGAACAGATTATATCAGCCATGAGCCTACTAAAACATCCACGATGTTTCTTATTCGCCGCTATATAGCACAGTCACAGGAAGGACTTCACAAACCACGAACACATCAGCTCTGGCCGCAACATGCGTCTCGTTTCTCAGGGTACGTAAACCACTGTTATTCCCGTCCTGTAAGACGCAATGGAACATATAAAGATTATTTTCATTTATCTTACTCCCAAATACGGACAGCAGTTTGAACATATTAACGTTACTAAAGTGAGAGATTGCAAAGAAGATTGTATCACAAGTTTTACCTTTTGAATCAATCAAAATCCTAGTCTATTTACTTTTTTCAACCCGAAAATATTGTTAATGATAAAAAAATCACAATTATTAAAATTTAGTCAAACGAATAATAAATTGTTAATAATGGAATACATAAGAAAGATTTTTATGAAATAACCGCTACGCATCGTATCGTATAAATAGATGGAACAGCCATTTCGGGAGCAAATCACCAACTACGCGGAAGCCTCGAATCGGCCCGTGGTTGGCCAATTGCCCAGCCCAGTGTTTCACAGATACGTGGCATTGGGCCAGCCAGGGTCACGAGCGGACGTCGCTCCCGCACCGTCACGTTCTGTCTAACAACAATCACGAACAACAATGCTATGTTAAGGGGATATTTCAGCATTGCCGATCTATTGTTAAGAATTTAATGTGATTTCTATACCATTATTACTTCTACATAAAAAATCTAAATTCGTTTGCAATTGCTAGATAAGTGTCTCGTGGAATATAAATACAAGTGCAAGAGACTCCTTCCAAAGGATACTACCTGCATTTATCAACAACAAGAGAAATTATAAAGAAAAATGCAAACAAAAAATGGGAAAAGTGCTGTATATAAATTCATTTTAAACATTATCTGTGGAATCATAGCTTAAGGTTTTTTATTATTCATTAAACTAGACGAGACGAATGTTTACCGGACGGTAAGTGATATACCTGTCTCTAATAACGTGGCACCAGTTAGGATGATAGGATGTTGAATCTCATTATCTCATTAATTATCCTAGCTACAGCGCCCTACAAACCGGAACACGGGAATGTTTGCACAGTACTGTTTGGCAGCAGAAATAGGCGCTGCGGTAGTACCGACCTAAACGGGCTCCGGCAACAGAGATGTCCACCAATGAAATTAGTTATTTTGATAATCAATAGTTAGATCCTTATAAACATAGCAATAAGAATCAAACTATCTTTAAGATCGATCATGACTTTTTTAAGTAGAAAAAAGACAAAGTAGTAAAAATTTACTTAAATTTTTATCATTTTTATTTTCTTTGTTATCGGAAATTTTAAGTTCCTCGATTAAACGATGAATAATCACAACTCAATCACGTATATTAGTGATAACACAAAATTTAAAAACAGTTTGTGACAAAAATAAGTTCTTACTATATCTGAAGTTTAAGGAATTGACTACTTAAGGATAAGATAAGGCAAAAGACCTTATCTGTATCCAAGGGTATGGAGCTGGGCACTATTTAGAAATGGTCGTTGTAAAAAATCTTAACAAAAAACTTTTGAGTCATGTACGACGCAGCAGGTAGTGAGTTATAGTCCCGTGGAGCTTTGTTATTGGTGGAAAGAATAATATTTCTGTAGCAATTGGCAGTGAACAGGGCTTTCATAACAATGAAGGTAAGTTTCGTCCGTCCGGGCGATGCCTCGGCTATTTTAACTTGCAACATGTGTCCATCAAAATGTTTGTTTAGGCTAAATCGTAAAACGCACTCACGAGATGCATATTGAACCGTCACGGTTATTTTTAATTCAAAATATTTCCACTATATTCAAAATATGCATATATTTTAATGGATGTATATGTGTAATAGACACCGTGTTCTCGTCGCTCACATTTCGCACTTTATAACTAAAACTTTATAAATATTTAATTAGATCTATATGTAGTAAATCTTCTTACGTTAGGTTGTAACTATAGAAAAAAATTATTTATCTATAATAAATTTCATAAATACATATTTCGATTAAAAGGCTATATTAGCTTTTCAAAGAACGTACTTTTTATTGCGAAACAAAAACTGTTCTCACAAGTTTTATCGGTCCAGGTATGTGTACACTAAAACTTTACTTTCCACAGCTGTGGACTATTTTGAATTCGGACGAGTTATTTTCGACTTCGAATAAATAATAACGCGTACTGAACTAAAAATAAATTAGGATCGCTTTCGAATCGATAATGTGATTTATTTTATTTACATTTAATAACAACGGAAATCATGGTTTGTATAAATTTATTATACAATTTGAGAGCTGATAATCTTCTAGTTGGTATCTCAGACTTACGTTTGGGTGTTATAAGAATACCTTTATTCGAAAAAAAAAACAAGGTATGAACATTTGTAATTTATAAAACGTCAGGTTTGGGACGTTGTAACCAGAAAAACGTGAATAGGGATGATTATCTTTGTCCATCTTGATTATAAGAGAAACTATAGTATTTGAACATGTATTCTAGCTTCATCTATTTTTTTCACAACACCACATCGGTTTTTTTGTTGTGTAATGAAACAAATATGATGTATGACCCATCAGCAAGAAGTTTTTCCTAATAATTATTTAGGTAGACACTTGTATCGTCGACCACGCGGAAACGACTTAAAGCGAATGATTCACATAATCATGTTGATGTATAATGAACATTATAACTTTTGCTTCATGTTAAAAGAAATTTTAAACACGATAATTTAGATCACAACACATTGCTTTATATTAAATAAAATTTTTAACTAATTCATAGACAAGGCAATAACTTCTGTGCTCACATACATAAAGTATCAACAAAAACTTAATGAATCATGTTTCATAATGACGTGTTTGTTATAAGGAAGTATAAAGATCGATCTTTTGTACTTCTGAGATTTAAATTTCCCCCAAATTCATGTTACTCAGATGTTTAATACTTTATATAATATCCTTTGTGGATTGGATTATCTTTATAGATGGCCTCGGTGTACAGTGTTTTATTTTTTTGTCTCCAGTAGAGCCTTGAACACGACAAACGAGAACTGACCATAGCTGGGCTTTCTGCTACGGTCCATTACGCTTCCAAAACAGTTCTGGAGAGATCGCGGCCGCGCTCGCCGTGTGCGTTTATTTACGCAATGCCCGCGGCGCTGGCCGACTTCCAGAAACAAACGAAAATAGCACCTTTGTCGATGTCATTGTACTAAAGAGCAGAAAGCCCTACTGCTGCTCGAACCATACGTGAAAGAGCATCTATACAAGAAATTGTGTGGTATAATTTGTTCAAACTCGCCTAACTTAGCTACTGCGCACATATTCTGAATCTTCTACCGTAACAATTTGCTGTGTTCCATCTTTCAACGTATGAAAGTATTTTAGACGTGAATACTTCACCACCCACTGCCTTACTTAACACTACGTTTCAAGTAAACAGTGAATAGGCTTTTACTAGGTTAGTGCGCTTTACCATCACCACTTAACATCAGGTGGGATCGTGGTAAAGCGTTAACCTTGTTAATTTAAAAAAATGAAATTGAAGCAATTTATACACAAAAATAAAAAGAAAAATATACAAACTATTACCATTTAAAATAATTAAAAAAAAACATAAATAATTGCCAGACAACGCCTCAAAGAAAATATGAATATTTATTTAGTGTTGCCATTTTTATGTTTTTCAAAAGAGCAATACGAATCACGTTTATTAACGCCTGCTGTTTATACAAAATAAATTATCATAAATACCTCTTTAAAAAGTATACATAAATTAATCTTTTACATATCTTTTAATTAATTTTGCCAAAAGTTAATTTTAAATCATCAAAATATTTTAAGGTTTAAGGATAACATAATCATTCTTTTTATTTATAGGTAATTACAAATTACAAGTACAGATAATAAAAACATTGGAATAGACAATTTGTAAAATAAAACGAGAAAAATCGACGTGCAATAAAAAAAAATAGAATTTTATAGCAATTTGTATTAGAGAGAAAGACATTCGTAGCGTTCATTACAATTATATGTTGCTTTTTATATGTTAATATAATAAACAACAATACATAACCGTGTAATATTTTAGCCTTTAATTACTTAAACCTTCATAAATTCTCATCAGATTCATAAAATGAATCTTTTTAAGAATCTACGCTGAGATGACGAACAAAAGATCATTGTAGTTAACAGAAGACGCTCCATCATAGTAGAAAAAGATGGCCGGCCAACAAAAACTAAGACGATTCGTTCGCCCAACCCTTTTATTTTGCTCGGTCGTGTTCTTTTTACTTTTATTCTAAAAATATCGCATTCACGAACCCATTTCGAAAGGAAACGTGATTCTGTCCAAGGTCAAGTGAATTAGTATTCGTATGGTGTTCTCGCTGTTTGACCGGACGCAAAAACTCGTTAATATGCTGGCTCGATGATTTTTTTCTAACGATGATTAGAATTGCCCGCGGACCTGTCTTCTTCAATGTCTAACAGGTTATATAATTTTACCGAATGGAGAATGCATCTAAGACTATGCGAAAACTCTTTTACAAAACTTTCAAGTAATAATCCTAACAATCGAAACTTATGCTTAGTAGTAAATGGATTTACTGTTATCCTTTTTTTTTGAAGGTCTAATCTATTTATATCGAAAGAACTTAAAATTAAGTCTAAGATTTTAAAGTGGTTTATTTTTTCCCTAATTATATGTTTTCTTTTTTTATTCGACGAAGCGATGAGACCACCAAAATGTTTGCGTAATGGTAAGTAATACGTACATAAGTATGTACGTACTTGTCCATAACTATGTGGCGCTAGTTAAGATGATATACACTGCACAATGTTGCTTTCGTTACCTTGAGATAAGAGATGTTAAGTCTCGTTACCCAAGTAAATTCACTAGCTACAACTTCCTTCAATCCGGAACACAGTAATGTTTGCTCACTACTCTTTGGCGGCAAAAGTAGGTGCTGCCGTGGTATCTACCTAGACGGTCTCTGGCAACAGAGACCTACCACTAATAGTATTTGTAAGGTATTAATATCGTTATTTCTATTAAAATTTTATGTAAATATTTTTTCTCTTATAGTTATTCCCACGAGAGAAGTATAATTAAAATAAATAATATATTAGTGAAAGAAGCTAAGCTGACTCTGTTTGAAAAGCGATCAAAGGTGTTATACACCTCAATCCTCACTGAGCTAGAGCTTCCACAGAAAAAAACATCGCAAGAAAATTGACATGTTCCAAAAAGCTTTTGTTATTATACTTACGTGATATTGAAGGCATTTTCTCTACTTTTCTAAAGAAAATTCCAAACGTAGCTATTATTGTTAACAAACAAATATTGTTGAGAAATAAAAGCGTGCCATCGTATGACTCTTGATCAACTTAAAACGGAATTGATCTCATTTATTCCTTAAAACTTAAAAAAACATAAGCAAAGATATCTCTCCCAGTTAAACACTTATGTAACAGGTCCTATCAGTGATTAGTTATATTTGTGTCACTTAATTCGTGAATAGTTTTATATTTTGATTATTTTGTCGTGAACATGCATTGCATGCTCGATGCTATTATACAATAAACCTGCGTTGACGTCCGGCACTATCTTACAGATATTTTGTAAGCTTGCCCGCCGCAAACCTATCAGCGGGTGGTAAAATGCTACACCACGACATGCTAAGATATAGGCGCCAATGGTTTTTAAACAAAAAACTGTAGATTATCAACATTACTTTTAAAAATTAATGACAGTTTTTTGCATTATACAATACATCGAGGCTTCTAGCATTAAACCAGTAGTAAACATTTAGATTTTTAATAAACCCAATTTATAAAGTCTAAATGAAACTAACGTGTTTGACATAATTATTATTGTCATTCCTTGTGACGGTGGAATTATTGTAGCCGGCTTACTCATAACCTCAAAGCTTGGGTTTATGAAGACATGGCGTACGACAGAAGGGGAGCGCGCAGCCGCTCAATGTTGTCGCGCATGCGCTACCACAACTTTACACAAGCAAGTGACCGTCAACGCTGCACAAAGCGCGAAGATCCTCCACGGCACACACTGACCCGTCCCAACATTAATGTGTCGCGATACTCGAACACGTTTGCAAAACAGTGCGATCTCCAATCAGTGAAAATACTAGTATGTGATAAGTCTAAACGCGAGATTAGAACATACTGTAGTGTTTCTTTTCACAATAAGCAAACAGCTATCATGTACAAAACTGTGAGACACGGCGAGAATAGTCTGCAGTACACCATTCTTCCGCAAACAGAGGAGGTGTTAAACAACAGCGGACTAAAAGGCAAAGGACGGGATTACAGTCCTTCAATACACGTGCGCCGAACTCGAAAGCGGTCTACGTTGAAATATATCCTATTGATAATTATTGGAATTGTCATTGCACTGGCTTTAGCATCAGTCCCACTTTATATTATGGATGAAGCTTTATATAATCGCCACAGTCTCCAAGATATCCAAGATGTTATCACATCCGCGCCGCTTACTCCATCCGGTCGAGAAATAATAAAAACGCGGAAGAAGGAATTGAAAATTATTCCTGAATTACTTTCAACTGAAAAAATTAAAATTGATGTTACAACACCATCTCCCGTTACTTCTAATAATATGCCCACAACAACTGGTGGTGATAAAGCGACAACTCCGCCTTGGACTATGCCAGCATTGAGATCATGGAAAGGCTTAACGCTTGCGACGACTTTACCACCTGTTCCAACAGAAAATGTAGACGAGGTGCCCCTAATCGGTACCCCATCAGGTAGTGTTCGTTTGTTAGATAATTTTATGTCGGTTAAACCATGGGAAAAAGACATAATAATAAGGCCAACAGTTACTCCAGAACCTGTGACAATTCGAAATGTATTCAAGTATTACTCTCATTCATTTACTACTTCTGATAAAATAGTTAATAGTAATACGAAATTGTTTGATGATGTATTAATTACGACTAGAGCGACCACTACACGATCTCCAATAAACAAAGAGTCCACGACGTTTTCGTCTGTGGATGAAGATGAAGAGTTCAAAGAATCTTTGGAAGTTGACGAGGTGTTCTCGTTGCCACCATTGGAATCAGATTCTGTGGCTCCAATCAATGATTTTGACGAAGTAACTGTATCGAAGGCGGGCGGTAGTGGCTGGTACGGAGCAAGGTGGCCTTTCGTCGACACGTCATCTTATTTCCAATGGACGGTAAGCACAACTACTTATGTAATGTTTATATGTACGCACGCTGCATTGCATGTCAAAGTTACGAATAAAACGTAACAACTATTAAAGAAACGTACTACCGTACAGTTATATAAATCACGTTAACAGTATGAGTTAAATTATAATGCAAAAAAAAAAAATTACGACGTCTATTTAATCATATTGTGATTATGTAACTACTATTTGCGACAGCGTAAAACACGAAAAAAACGAGTCATGAAAAAAATATTTCAGCCTTTGAAAGCATTGATAAGTTGAAAATTCTATCATAAGATATAAATAGTTTTTAATCAACTTTTTTTATCTGATACTAACGATTTGAGAAAATAACAGTAGTTTTATTGTGTACTATTAATTCTTACCTAATTACAATAATACGCCATTAACAACTTTTTTTATGAATAGATAATGATGAAAAATAATAGACAATGTCGCTTCTATTAAATGCAAGTCTACAACCTGTAGTTAACAATGTTGCGTTTAAAAATGTAGTCTGTATATACTACATATATAATCGCCATCAATAGCTTTAACTTTCAAGCAACAGCTTATGTTTTTTTTAACCTCCAATGTAAAAAGATAACGTTTTTAAATTTAACAAGAGATGAAATTCATACTTTCAGAACCTTTTTATAATGAAGGATTTTCAGTATTACTTGTAATAGTAAAAATTAATATAGTATGAAAAATTATTTTGAGGAATACTTCTCTTATTTCTAAATTAACAAAAAGATAATTGTTGCCAAATACATCATTACAGCAATATGTATATAATGTAATGAATTATTTTACCAATTTATTAAAATAGATTATTCTAATGGCAGATTAACAAGATCATAAAAGGCAAAATACCTCAATTATACCGGATACTTACGCAGTCAAAGTATATTGAGATGGAGAATATAATGTGATTTTATTAAAATATATTCTATATCCAACAGTAAACGTCCATCACTTGAAAAGATAATAATGATTATATCGACCCTCTTCAAATTTGCATCAGTTTATAAAATACCCCGTTGTTTCCTAAGTTTTGTGTTCATGCTGCTAAGTTGAGTAATGATATATGAGATGAATGATACATTTCTTCTTATAAATTAATGGATTAATTAAAAATGAAACTAAAACAATTTACTGACTGATAAATAACTTGATATTTCTTAGGGTTATTCTCTTGGTGACAATTTGTTGTTGCCTTTATTGGTAGCCGCTATGTCTTCGATTGCTCTCGTGCTACTTCTCGCCCTTGCTGTGCGACGCCGAAAGAGGACCTCCACCGCTTCATCACAAATTGGGGTAATCCTTTATTATTTTGGTTACTATAATCTAAATGAACTAAAAATTATCGAACGATGAAGTACGTCATGTGTTACCACAATATTTGTTAGCAATCAAAAAAGTCCATATAAAAAAGAATCTTCTTAATTTTACGAACTAAGCACAGCTTGTATCTCAGGACCCTAACATATAAAGGTATGTAGTCCCGCTACGAATAACAAAAAAGATTTTTTTCTTAATGTTTATCTCTTTATAAATATAAACGTATATTTGTGACGTGCTAGTGATGTGTAGCTAAGAGTGCGGGTGTGTGTACGTGTGTATGTTCGTTCACTGGGCGGCATCTATTTAATTAGTGAATCATTTGAAAAATAATTCTGAAACTACACCATCAATTTATTAATTTTGTTACAATCATTTTCTGAAAATTATCGAGGCTATTATAATAAATTCGTGTTCTCATTGATTATTTATAATTCACCACCCACGATGTCAACATCTATCAATATATCGACATTAGCAACGTTTTCATATAAAATACGGATTACTTCATTATAACGTAATTTAAACAATTACAAAACAAAATAATTTGTTTCAGAAGATAACCGCCGATCTTCAAGCAGACGACAATACAAACTTACTGCAGGCCGAAAATCAGGAAGCTGAGGAGTGAAATAATCAACTTATAATGCTTGTTCATGTAGCTTGTTCAAGAGAACAAAATAATGTCACATGTACAAAAGGGTTAAAATTTAAATCATACCCTTAACAATTATAAGTGCATCATCTTTCCGAAAGATCTTACCGTAATAATATTATTACTAAAGCTGTACATCAGACATTTAAAGCACCTTATGATGATTTATCTGCTAAATCTAGTGTATCTCAGATAACATGTAATACAATCATATCCGCGTAGTCTTCTATGAACAGATCATATTTCAATCTTCCAGTGCCTATTATTTGTAAATATTGTAAGGTCCCGCGGACCTTTGTTATTAGCAAATGTCCATAACAGTTTGCATATTCAGAGATACGATATAAAATTGCGTAGATAAGTCCATTTTGTATTCGCCTTAGATAATTGAATGTAACTTAGATATATTTCAATGTGTCAAATGCCAAAGTTGCTAAAATTATTTTTGTTACAATTTTTAATCTACATTCGAAATTGTCAGTTTAGTCGTTTGGCTGACATTTCTGTATTGGTGTGATTAAAAAAAATAGCAATTTTGAGACTGTCAATCGAACGGTAAAACTACGAAGGTAGCGTAATCATGAGCTTGCTAGATTATTCATAATATAGCCCATTTTCTTTCGAGTACACAACTTATTTACATATTAAAGATTAGCAAATATGCTATATCATATCTCTGAAAGTTTCGATTATACGACCCGACAGTATTAATAAAACTGTGGTATAATCCAAAGTAAGCGTACTATTGTCTAGTAATACGGTAGACTAAGTTAAATTTTAATATCTTGATGTTATATTTCGATGTCACGTTTCATTCGCGAATTTCAGATATTCACATATCTCAGAGCCGCGATTTTTATACTTGCGTTGAATTATAAAAATATCGTGTATTTAGCCTAAAAAAATCCAGTTCGCGCTATAAAACAAAAAGGTTTCATAGCAATCACGCGATTGCTTCGCTTACATTGCAAGCGATTCACTTGTTTCCTACATTGACAATAGGTTCACATTTGATTGTTCCATTAACGTTCCTTAAATTTCTGCTCTAGAAACGTAGATGGATTCTCCATCAATTTTATTCTTCATAACCTAGAAATAAGACTGAAATGTTGCGTTTTACATAGATAAGTTCAAATGCACGGTGCATATTCATTAAACACAAGATATAAAGTGCGAATATAGTTTAAGAGGCGATAGTTAAACACAGTGTTTGGTATATATTGTTTAGTTCAATGTAACAAATATATGCATTTATATAAAATTACAAAGAAACAAAATTTACATATTAGTGGAGTACCAGTTTTCTACTTTTGCGTTCCGAATAAAAACAGAAATTTTAAAAAAATTTTAATGTCAAAATGAAGAAGACATTAAATATTGATTTATCAAGATCTCCGTGAAACTAAAAATAATAACGAAGGCAACAGCAGTGTTCGTTTTTTTTTTCATTTAACGAAGCAAACAAGACAAACTGGGCGATCATTAGGTGGTTAATTAGATTGATGAACACTGTACCACATTGTGCTCGTCGCCCCTATTCTAATAATGTTACTAGATACACCTTTCAAATCGGGACATATTAATGTTTGCACACTACTATTTGGCGTCAGAAGTGACAGCTGCGTTGGTATCTACCTAGACGGTAACAGAGACTTACCACCTGTAAAACCACAAGCACCTGTCGTGGCTGTTTTAATAATTTATAAAATAATATTAAAAATTATTAAATCAAGAATTATCTCACTTTGTAACACCATTAAATTTTTTTCTACATATATCAGGTGTTATAAATAAAAATGTGCTTGAATAAATTAGTATTAAATGATATATAAGTGCTGTAAGAGATATATTGCCTAACCAGCTATATTTGGAAATAAACAACATAACGTAACATGTAATCGCACACATAGGAGAGGTTGGATAAGCTTTTGCATATATGGTTTTATGTTGTATCTGAGTGGTTATTTTACACGCTAGACACCCACTATTTAGTAAAAAATTAAATTATGTTTTCCCACCAACGCTATTTAATTGCGTGTTTCCCCTTTACTATGTATAGTTTTTTTCTACAAAGAACTTATAATAATTGACTCCAATTTTCTACGGTGTTAAGTGATGAGGCTGAATGGCGAAACAGGGTCAACCATAACATGGGTTATGTTGACTGTCGGAACACAGCTGTGCTTTTATAGCAGTAGATTTATACTAGGAGTAGCAAGCCAGGCGGGTTTGAAAATACCCCACCACCAAACATTACATGTGGCTT
This sequence comes from Ornithoptera priamus, assembly GCA_029034505.1. Lineage (NCBI taxonomy): Eukaryota > Metazoa > Arthropoda > Insecta > Lepidoptera > Papilionidae > Ornithoptera > Ornithoptera priamus. The sequence continues at coordinate 6,188,766 of JARDWD010000833.1, read as the reverse complement.
CAAAATAGAATCAGGGATAGCTGTATTAAACAAGCTGTTATTCACCGCACCACTATAGCACTAAAAGAGCATAAAATAATCTATCACAATAATTTTTCCAATTGACAAAGTTTATTATACAAAAATATACTACCGTAACTAATTGACTTACATTAGAAATAGACATGATTATTGCAACTGAAAATTTATTATCAAATAATAGAAATACCTCGTTATCTATATCAAATTAACATTTCAACTCTTACAAAATACCCCACATGCCATATACTAGCGGCTTTAACTCACAAATATCATTATCATCAGCTGGGGCCCAAATCATTAATGACAGCGTTATGAACACAGCCAGACACGAAAAGTACCTACCTCAATACATAAACCGTAACTATCAGATATAAAGTAAATAGAACATTTTAAATTATTTTACATACTCCTAATTCTAATACAAAATAAATAAATAAACATTCCTCTTATTGCTCCCACTACTGGGAATCAGTGACCTCTCGCGAAAGAAGAGGTAAGATTGGCACCACGCTAAAAACGTGCCATTGGCGGATGTCACATTGTTAGTCCACAAAACACGATGTCATTGACACATGTTAGTTTTCTAATGAAATTTTCTTTCTGAATCCGCGCTCTTAAGGTACATAGCGCGCACCATTGACCACCTTATAAACGAAATTCTCGTCTTCATGTTATGTAATGTGCCAAAAATATAAGTAATATTATTGATGCAATATATGCAAGTATACATTATAAGTAAATATTTCAATTACGTATAAAAAAAAAAACAATCATTTATTTTTAACAATAACCAATATTTTTTCCTAAATCATTTGTAAATAATCAATTGTGTTCACGTCAACTTAACCATAAACATAATATATATTTTCAAAAGCGTGTTAATTTTTGAAAAAACTCATGGTTATGTATCGCCATTACATTATCCTATTAATTCTACACAAATAAACATTTCAATGAGTCTTAAGTAATATTGAACCAAAAGTTACTCCATCGGGACTGGTAAAGTCCTCGTAAAGGTATAAAAAATTCAAGCAAAGAAACTACTTGTCATGAACATATTGAAGTATAACAATCAAATGATAACCAAAACATAAACAAGTCCTATTTTTAAATATACTTCATTACATATCGATGCGCAACATTTTAAAGGTGAAACATGTCAAACTTAAATCATTTTTTTTTTAAATTCATTAAACCATAAATAAGGATTGTAACTTGTAAGGGAACCAAAAGTATATTACACTAAATGTCGGTATAATAACTGCAATCATTGTATTTTAATTTCCAACTAACACATAGTCAAAGTCTTTTGTCAAAGTAAACTATCGATTACAAACTTTCCTCTAGTTATTTTCATTTAACCATCACAATTATTTTTCATTCAACTTACGTTCTACACCGTTGTACCGCTTATCCCTTGCTCTTCTCTTTGTTATGGATATAAATCCCATAATTTTGTGAAATAATTCCAGATCTGCATTTACACTTGTTTACCTATATAAGAGGCTAACAAACTTAATTGCATGTGGTGTTAGATGACAATAAGGTGGTGGATCGTCTTCGCTTAGAATATTTTGGTTTTTACATGCTGGAGCACAGCAATGCTGTGGCAGCAGATTTACAACATGACGGTGATCATAACCACGGCGCCATGTGCTCGCGCTCCGCTCACCGCTCATCCTTAAATATTGTCTATGGATAAAGTTTTGTAAACTCTAAAAATCTGGCTTTCATCCCGGTCACCTAAATAATGTTTAAATATATACACATATAGAGAAAAAAGTAAATGTTACTGGGGTGGGTTAGCTGGCCTAAGAAGTCTGGCCAAAACGTGGCGTCCTCCTACGAGCTTTAGCTGTTGCCCATCCATCAGTACACTGCGAACTCCACTAGACGTCGGTACTGTTGCAGTTGGCACTGCCTGAAATAAGAAATTAACTTGAAAATCATGGACGACATTCAATAAATGTATTTGTATTAACTAATAACGAAATTTTATAAACTTATCCATTATTTTTATATTTTTCGTTATTTAAATATACTACAAAAATGTTGAATTAATATTTATATAATATCATTGAATGCGGAAGATGTTGAGGTGACAACATACATTTATTTTACTTTTATAGTATATTATAATTATTATTATATGGAGGACTTAGTATTTTTCACAAATTATCAATAAAACTGATCAAAGTGAATCTAAACTTGTTAATAATTCCATCAGTTGCAGAATTCTAATTTTATTTTTTATTTTACATAGTTGTGCCTCTACCATCTGCTGCTAATGATGAGAAATTACTTTGATATTGCATAATTTCTTTTTTTTTAATAGACATTAGGAAGACCGAAAAATAATGTCGTTTTGCGCATGTCAATACTTTATTATTATTTGTCAGCTCATTGTATGGTTCGGAGGCGTGGCAAAGACATTGTGAGGTTATAGGGACTTCTTCACTTATAAACAATTAAATTACAATTTACACATACAATTTTTTTTATAATTTTGGATAAAATGGCCAGCCGAGTACCAGACGAGGTACAAATCCGGCATTGCATGCTCTTTGAGTTTCGCAAGGGAAGTAATGCTACATTTGTTACCAACAATATTTGCAAAGTTTATCCAAATAAATGCATTGGACATTCGTAAATGTCAAAGATGGTTTTCCACATTCAAATATATAACTGCAATTTCAGTTACATTAAGTGATACGCCCGTCCATAAAGCTGTGAAGGTTGTTAGGAAACACTGCATCATCACATTGCATTTGTTGCCTTGAGACATAAGATGTTAAGTGTCATTTCCCCTGTAACTTTAGAATTATTTATTGAACATGCCTTTCTGTAATAGGAACCTAAATTTTATTTAAATTCAAAAAATATGATCAATAAAAACTTTCGTCTGCAACTGACAATACGTTAGTCGATATTAATTAATTAGTCACTTTTTGTTAGGTAATAGTAATACTAAAAATCAATATATAAAAAAGACAAAATGTTTTTACGGGTCTCAATAAATTATTTAACCGCATGCCTCCCTCATCGCCCTTGTTAATTTTAAACCGTGCTCATAGAAAACTGCATGCATTTTGTTAATAAGTATATCTACGTAATTATTAGAACCCAGTATACATGCAAACTCAATAAAATCACCTGTTGAATTTTTATTCCTTGCGGTAGTCTAACTTGGTGTATCGGACTCACCTATAATACAATTATAATAGTCGTCATAAAACATAAAATAAACATTCCATTTGTGCTCGCACAGCTGGAACACATGGAGAAACGTCAAGGTTGCCTCGTGATGTTTTTCCTCACTGAAACCTCAAGTTCAGTGAAGATAAAACTGCAATTCCACCGCACAAACAGACATTATCACGATACGTGCTATCGCCGTGCACTTTTAGTGCTGAGCAGTACCTTCACGCATAAGAATCTAGGTATCTAAAGTTTTTCCACTTAATTATTGCATTAATCACCATGAGAATAAATGGTGTATCCCATCCTATTTTTGATAATCACTCATAATACAGTATATTTACACTACTGTTTGACGGCTAAAACTATGGCTGCGGTGATGATTTAAAATCAATATATGTAATACGCTTTATAACTTACCTGTTGTAATTTCAGTACGGGCGGTGACGTCGTAGACGTGGTTACTGCTTGACCACCTAGAAAATATTTATCATTATTAAAAAAAAACATCAGGACGAGCAAAACGTTCACGACATACACCTGATCATAACAATGTAACGCTAGTTAGAATAATGGATACTGCACCACACAGTGTTTGTGGCAAGAGACGTAAAATGTTAAGACTCGGTAAGCCCAGTAATTTCACTAGCTATAACGCCATTCAAACTAAAATCATAATCTTTGCCTATGCTTTAAAAGCTTGCTTTCCAAGATTTAAGGGATTATAACATAATGGCAACAAATATTTTTGTTTGGTGGTAAGCTTTATCGCAAACGACCGTACTCATATTCAGAACCGGTGAATTCAATTCGCACTTGATCCACCATCCATTGCTCTATTATTGCTTAACGCTTTATGATATTAAGACAAGTGTTAGCCTGTTGTATATAAAAAACCACTCACCAATATTACTTAATACTATAGTTTGTGATGTGGAAGCACCGCCACTTGACGTAACCCGTATAGCACTGCCGTCGCTTTGCTGTAAACCAACAAAATTAATAATGAAAAACCTAACTATATTACTAATGATTTTTATATTTACATGAATGTTACACATTTAATAAAATAAAATTTTATTCGATCTATTACTAGACTTTACAGTGTTCTACAGTACTCAGCCGCGATACGTAAATTTTAGTTTTATTCAAGTATTCCTCGTATAAAGTTATATACTGGTATTTATATATTTTTTTTTATATTAGCAATTTTTATATGAGTGTAAAAAACTAATATTGCAAAACCACATTTACAACAAGCCTCCTCCTCACCTGCAATATTATGTTATGCAGCGGCTTTGCGGAAGTGAGTAAAAGAGGTCTCGCCAGTCTCGTGGCAGGCGATAGCACACGAACGCCGCCACGGCCACGGATGCTGCCCATGTTGCCCACGTTACCAACACCACCCATGCTGCTAACATTACTCACTCCCGTCACTTGTAAAGCTCGCGCTCCACCCACTACACCTTCTAACTGAATCATTTGACCCTATAAAGTAAGAAAATTTAGAACTCCCTTCATATTCCTTTAACCGTTTTCGTGGCGTAAATTAAAGGTTTGCCATATAACACTGAAGTCCCTTGTTCTATTTTTATGAACCTGCTTGAGTAATTACCACATTTGTATTGTAAATATGCCACCCTTAAAAAGAATGCTTTGGTTCTCTCGTTAATATATCACAGCCGGTGCATTTTGGACGATCATGCTTCAACATCCATGGTCTCATTATCATTGTAAATAAACAACACTTGAATGATAAGAATGTATTTACAACTTTAGACTACGAGTCTTCAGACACCGAATAAATATAATGCATGCAAGAATTGATTATAATTATAAATGAAATATTGCGAGCGTACCTGTGCATTAGTCAACAACTTCGCGACAATGGGCTGGGTAGGTTTATCGCTGGTAGACTGAGTTCTCACAACCTGAGCTATCGACTTCGGTGTTTGATTAGCCATCTGTAAAGTCTGTCCACTGGCTAATTGTATTGTTTGACCACTAGATAATTGAACTGTTTGACCATTAGATAATTGTATTGTTTGACCGCTGGGTAGCTGAACCGTCTGGCTTCCTAGTTGAACAGTTTGATTGCCCAACTGAACAGTTTGACCACCAATTTGCACAGTGGGTGGTGCTATTACGGTTTGTCCACTAGATATTTGTACATTTTGGTTTTGTAACTGCACATTTTGACCACCTAATTGAACTGTTTGAACATTTTGCGATGGAAGCATGCTTTGACTTGCCACCTGAACACTTTGACCACTCGGTAATTTTACAGTATGCCCAGTTAGTTGAACACTTTGGCCAGCTAATTGGACGGTTTGTCCAGCTATTTGTACAGTCTGTCCAGCAAGTTGAACCGTTGACACTGGTATTTGCAGAGATTGGCTTGTTTGTGTGTTTGTTTTGATTGTTGGTGAGGAGGATTGAGGCCTTGTACTTGGGTTTTTGATTTGTGTAGTAGAAACAGCTCTAACTGTCTGCGGCGAAGCTAGTTGGACTGTTTGGCCGCTAGGCAAGCGAACACTGTGTGTGGGGAGTTGTAGGGATGATAACTGTAGGGTATGGCCCGGCGTTAGTTGGACAGCTTGACCGCTTGGCAAGTGAACCGTTTGGTTGGTCGCCAGTTGAACAGTCCGTCCTCCTGCTAGTTGAACCGTCCGAGTAGAAACAGATGAAGTGACAACAGTTGGTACGCTGCTTACTACTGTGGTGACACTTGCTGATGTCTAAAATTTAAATTGATATATTTATACGAACATATTATAAAAACAAAGATAATATTCGATATTTTTTCCAGTAATAATTACCTGTGCCAACGTCGTAACAGATGTTGTGTTTGTTATTATAGTTCGTTTTTTAGTGGTAATTGGTGTGGCTGCAAAATAAAACTTTGTTTACAAAAATTTCAAAAGATTTTAGTGATTTAATTAACATTATAAGTTTGCATAGTAGGTACATAATACGCTACATTTTCCTCCCTTTCCTCATGGACAATCCAGTTCCAGATAGAAGAGCGGATACTTACTAGAAGGTTTATCTTCTTAAAGCATTTTCATCATTATTATAATTACTTACCATTTATCTAATAATTAAAATGTGTTTGACCGAAATGTTAATGACTATCGTCATGAAAAAAAAAGAAATATGTTCTTTATCAATATGTTACATTCATTTAATTTAAAACAAAAAAAAAATAACTTACTTTGTTGCATTAGCGCTTGTGGTGAAATAAGTGACTTTCCTGACGATGGAGCAGCTGGACTTAATACTCTGACCACCCCTCTCCGTGCTGCAGTTGATGTCTGTATGAATTTACAAAACAAGAATGTAGTCCATAAAGAATGAGTATAAATAAAACGCATGAGAATGGGGAGATAAATAACTTAGTTTTTTCTCTGTTGCCGAAGATCGTCTAGATAGGTGCCATCGCCTCCCAACAGGTTTCTGCCTTGTCGTAGCAGAGGGGCTCAGTAGCCGTGGCTTCGTACCCGCGGTGAAGCGAAGAGAAACCTACCCGGCCAGCCCGAGGTGTAGGGCCGGCCCGAGGCGGCTCATCCATGTTAGAGCTCCGGAGCTCCGTGAGCTCACCTCGGAAGCGTGCCGGTGGGCAGCAGAGGCAGCTTTGTACTGCCATTTACAGCCGAGGTGGAGTCGCGGAGGGAGTGGAGTGTCGGTATTGCGATGAGCCGCTTTTCCTACCATCTGTGACTAAACGATGTCGCATAGCTGATGCGGCGGCTTTGGGGCCGCGGAGGAAGAGAAGTGTTGATATTGCGTTCCGCCGCTCTCGCTATCCTCCGCGGTTGTATAACGGGTGGCAGGAGAACCTAAGATAGGATCCGCCGCTGGGACTCGGGAGAATTTCCTCCCTTGGCTCTCATGGCCTCTGGGTGACTGTAAGAGGCAGAAGAGGGGGTGCACTGTGTATTCCGTCGTGCCATTACAGAGGTGGATAGGGAGGGTTCTTCCCTCCTTCCTGATATGGGGCTGCATGAAGCAGCCGGCGCTGGTGAGGTCGCGGATGTGTACGAAAGCGTTCGCGTGATCCTGCCATAAGGTGACGAGGTGGAACATCGTGGGGGTTATAGTCAGTGCAAATCCGACATAACCTGCATTTACCCCCGCGAGGGCAGGTATACGCAGGCATTTCCCCCACGTAAAACAAAAAAAAATCTAGGTGCCACCGCAGCTTCTACTTCTGCATTCCGTATTGAAGGGCGCTATAGGTAGTGAAATTGTTGCGGTAACGAGATTTAACATCCTATGTCACAAGGCGATAAGCGCAATGTGGTACAGTAGATATAATTCTTACTAGTGCCACGTTCTTATGGGCAGGCGTATAATTTACCGTCAGGTGAACGTATCGCTAGTCTCGTCACTTCATGTTAAAAAAAAAAACGAACACATGCCAATAACATTAAATTAAGTCATTTATGGGAAAATATTCATTTAAACCCAGAAAACATTTAAACGATCTTTTTTGTGTAGCAATAGGCATATTAGTTTAAATTCAAAGTAACTCAGTTTCGAGTGAGAAACATATTTACTTGTGAAGATGGAGGGTTCACAGATATAGCAGACACTGAAGAGGTTGTCTGCAGCGAAGGTGGTCTTATCAGAAGCGACCGTGTCACTTGCCCCAACTGAAAAATTTTTTAAAATATAATCTGATGATTATGTATACATGTTCAATCCAATATCTCACGTAATGTCTAACATCGTGCATAACAACACGTCACACTACTTCATCAAAAAAGTCGAGCTGCTGTAGTGTTTCAGAACTTTCCACCTTTGACATTGGTCACAGACTTGATCATTTTATATCTTACCTTAGATTGACTTTGGTGAACAGTTGGAATAGATGCCGACTGAACTACAGACACAACATTTGTGTGCTGATTCGATAAATTCGATGCAATCTAAACATAAAAAAGAAATATTAAGTAAATAAAAAAGTTAAATGCTTTGGACATGACACTGAGTCTTTTATCGATAGAGATATCATAGCAAACTATTACCATCAATAACAGCTTCTTTATCACCTAAGACAATGACAGCTTAAACTCTGTCATCTATCTTTTTACCACGGAAAATTAAAAAATCCATTATACTACCATCCAAGCTTCACAACATATGGCCACGTAATCGAACCCGTGAATTTCATGTTACAAAGCGAGCTATTAACCACTTCACTGTGAAGGTTGTAAGTCACTTTCCTTGTAACATGAGGATTAAAAGGTTCATGACTAGGAGCTTTTTTTATTTAATGAAGTGAGGAGACAAGCGTTATGTTCAGCTGATGGTAAGTAAAGTGACGCTAATTCAGATGACATACACATCTCTACATGGTGCTCGGTGTAAATAAGATGTTAAGTCTCATTACCTCATTAATATCACTGGCTACAATGTCCTTCAAACTAGAATACAGTAATATTTGCACACTATTGTTTGGTGGTTGTAGTACTACCTACCAAGACGATCTCCAGCAGTGGATACTTACCACCAGTATAATCCTATATTAACATGTAAATACATAAACTCACGGTACTTTGAGGCGCTTCAATCTTTTGGGTAACCTTTGGCTTGACCATCGATGGTTTTGTCGTCACCACCACTGATGGCAATGACTTTGCCACTGTATTGCTAACAGGTGTTCTTGTTTGACCAACTGTCTTAACAGTTTCAACGAGTACTGTTTTCGTTTGCATCTGTTTAGGCGACTGCTTCGCTAACGGCACCTTCGGTATTGCACTAATCGGCTTTGTTAAAGCCTGCTTAACTTGAGCGGTATTCAGCTTTGATTTCGGCACCTGGTTAATAATTTTCGTCGAAACAGCGTTTGTATGGCTGCTTTGTTTCCCCGAAAGTGATATTGTTTTTCTTGCCTGGACCATATTAGCTTCCATGTTTGTTTTGATTGTTTGTCTTGGTTGCTTTATTTGAACGTTTTTAGACTTTGAGGGTTGTGTTGCGACTAGTTTCCCTTTAGGTTTGTTGTATGTCGTCTGCAAATGCTTGACCTGATTAGCCTGCGTCGCCTGCATGAGTAATTGTGCTGAGGAAAGATGAGTAACGGATGACGGCCCGCTATCATCAACATCTACGTCACTGTCAGAAGCGTTTTCCACTACCTCTTCCACATTCGCAACTTCCATATCCATCTAAAACAAAGGTAATAGGACATAAAATGATATATCTACTCCAATTTATTATCAATTATGTTAAAAAGCATACAAACATAATTCTGCAATTGATGTCTTTAAGAATGAAAAAAACTATTGATCAAAAAAATTTTTATTTTATTTGACAAAGGGATGAAACTTGCAGAAACGTTCATCTGATGGTAAGTTAATTATACACCTGTCTACCAACCGACGATTAAAAACTTGAGATATTAAGTCTCAATACCTCAGTACTTTCTCTAGATACAGCAGTCTTCTAATCAGTAATTAAATATATTTAGTGCGGCGACTTCTGCGTAGGTCTCTAGCAACAGACACCTACTACCAAAAAAACATTAAAACTCAATACTATAAAATAGTTTAAAAGTTTTAATTAATATAGGTATCTAATATGTATATACTTCTTTTTAACTTACAGCAGGAAGAGGCGAACTAGCCAGATGTACATTGGGTGCAGTTTTTCCTCCACGACCTCGCTGTCCGCTATTTTTAGTCCAATCCTCTTCACTTCTGTCAAGCAAATTATTTTATAAACAAAATTAATAACAATTTCTTGTATTAATCATATTAAACATACTATACAAATAATATTTCAATGATAGTATTTAATAATACCTGTGCCAATGAAGATAAGTCCATACTGCAGTTCTTTGGTCGTATTTTACAACAGGGTCGCGTTTTACAGTAAGCAGCTTCTCTAAAGCGACGAGGACTGCGTTTGACAAAGCTTGGTCGGTGCAAGGAGCAATCCATTGAGACATTCTGTAATAACAATTTAAAAAAACGCTCAAACAATAATAACGAACAGAAATTTCCAAAATATTATTTTTTAAATGAACACTCGTCTTAATCTTCAATACAGCAATTCTGCCTTCTCTCACAATGTTTTTTTCCACTGACCATTCTCTAAAAGACATTAATAAAAAAATCGAAGCAATTATGTTTTTACCCTGTTCTAATGAGGTCGGTAATTTCTTCTATTCCTATTTATCGCCAGCAATCACAATTCCTTTTACGTGCATTTCTTCTTTTACACAATCCATCGATTTCCACTTAAATCTTTCTCTACTCGTCCATCCATACACTTTTATGCTTATCATTCTTTTAATAATTTTCTCTATCGCCAATAGCCTATCACTTAATCTCAATATTATATGGTGAACAATGAGGCTGTGGATAGTGAAACGCGCCTAGAACACTGGCTCTCATATGTTGACATCGAGAAAACTGCAAGGCTGTTATGGCGGCTAACTTACAATATGTAAGTGATATAGCCAGTTGGGTTTAAAAAAAATCTATAACTAATCAAACTCCACAATCATAGCAAAGATCTTCGTAGATTGTAGTAACACCACTTATTTAATATATATTTTATTTACACTATCCATTAGTCATATACTAATTACTCACTTTAGTAATGTGACTAGTTCAGCACGAGTGCCCTCTCCGTTAGGGAGACGTGCGAGTGCATCCCGCAGCAATGCGCCAAAAGTGGCGGTACGCGGCCGCTGAGCGCAAACTAAAGCACCAGTGGCGCCGCCACCACACGTGCGGGTTATCGGCCCCACGACTGATCTATATCTGGTAAAATAATTTATTACTTTTTTATTTACACAATAACACAATAAATTTAATTAAGTCAAATAAATAATAAATATACCCATGTAGCACGTAAGTAAAAGGTTTCGTCGCTGAAGCAAACCTTCGTCTCTCTTGTGCTCGAAAGTCTGCTATTTCTGCTGGAGTAGGTGTTCTCCCAGTCCAAGAAGTGGGGCATCTGGAAAGACTTCAATTGTTTGAGTTGGTAATAAAAAAACTGTAATAAGTCCGTTAGTAGTTTGGTAAGTTAGGTTATTGTGCACTTTTAAATGAGATAACAACTTATAACCAATATTTTTAATACATTAAGTTACTAATTTAAACATTTGAAATGTAAGGTGATAGACAAATCCCTATTTTCCTATGCAAATTTCATATACGCGCGTCTTATTATAACTCTGTGTATATAGTCTAAAGCTTAATATAGCCGCAAAGAAATTAAATTCTTGTAGGGTAAGAAAGACTTTACAACCCACATCACTGGACATCGACTCAATGGAGAATCGTGAGGATGGTCGGTGACTAAGGACTATTAACTGCTAAGCTGTTCTAGCAAAAAGTATAATTTCCCTATTGACGAAATGATGAACAACCAAACGAAGATACTTTTATGGGTACAAATTTTATTTTACATCATAGCTCACAAACTGAAACTTTAGTCATTTACATGCTTACCTAGGCGGTGCTGGTGGTTCGTTAGAAGATGGCTGGGGTGACACTGCCCTAAGCCAGCGTTCGCACAGTCGGCCCAATATCGCGTCACAGTCACGACCCGCTCCTATCCATTGATATGTCTGTAGACATATTTGTTTATAGTTATTATTAAATAGATGTTTAAATGGTATTAACATTAAATATGGTGACATTCTATTACATACTTGTGTCTCTGGTAAAAACTGCAAATAGGGAACGAAATCATCCGGATGTGGTCCACGGTCACCAGCAAGAAAATCCAATGCCGAATTGAGTTCGGCGCACCAATCATCACATACTTAAAAGGAAACATTTCTTTTAGGCCTAAATAATGATGAATTACGAACTACATTTCACTCCTCGGTGTTGAAAGTTTTAATATAGAGATACCAATAAATATCCAAATTATTTTCTAAAACAAAGGTTTTATAACTATATCATTTAATTAATTTGCTAATTAACTTACAATTATACCAAGTGTTAAGTGGCGCAATCGGCGACCTCATGACTGCCGTACATCGGGCATGTAACTGTTGTTTAGACGCCCGATGGGCCGCCCTTGCAGGGAACAATGCACGCACCAAAGATAAAAAGTTTGCGTGTGTAGTCTCTGTCAAAGCTTCATCAGCATCAGCCAATGTATCATCAGTTGTTTCTGTTGATGTATCCACAGGTAGAACTTCACCTGAATCATCTGCTAACTCTATAGGCAGTGCCATCATATCTAGAACATGATAATAAATTATGATAACTAGCTGTAAAGACTCAAAAATTTTGAAGGAAGGAACTGTTTCATACTTGATATTTTAGACCAGGGAACTACCTTAGACATGTGATAAAAGTTACAAAAAACTTCTTTTAAATAAACAATACAGCTATATGACACTTTTTGTACTAATAATAAAAAAAACAGTGATTGGAGAACTAACGCATTTAAAACTGCATTGAAAAATTATTTTTTAAGCACCTCAGTAGAATAAAAGTTGCACTTAGGATTTTAAAATATTATATATCAGTTTAACTAACAACAATATTCATGCTGCAAAATCAATTTTCAATACAACAAAGAAATCTACCTGACACCCTCAATCCATCTCTTCACTTGTAATCATCATCATTATCAGCCGACAGAGGTTCAGAGTTGGACATAAGCCACTTGCAATCAGTTTAGTGAAATTATAAAAACAAAAGGCTTAATTGCAAGAAATGCTCAATTAATGGAAATTGATCAACAATCAAGAAATAAAAACCTTTATTATTAAAGATAATTGTTATTTTATTAATATGCTAACAAAAAAATGTTAATAGATAACTTACCAATACCATCTAGATCTTCTAACTTTATAGGCACAGGCTGCAATACTCTTGAATTTTGCACAGAACCCACACAATCAATTGGTTCTTGTTTGATAGCAATCTCATTTTTAGAGTCAGAATACATCATACTAAAAATGTAAAAATCATATAGTATTATTTTCCTTTGTTTAATATGGGCTAATATTTGATCTCAATTAAACATGGTACTAATTGACCAGAAGCCATGGATGAGAAAGCATTTCCTATAAAAATACATGGACTCTGATATGTTGACAGTCTGAACAAAGCAATGCTGATATGATATCATATTTAAACCATTGATAATACTGTATCACTAATCAAACACCAAAACAGGTAGCCCCAGAATCAAACCAGGAATCTCTGTTACAAGTCTTTGGCCACTGCACAATAGAATCAGTTAACATTAACAAAGTCAAAAAAAAATTAAAAAATCATAAACACACAAGTGCATGCTAAATGGATGAATTGATAGATTTTAACATAATTTGCTCTCTTACCAAATCTAGTATATACTCTTACTGCCTTAAAAAATTATGCAAACATTTGTATCCCACTTTATAGATCAACAATGCAACAGCCGCCTCATGACAAAAGATGTGTATGACCACCACACAAACTGAGCCATAACAGGATTGCATGAAATATACTTACTTATAATTAGGGTATTTAGTGTCAATAATTTCTTGTTTAACTTCAGAATGATCAAATAACTTTCTTGAGTGTCTTGGACTAGCTATGGGATCTAAGAAAGATGAACTTTCAGAATCTGATTCCTCTTGTTCACATTTTATTTTTATATTTGGTAACAGGGGTTTACTATCAACATTGTCATGATGGTCATCTTTTGACTTCTTAACTGCTGATTTCATATCAGTTTTTATTCCTTTCTGTTGGAGCTCCTTCTTAGCACCTTTTCTTAACTTCTGAATAGAGTTTCTAGTTTTGGCACCACCAAACATAAGTTTTTTTGCTCCATTAACAACAGCAACTCTTTGTTTTATATCATCAAGTGTTATTCCAGTGGTATTGAGTTCTGGGTGATTCTGTAATTATTTTTATAGTATAAAATTTTACTGTATGTAATGTAATCAGAAGTGTTAAAGAATAATTTTAATTTACTTCTCTATATTGTCTTCTCGCACGATGAGTTGATAAAACATTTTTCAAACATTGTAATGATGTTAAATGAGAGGGGTTACTACCACCAAGTGTTCCAGAAACACTATTATCAACAGGCTGAAAGTATAAAGAGGAGTTAAAAAAAAATATCTTTATACTATTATTTGTTCTAAATTCTTATAGCATTTTACTTATACAAATAATTGTAGAAAATAATAGTGAAATATGTAAACTTAAAATAGATATGTGTATAGATGGTTAAAATATTCCAAAAAGAGAAACATATTCTAGTTATAATTTTCTTGAACATAAATATTAAACAGAGACTTTCCTTTGAAAGTGGGAAATAATAAATATTTCCATATCTGAAAAATTTTACTGAATGACTATAACCTGTCCCACAATTGATGTCTTTTTCTTTTTTATTATTCGCTCAGGAGCTCCATCAGGATAATTTTCATCATCAGATTCTTCTCCTCCAACTTCACTCCAGATTGCAGCTAACTCATCAAAGTATCTTTGTTTCACTCTCATATACAAAGGCTTGTATTTATTTTTAGTATTTGGCTTGGGAGCTAAGAGTGGCAAATTTGGTACAGGCCCAGGTGGAGCCCCCTTAACAGCTGCTAATAGTCGTTCTCGAGAAATTAACAACTCCGGTAATAGCTTAGCATAGTAAGATTTTTTCTGGAACATTTTTATACAAATCATAGTTAAATATAAACAGTTTTGCATAGTTTTACAATGTTTTCAGCAATAGTATTACCTTATGCTTTTGTTGTTTTGATCGAGCCTTCTTTAAAAACTTTCTCATTTTAGCAATATCTGGTCTATAGTTACCTTGTCTTAAATTACTGAACAAGTTGCTAAGAGGAGAAGTAAAATGAAATGGCTCATGGTCAAATAACATTTTTAAAGTTTTCTCATGCTCTTCTTCAACATTGTCACTAAATTGAGGCAACAAGTTTTTAAGTTCATCCTTATGTTTATCTTCTAATGATTCCCAAGTTTTCATAGAGAAGAATTCTCTGAAGACTCCATAATCTTCACATAATTCTTGTGGCAGTTCAATGGTATTACCTAGGATACTAACTGGTTCCATTAACTCTTCGTCGCATTCTGAACTTCCACTCGAAGTCTCGGAGGAACTACTGCTTTCGCTACTATAACTTTGCTCACTGTCCATTTTGTCATCCGTATCTGCAATCTTATCAGACATTTTCAGGAACTTCTTTTTTGTCTGAATGTAACTATTAATATCCGTTTACTAAAAGCACTTTATATTCTCTCCTACATTGATATATTCCCTCCTTTTGCTGTTTACTAAAAGTTAATGTTACAGTATAACGTTCGGTACCAAGCAGCCATGAAGTTTTTTAAATGAATGTCAAGTCTTGTCTAGAATAAAATACAACGCACTCGCCAAACTTCGTCTTTTCATACATAGTATGCGCCAGAACGGCACATTACGATGAGAAAATAGCTTGACAATCGAAATCAGCGACATTTTGCCATTTCAAAATAAAATTTTAAAACAAAATACATTTTGTCTATGTCTACCATCAGAATTTTTACTCTTTACAAATCTATGAGATCGTCACAGATCTCAAGTAAGTTAAATATTTAAGACTGCATAATATTTTAAAGTAGTTACTCACGCATTACATATTATTTTAATCTAATATAAAATAAATAACTGTAATGCATAAAATATAGACAAATTAAAAAAAATAATTGTTGTATGATTTTTTTGTCATTTTGTGATGCATCGCGAGGAGCAATATATAAGAGCATATTAAATTCGAATTATTTGTATTTTATTTATATAATTATTATAAATATGTATGTAAAATCTCTATAATTTAATGTAATTATAAAAAATAATGACCTTACCTAGCAACATACTTGTTATATATCGGTACAAAAAAGTTCCATTTAGACTTTTATTTTTCCTAATACCATTTTTAAATCACATTTTAAAAATGTTTCAAGCTTGGAGTACTTTATAAATAAAATACAAAAACAAAAATAATGTATTTTTTGTGCGTTATTTTGGAAGTCAAATTCTTTGAGATATCACTGACGTTTTAATTATAATTATTTCCATTTTGATGTTAATAATTGGAAAAGAATACATAAACTTCTTTAAAAGAAATTTGCTAGTAATTTTTAAAAGAATGTCTATGACTTTATATTACTTTACATTATCTGTGCTAGTTACTGAATATGCGTGATGGTGTACGGTTTGACTTTTTGTTTGACGTAAATTAATCGTGGTGTAGTAAATATGGCTGACGAACTCAATGTTGACAGTCTTATTCACAGACTTTTAGAAGGTAATTTTTCATATTTTACTAGTAGTTTATATTTAGTACTTAATTTTCACTTTTAATAACAATAAAACAATAGTTTTTGTAATATTCTTTATTTTCTAGTTGCGTAATTATCACTCAGTGCATAGGAATAGAAACGTCAAACTCATAAATAAATCGATTATCCTCAATTCTTATCTGAATCTAGTTTTGATGTTAATTCTTCGAATTCGTTTAACAAATGTCCATTTTCATTTTATAAATAGATCAAAAGTTAAAAGGTTTATGATATTATAGCTTAAGGAAATAATATTTTACAAGTATTAATCATGCCTGAATTAATGGCATCCTAACAATTTCATGGGCTTATTGTTATGCTTTTCCCATTATGTCTTACTTTACTTCTTAATTTCACTTTATCATGCTGCTTTTAATGGGTTACGACAGTATACAGACACCAACAGGAAACAGCAAGGCGAAAAGGGAAATTGAAAGACATCTTTTCGGGAGAATGTATGGTTTACCCCTAAATTATTTTCAAAGTATTCAGCTAGAATCGTATAACTTATTTTAATGCCCCATAGCCCTAATAATTTTCTCCACAACATCAACTCGAATGTATCTACTGTGAAAGTGTTATCAACCAAATTTTAATCATAAAAGAAATTAGCTATATATTAACATAGCTTATTATTTATTAAGATTTTGATACAAGTGAAATTAATGAGACTTTAGTTATATAAAAATAAAAGTAACAAAACAAAACTTTATGTATTAATCATTTAAACATTTTTATCATAAAGTTCATGCAATTTACAGCCAATTTCAGTGCATGCCTTCAGTAATGTAATGTTATGTTCATTTAAAGTGTATCCAATGTTTGTTTCAGTTTGTGAAAATGTTCTTATGACAACAACATGTTATGTAATTGTTTAAATTTTTATAGCATTGCACTTTATATCATTGCTTAATGTAGAGAAATAGAGCCAAAAAGACAGCTTTTTCTGTGTTTATATTGTTATAGAAACTATTTTGTAATGTATTTAGCTGCCTCATTTGGCTTAATAACCATTTATCGTATTTATTGTTCCTCACCATTAAGAAAAGTTGTTTTTTTGGCTTTTGCAACTAATTTCCAAGTAGGTATCGCAAAAATAAATGAATAATAACTTTGCTGCAGTTAGAGGATGCAGACCTGGAAAAACAGTGCAAATGTCAGAGTCAGAGGTGCGTGGCCTTTGCACCAAATCAAGGGAGATATTTTTGCAGCAACCAATATTACTGGAATTGGAGGCTCCACTAAAAATTTGTGGTAAATTGTCTGCTACTACTAATATTTACAACAGATGTAACCTTAATAACAATTTAATTATAATATAATTGGTTGATTTGTTTTTCTTAATTCAATTTAGATTAAATTTAACTTTGGATTTAAATCCAAGTCTGAATATTTTTGGTTCTATAAAGTTTTGACTACAAAAATATATCTTCTAAAAACAAATTCTCTTAAATCTTGCTGGTTAGGGGTTAAAAGTTCTGCTAGTACACTGTGGAATAAAAAAAATCTTTTGCATAACCTTAATGGTATTTAATTCTGTGAATCATTATTATGATTCATCATTGACATACTTGTCAGTTTCTAAAAGATTGTTATATATGCATTGCATGCAAAGATTGTTATGTTTTGTGCCAATTTTTTTTTAAATGTATTACTTGCAAGATTCTACTGTAAAGAATCTAATTGGAATTCTTATATTTTAAATTAACTTTTACATAAAGACTGATGTTAAATAAAGGTTATACTCAAGTTATTAATTTTAATGTACCCCTGTTGAATTGCCGTTAATCTCAGAAAAAAGCAGTAGTCTACTAATACTTCATTAAGGTATTCTAAAAGTGAGTTTTACCAAAAAGTACACTCCTTCATGTGACCATACTATAAGAAAGAAAAATTTTGTTTTATTACATATACATTTATTATTATTATTTATATGTTAACGATAATTACTAATATTAAAAAAACAACAGCCTTTTCATGTAGTGACTAAAGAAGATCTCAAATGCCATTGCTGCCCAGAATATATCAATTTATTTCTGAAAGGGTGAACATTTGGTATTTCTGTCTACATTTATGTAATCATTATCATCATTATTTTTGGTACAATTTCAGGTGATATTCATGGTCAGTACACAGATTTGCTGCGTCTGTTTGAATATGGTGGCTTTCCACCAGAAGCGAATTATTTATTTTTGGGTGACTATGTTGATCGCGGAAAACAATCTCTTGAGACTATTTGCCTTCTTCTTGCATACAAAATTAAGTATCCTGAAAATTTCTTTCTGTTGCGTGGCAATCATGAATGTGCAAGTATAAACCGTATTTATGG
Organism: Ornithoptera priamus; assembly: GCA_029034505.1. Lineage (NCBI taxonomy): Eukaryota > Metazoa > Arthropoda > Insecta > Lepidoptera > Papilionidae > Ornithoptera > Ornithoptera priamus. The sequence continues at coordinate 6,169,905 of JARDWD010000833.1, read as the reverse complement.
TAAGTTGAATATCATATGATTATTTTACCATGGCATACAAATATACATAAAATCTACACTATAGGTGGTGACATAGTTCTAGTATGTGCTAAGTAAAAACTACAAGGCAGATTTCGAAGTGATTATTATTAGTTGAACAACTGTACTATGTACCAAAGAAATTATGTAAAGAAAGGTTAATATAATTTGTTTCAGGTTTCTATGATGAATGCAAACGTCGATATAATATAAAACTGTGGAAGACATTTACCGACTGCTTTAATTGCCTCCCAATAGCTGCTATAATTGACGAAAAGATTTTCTGCTGCCATGGTGGTCTCTCCCCAGATTTGCAGGGCATGGAGCAGATTAGGAGAATAATGCGACCTACAGATGTCCCTGATACAGGTTAATTGCTACACATATTTTTAATCATTACTAACTCTAAGTGAAAGTTAAGACAGAGTTTTTTAAACATGGTTTCATAACTATGTTTTCCTTCAAAGGAAGCTTAATCTTAGCAGAAATTAAACTTGCACCTATTCATTACATATATCATGCATGCTCATCTCACAAATTTAAATATTTTGGTTAACTAGTACTCTCTTGCCTAAGACTGTCTAAGTAGATACTGACACATCACTTATTTCTGCCACCATATAGCAGGGTGCAAACAAGTGGTATTATATTTATCATCGTAACCTGCGCCACATTATAGGTACCATGTATCATGTACCATCAGGTAAATCGCGTGCATATTTCAGCACTTCATAGAATGAATTACTATTTACATTGACATCATGTATAATAATGTCATATAATCATAATACGAAACAAAGACAGGAAGTATTACTGCATGTTTTCTTCTGTATATAGTTATATAAAAATGTATAGTCACATAAGTCATACCTTAATTAAACATTGTTTTCCACAATAACAATAGCTTATATTGTCATTATTGATTTTATTGATATCATCTAAATAAAGACCTATTTTTAAGCCTAGAAAAATCTGATTTATTAAACACCATGCAATAGTGTTACATCATCAAAAAGTATTTGTCTATGTGTAATCACTTGGTATTATGATAATTGTTATAAATAATACCTTCCTCTGAAAGATAAGTAAAAGTAAGAGGTTCTTCTTTTAGCAGTTTGCCCAGAATAAAAGAGTAATTACTGATTTTTTTATTGTTAACAAACGAATGAAACTTTTCCTTATACTGATAACTGTAAGTAGAGCCACGGCTTCTATAGATATCGTTGGTAGCTATATCTAAAAGATAGCTCAATACATATTTTTTTTCTGTATGATATCACAGTACTGGTTCTAGGTGAATCGGCAATCTGGGGAATATAATAATTGTTAGATGTAAATGGTATGGAGCGCAAATCGATTGGAGTTCCCTAAATTCAGTAGTAGACAACAATAGCCTCATGATAATGATGATATTACTTTATTACAACTGTTCACCACATCACTATAGATGTGAAGTAGATATCATGAATATTGTGTGTCTGTTAAATTTCAATACAATATATTTTTTTTAAATAATACGCAGGTTTGCTTTGTGATCTGCTGTGGTCCGATCCAGATAAAGATGTGCAGGGTTGGGGTGAGAATGACCGTGGTGTGTCATTTACTTTTGGTCCTGATGTCGTCAGCAAGTTTCTAAATAGACATGATTTGGATTTAATTTGTAGAGCTCATCAGGTTTGTTTCATAATAAAAATACATAAATATCAAGCAAAAATAAAGATACAAACACATGACTACTTGAGTATGAAGGTTATCAATGATTGTTTATACTCGTATATATATGAGTATAAACAATAATATATACATAGGGAGGTCACTATACTTAATTTCAATGAGTACCCAGAAACAAGGAGCAGCTCCTTTGTTTGATTTTGTGGCCAAAAGCTGTGGAATTTTTTCAAACCTGTCTACCTAATTACTACCCCCTATAATATAAATATGCAGGTATTACAATATTAATATGATTTGACTGAGAACATACACATACCAGAGTATTCTGAGCGAGCACACTTTATAATCAACTGTTCCATTGTCACTTGACACAGTGTGAAATTAGAGTAGTATTTCAATTTTTTTTCTTGTCCTGCAGATAGGAGGTATATGGCAATTGTGTCTTGAAATATTAAATAAGTAGAATTTTGTTTCTTCCAATAATCTTTGTATATTATATAGATTATAATCTCAAAGAGTATACTTAACTCTTATGAGAAATTGTATGTTAAATCACATAAATATATTGACTGACACACAAAAATTCATAGTACCTGTATAGACATTGTTAATGTCTATCATAAATTATGATTGGAAGATTTTATTTACAGTTGAAAGATGTTATAATCACTTTCATTTTTAAGGTGGTTGAAGATGGCTACGAATTCTTTGCAAAACGACAACTGGTTACTCTCTTCTCAGCTCCCAATTACTGCGGTGAATTTGACAACGCTGGCGGCATGATGTCTGTTGATGAGACACTAATGTGCTCTTTCCAGGTGAAAAATTTTGTTTTTTTTTTCCTGTTCATAAACCATCCCAACACAGTTAAATATTGCCTGGTTAGTTTTCGCGAAACAATTCCGAGCTTTTGTTATTACTTCCTGAAGTATTAGGAATCAAACTAGAATGTTATTAATCTATAATTTATATATTCAGATAACAGATTTTTATTTAGTTCTTGCTTTCACATAATAATATATAGGTCTCACAGGACTTTGTTGCTGGAGTTTGTCTAGGTAGGTACCACTGCAGCATCTATTTAGGCTGCCAAACAGTGTAAACATTATTGTGTTCCAGTTTGTGTTTAATGTGTTTTAGGTGATGACATAACTGATGTTCTGTCTTATCCCGAAAGTAATGATTACAATATGATTCTCATCTTCACTAGAGGCACTTTGTTATGAGTAGGGGTAAAACTAACCATCGTGTCAATTTTACATTATTGCTTCATAGAGTGATGAAAAATAAGAGCATGAGACTATGATATGATACACACAATCAAATTGAAATAAAAAAAAATGTTAATATTAAAATTTAAAGTACTGAGAAACTGTTAAATATTAGTTAAAAATTAAATTTGGTAGATACTAAAACCGTCTGAGAAGAAAGCAAAGTATCAGTACAATGGCATCAACAGCGGTAGACCAGCTACACCGCAACGGTCACCTCCTAAAAAGAAATAACTGATGTTTGGGATCCAGTGTGCTGCACAGTGAGAAGAATGCTACAAAATATATTTAATTATACCTAGTATATTATAATTACTATGTTTAACGTAGTCTCAGAACAGGGCCGAATAAAATACCAGTTATAATGTTAAAAAAAAAATTATTTATCAATTTGTTTGTGCCTTTTTTATTATAAATGTGAGTGATATTAATTTATGGTTTTAGTTAAACAGAGTTTATCGAAGTCATACGATTTTTTATTCGGCAATGATTTCAGACTACAAGCTTTTTCGATCCCTGAAGTAATGCAGCTTTCATGAGATTGTGCCCTGTGAATGTAACGTTACTGACATTGTAGTAAAATTTTGTTCATGTTGAAGTGACTGCAAGCGATCTGAAAGATGGCGAGCATCGGACACGAAGCGTTATTGTTACATTAAGTTGTAGTGGATCGAAAGCACTTTGCTTATGTTCATCATTTCTGTAACTAATGTGCCTACAAATGTAAAGTATACATAGGTCTCGGTATATAAGTGACGAAGATTGGTTCATTAAAAAAATTCTAGTTTTTAAAAATTAAGACTTCCCTTTATTCAAAAAAAATTAGTCATACACGTTTATTTTTTTTTATTTTTTTGTTAGTGTTAATGATTGAGTTTATTTATTATGAATGGAAAGGAACCTGTTGCAGAGCTGGCCTAAACATGATATTAACCATCAACAGATATAGCTAATTATTAAGCGTTTTTCTTTTCATTTAGGACTTCATTGCGATTTACTAGTATGATTTAGGGTGAGGACTTGGATGTTCCCAGTGAAATTAATGTTAATTTGCACTCAGTATTAATTCTTATTGATAATGTAATAAGTAGGTGGATTGGTAAATTTTTGGCAAATTGGCAAAATCGCCTTACCGAGGCTATATCTTCAATATGTAGTAAGTCTCAAAATGATGCAATCAGTATAATTTTGAATGGTGGTAGAAGCAGTGTAGTCCTCGCAATAATAGTGCAATTGTATTTTGCAATTATGATTATATTTAAATTATATGCAAGTTTTGCA